>VXAU01001595.1:0-87709 GCA_013399695.1 Formicarius rufipectus | reverse complement strand
AAAAAAAAAAAAAATAAAAAAAAAAAGATTAAAAAAAAAAAAAAAAAAAAAAAAAAAAAAAAGGAGATTGAGACAGATGTGTTTGAAGGTAGGGGTCTTCACATATCCAGTAAGTAATAAGGATTCACATAGTTTGCTGTTTTGTGTAACTGTGTAGTTAACTAGTAACTGTAAGTAACTGTAGGAACTGTAAGACTGTGTAACTGTGAGTAGTAAGGTTAAATATGCAAAATATATAAAAGCCTTTCGCTGGTACCAAAGCCTTCTGTGAAATCTCTTTAAGGTGACAGAACTAGAAAAATCTTTCTTGTGCTGCTGGAAAGCTGGAGAATTAGAACCAAATTCTTTTGTCTTCCCAGCATGTGCTCGGTAAAGGTTAGTGTCCTCTTTGGTACCAGGGCAGTGTTGATGTACTTCAGACATATGGAGAGTGGCTGTAACTTCATCCTGCATGCTGAGACACAGTCAGACCATGGAAGTTTACTGGACTTTCTATCCATTCACTGTGTTTAAGAAGATGAGCATGTTTTACAGCAGCCCCACTTTCTACATAGCCATTTGATTTTGGCCTCTGAAAGAGTACATACAGCAAAGACAGAAAGCTTGGGCTTGATACAAAGCTCTCTCCAAGTCTTGTAAGCTACTTTATATAATTAGTATAGAATGTACAGTTTTAACTCACCTTTTTCAACCCAGTGCTGTGGAAAGCCAGTGATTTCTCAGCACTGTCTTTCATAGAAATAATTTTACTTTCTTTGAGTCTCTTGTTTTTGTTCACAATCCTGTATCTTTTACCAGAGTTATGTTTTTCTACACCTGAGGGGCACCTGTAGACAACACTGTCATTCTGTATGACTTTTATTATAGAGTTAGAGAAACAAGAAAACAAGAAATAAATCAAGCAAAAACTCCCTGAAGGAGTGTATGTGTCTTCACTTGTATACCACAGTAGACCTGTGAATACAGCTGATTGATAGAAATACAGTATGTGGAAAACAAATTTGCTTGTGTTTACCTAAAGCTATTTTCATCACAGATAGCTGAATGGTCTACATGATATATGAGACATGCTGTACAGAACTGGTAATGCTGGCGGAACTTGTAATTTGTTTCAATTAATGCAATTCCATACCTAGCAGTAATGACAGAGCAAGAGAAAGAAATCTTTGATATCAGTTGGATCTTGTTATATTGTATTAAAGAGTAATTCTACACATGAAGAAATTAAATGAACTCACCTTAGATTGTGACATGCTATCCTTCAGTTGAGTAGAAATACCTTAATGAGTATTTAGAAAGCTAAACATGAAAGCTGAGTGCTTGGTGCCTGATACTTAATCACTGCAAGACCTGAAAATTTTTCATAGATCAATAATAGAGCTAAAGAAACACAGTGGAGGCTTAGACTCTAATGAAGTTGTGGGTTTGCCTGAAGAAAAAAAAATTACATTTTTTTTACAAATTCTAAGCTCTATAAATAAAGGACATCTTAAGGCCTACAGGTTCACATTTTGACTACCTCATTCATTAAACAAGTTCTTTTATTCTGAATGAAAGGTACATCTCAAACACCCTTATTTTTTTCAAAATCTGTTTAGTGCAAATAAGTTCAGAGGTTTCTTTTCATTGCATGGAGCAAGGTAAGCATTTAAGTATATATTCAAGAGGAACATATGTTGATCTCTAGCAATTGTGGTTCATAGGCACAGCTGTTTGATATGTGGAAAGAATTTCAATATCAAAATATACAACTAAGTACAATTTACCATAAAGAAGATGAAAAACACAGAAGATACAGAAATGCTAAGCATACACATGTATACTGGAATGGACTCAATGAGATTGTAAAAGATTTCTTTGCTATCTCTAAAGCCTTTATAAATAGAAACATAGAAAAACAAGGGAGTAAGACAAACTATGAGAATATACGCAAGGGTACCTTGGATAGAAAACTATTTAAATTACTTTCTGAGCATATTTCTCTTTTGTCAGCAGAAACACTATAGCATTGATGCTTAAATCTCATAAACATGGGAAAAAAAAAAAAAGGTTACAAAAACCTTCACAACTACTCAGAGAATGAGAATAAAGAATATACTTGAGAACTGTAAAAAATGTCCACCCATTTAAAAGAAATAATCCTTTACATGACATGAAGAATTATAATTCATTACAGAATTTCCTCAGACTCTCAACAGAGAGACCCAGATATGACTGTTCAGTGCCCATCACAGTCAATGAAAGACTCTGATGAGATGCCAAGAGTTCACCAAAAAAGAGGTTGAAAGAATGAAGTAAAGTTTTATTTTCAATGGTTGTAACACTCATAAAGAACATTGGCTTTTTGAAGTTGGGAGCAACCATGGGATTGGTTGACAGATTCATAGAGATGGTTCTTGATGAAAAGAATTGGTCAATTCCATGTAGTGGTGAAGAAAATGCTCTCACAGACATGAAAAAAGTACTCTTGATGCGTCACAGTAGTTTTCTTCTACCAAAAAATTCCTTCCAATGTTTAGAGGGGGATGTGCTCAACAATCTCACATCTAGATATTGAACACTCCTCATGACTTATCTTGGTGGTGTATAGTGCTGCAACCTGGACTGTAAAATGCAGAAAGAGTAAAATGAAAACCAGAAACAGAGCAGCAACATGCTATGAGGAGGATCTGAATGAAGACAGACAAACAGCTCAGATGCAATCAAGGAGTTCTCAAGGAATCCTTCTGTTTGCCAACAATAAGGATTTGTGATGGAGAAGCAGCTGGAAGCCAGACACACTATCTTAGGACAGCTAAAATAAATCCAGACACTTATATATTGAGACACCTAAATCACTGTAACTTAAGGTCTTATCTGAAAATCCCAGAGTATATCAGACATCATTCACCATTTAAATTAAATGTAAGACTCCAAATAAAATATTTTGACAGACTCTGAATAAAGTGAAGAGATATGAATAAATATTAGGACTTGTTTTAAGAAAATCCTCAGCCTACTCACAAGTTAGAACAGAGAAATTGGTTGCATTTTTAAAGTCTGAGACATATTACTTATTAAAACATCATTTATCCATCCTTTACTCTCCATTAAAGTAATTAAAGGGTACTAACTGATTTTGCATTGTGTGAAGTTACATAAAAGAAAATTTTCAACAAAAGAGAGCCTTTTAAAGGCTGTTACTGCTAAATGTGATTAAAGTCTGATTTCTTCCATCAGGACAGATGATGAGCAACAAATTGCTTGCAGTACTTGCAAATTGAATAGAAAAACCTGCTTATTGACCACTTAAATTGTTTTAGAGCAGATTGATATATCTCAGTTATTCATGTGAATATATATCAAGAGAATAAGCCTCTCATTTGCAAGAACTCCCAAGTGGTCACTGCCTGGAACATAGAAAATAATCATAATGGCATTCTTCTATCCAACAGCACATGGATTACATACAAATATCTCTTTGAACAGCATAACCAATAACACGTGGCTTGTAAACTGCAGCAGGAAAGTTAGGTTCAGACTCTCCCACAAGAGAGTGATGGGACATTAAAAAAAACCCAACATTTTTGGGAGGCATGTTAGGTAAAACTCCAAATTTATTTTTAAGAACTAAAGAAGTAATTTGAGTTATATCTTCTGAAATCACAGGAAATAAAGTGGAATCTTGGTCTTCTTTTAAAATAAAGAAAATGTTAAACTTATCACATTTCTGATTAGCTCACTGGGAACTAATCCTGCCTGTGTCTTGACATAATGCTAGGCATTCATAGCACACAAAAATCGCCTTCATGTCCTACAAAGCTTATCAAGTTAAGAACAGTATAACATTATTAGCCATTCTGATGAAGGAATCACTATTGTCCAGAAAAGAGAAAATGTATTAGTCTTTAAAACATATTTTGTAATTTAAACCAAAGCAACATCTGGGATTTGTCTGAAATTAGAAATTTGATGATTTTTTTCCTAATTAAAATACCACCACAAGGTACATAAGGAATGAGCTTCTGGAATATATTCCAAATATTTTTTGTTGATGAAAGATTTAGATTAATTTAGCCTCAAATACTAAAGTCTTCAAGTAATACACAAATGGATAGGAGAGAGAGATATCTAGTTGAAGATGATCCTATTTATTGCAGTGGAAGTTGGACTAGATGGACTAGGTCCCTTCTAACCCAATCTATTTTATGATTCTGTAGGTGGATGGATGGATGAGTGGATGGATAAAATCTGTAGTCGTGACCTAACTGCAGTGACCCAACGCACCATGAATATCTGAAGAGTCACACAAGGGTGCATCAAGAATTGTGGAAGACAACTAATAGCAAGTAATCCTTTCAAATGCCAATGTAAGCGGTACCTTATGCATAGCACAGATACCTAGGGCCAGTCAAAAATGTTGTTTGGTATGGCCCTGTAACTTAAAGTATTTTAAGGAACTCTAATGTTACATCAAATACTCTGAGGTTACCAAGACCTGTGAAGATCACAAAGAGACTCTGAATTACACAAAGGCATCCTTTCAGCTCCAAAATTGTCCAGACTTTAAAAGGCATAAAGATACCTTTAATCTCTTTAGTTCCTCTGCTCTGTCAAAGCCTTACAGAACCTCACTCCTGTACCAAAAGAGTTTTAGCGTAATGTCTCTCTGCACTGCAGCTCTGTCTAGCAAATTATCCATGCTATTAGAATACATATATTATATAGGACAAATGCAGATGATAAACAATAATGTGTGCTGAATGGGTCAATATTTTTCTAAAAGTTTGTATTGGGTTTATGCAGCAAGGTTTTGGTAGCAAGGGAGCTACAGAGGTCAGTTCTCTGAGAAGCTGCTTTCCTATGCTTTCCTATGTCTCAGCTTTGGCTGATACAATCAGTGACAGCATTAGCACTTCTGGGATAACATATTTAAGAAGGGGAAAAAACTGCTGTGTAACAGCAACTGGAAAAGAGTGATAGTGTGTCAGAGAAACATCCTTACTGTGAAGAAGGAGGGGAAGGACGTGCTCCAGGTACTGGAGCTGAGATTCCTTTGCAGTCTATGGGAAAGAAAGTGATCAGACTGGTGAGACAGGCTGTCTTCCTGCAGCTCATGGTACATGGTGGAGTAGACCTCCACCTGCAGTCTGTGGAGGCCTTTACACTGTTTGAAGGAGGCTGTAACTCTGGGGCAGCCCATGCTGGAGCAGGCTCCTGAAAGGACCTGTGGACCAGTGAAGAGAGGAGCCCACATTGGAGCAATTTTGCTCTAAGAACTTGTCACCCTGTGGGGGACCCACACTGGAGCAGCCTATTCCTGAAGGAATGCACTCCGTGGAAGGGATCCATGCTAGAGCAGGTCATGAAGGACTGCATCCTGTGGGAGTGACCCCACAAAAGAGAAAGAGTGTGAAGAGGAAGAACCATCAGAGTCAACTTGTGATGAACTGACCACAACCCCTATGTCCCCCTGCACTGCTGAAGGGAGATGATTTAGAGAAATAGGGAATGACTATAAGCCCAGGCAGAAGGAAAGGATGGGGGAAGGTGTTTTAAGATTTGGTTTTTATTTCTCATTACTTAACTCTGATTTAATTAGTTATATGTTTAATTTTTCCCGAGTCAAGTCTGGTTTTGCTTGTGGTGGTGACTGGTGCATGATCTCTCCCTGTCCTTACCTTGACCTGTGAGCCTTTCTCTATATTTTCTTCCTGTCCCATTGAGGAGGGGAGAAGCTTTGGTGGTTCAACCCACCACACAGTCATTAGGACTTTTAGTGTGTACATTGTTTGTATTATCACAGTCAGTTAAAGTGGCCCAAGAGACCTTTTCTAAAGAGTAGGTAACTCACATGAAACAACTTTTTAAACTCTGGATTTCTTTCTGCTGAGCCTGAGAAAGTGATTCTGCCAGTTACAAATTATAGGAGATATGGATTTTTGTGAGGCAGTTATTTTAGGTACATGGCAATATATATGGGCACAAAAACTTTTCAGATAGAAATTGTCTTTGGTCTTAATATCAAAAGAATTGCATTCTCTCCACTTCCCTGAAGTGATAGAGAAACAACTTTATAAAATTTTTTTTAAAGTTTTTCTTTTAAAAATGTTTGCTATTGTACCTTTGCTGCAGAAAGAAACTTTTAGTTTGTCATGTTCCTCCCTGGCCATCCCTGGGGATGTTAACAATCATTCTGACAGAAGGTGATCAGGAATGGGATTCATTTTATATAACTTTACTCATCCAAAAGTAGGGCAACTAGTCTAAGCTAACTGCCTAAGATGCCTGTGTAAGACCAGAACAGAGGGCAATAGGGGCACAGTGTCCCTCACACTTTCTCTCAGATACTGTTTTGGAGAGGAGTAAGCCACCCACCAGCAATGCACCGTTTCTTCAGGTACAGTGTTGAGGGAGCATAGATTTTTAGCTTAGACCTGAAGTTAACTATCAAGTCTCTCTCTGAATGTATCAAATGATATAGAGAAGGCAGCTCTAACCTGTTTCATAGTCCTTAGCTAAACACTAACAGTTATTAGCTGTTTAGTTGAATGGTTGAACAACTCAGTAGATTTCAGTGACTAAGGCACTTTCTTTGTACTTGTTCCTCCTTTGACTCTAGAAGAAATTATCACAAACACTGGATTATAATTCATTATCATAGATATCAATGCTGCTGTGTTCTATTTCCTGTCCATTCCCAAACTAGTTTCAGAAAACAGAAATGTACTTCAAAGGAAAAAGGTGCTCTGAAGAGCCATGATTGTCAGGTGAGGTAACCATATTTTATCATACACCATACCTCAAGGTATAGCCAGTTGTAACTAAAGATAGAATTTAAAAGGAGGAAAGAAAGTAAAAAAATGCCCAACTATTTACTTACATCTCAGTAATTCCAACCCTGACATTGGCTTTCCTGTGGGAACATATAGTCAGTATTTGGTAAGAGAAGCCACTATTTCAGGTATCAGAGGAAGATGTAAGGTCCTTTCTCTTATTGTCAATGTAACTATTTTCAACAAAGCTTATTCAGGAGAGTAAAGGAGAAACAACCATTTCTGTTACTGAATGTCAGCAAAACAGAATAGATGGGAACAACTGGCTCATCATCCAGTACTGGCTCAAACTGCCCTTGATGTTTCTATTTTGCTTTTCTGAGAACATAAGATGTACATTGCTGCAAATTAACTCCTTTGGTTGCTGATACTTTATAAGTTCAGTGTCTCATAGTTTACTAACGTACACCTTGGGAAGCAGAATGTGCACTAATTATACCTGCTGACAAGGACATTGTGTCCTTCCCTGTGGAGCTGAAATAGTTGGGAAAACAAAGAATAATTGCAGGTATCTTTATGTTCAATTGATTAAGAGCAATGCTTTGACAAAGTTGTTACTATATGAGTATTCTTGTGAGAAATCAATTTTACAATGTTTAGTTGAAAACTGTAATAGATACTAAGACATATCAGTGGAACTCTTTATGTTAGAATATGGTCAATTGCTTGTATTACATTTCTGTTACAAAACACACTTTTGTTGTATTTAGCTTATATCTCTGATTTTCTATTTTAGGAGGGCAAAAGTATGTTACTGATTTGAAATTATAATAAATTAGCATCAATATTTACTCTCACTCCTTATGTTTTCAGCTGTAGCAATGCTACTGATCATAAGTTCTTTGTGCCACTAATACCTAATCATCCAAGTAATAATTTATCCTGGAATACTGAGGTGAACACACCCTACCCAATACATCATTGCTGCAGGCCTGTCACATATTTCATACACTTGTTGAAGGTTCAGTTCCCTGCCCTGTGTTTTCAAGATCACTGAGGCATTAGGATACTGTTTTCTCCTTTCCTGTCCTCTAGACTTCTAAGTCCTGAATAAAAGAGATACAGAGCAAGTTGCCTTTATTGAGATTTTCTTTCAATAACTCACTTTTATTCATAGAAGACAAACACAAGTGACTGATAAAAAAAGTACATTTTTGTAAATATCAAATAAAAATCATCCTTGATTTCTGTACACTAAATTGTTTATTACTTTTATTAACAGTTATTAGACTAAATTCTTCTTCCTTTGAGTGAGGGAGTAGGATTTTTTATTTATATGTAAAAAAACCTGTGTTTGAAGAACTCTGTTGCATGCAGACATGCCTACCGACTCTCTGAGAAAAGACAGATTTTGGGGTGGGGTGGCTGTAGGAGTTTCCTTAATATGAATTCACCAGCAAGTAATTTCTATAGTAAAAGTTCTGCAAAAATTCCACCACATGTTTCCTGGATGTAGACACATTGGAGACTTCCTTAAGTATCAACTTGCAATATAGAAGGTGCCCTGCATATGTGATTGCCATATGAATTTGAAAATATTTTTTTTTTCTGTATATGTCCATTATCACTTGACATCACCAAAAGGCTGTATCACACCAAAATACCAAAACTTTTACCTTGAGAAAAGTGTATATACTTATACCTATACTTTTGAAAAAGTATATAACTCTTATTTATTTATTTATTTATTAAAATCCAAAGTACTCATGTAATCATGACTTCAGAAAGTTGTGGTGTGTTTTTTACAGAGACATGGTTGTGTATTTCTATCTAAAGCTTCATCAGCTGTAGAACAGCTAGAGTAATTCCCCAAATTTTTGTGCTACTATAGGCTTGTGCTCAAATTGTGTGTGTGGTAATGCCTTTGTCCAGGAGTTTTGTTGTATATCTAACGAAATTCATCCTAACACAATTCATTTATTAATCAGAACATAACGGCATCCCAGACGTCAGTCAGGTATTTTGTTCTTCTCTTTTAAAGAGATTTGTGTTGAATAGCTGAAGAATGTGAACTGCCCATCAGTGTACTTGGAATGAAAAGCTTGTAACAGCAGGTGCTTTAATCTCGTTACAGACAAATAACAAATTTTGGAAGAAATGATACAATTACACTGATTAAATACATGAGAGAGATCCAACACCTCCACAATTTTAATCTATCAAAATTACAGCATTAAAGAGAGCAAGAAAACCAGCTCTTCTTGTGCAACTGAAATTAGATAAAGAAATGTAGTTGTAATGTGAGGTGGTATTCTTGCACTTTTCTGCATATTTCATTTAAAGTGTTTCAGAATTTTATTAGCATTGGCTTTTGAATCAAATATGCGTCTTTCATAGTGCAATCTTGAAACTGCTAGTCTGTCACAGAACCTTTTTCATTTCACAGTGTTTTCTAATTTGAAAATGTTCATGCATATTTACAGAGTCACAGAATATGCTGAGTTGGAAGAGACTTACAGGGATTATCAATTCCAACTCTCAGACCTGCACAGAGTCAACCCCAAGAGTCACACTATGAGCCCGAGGGTACCATCCAAATGCTTCTTGAACTCTGGCAGGCTTGGTGCTTTGGCCACTTTCAAGGAGCTTGTTCCAGCACTCAACCACTCCCTGGGTGAACAACTTCTTTCTAAATATCCAACCTAAACCTTCTCTGACAAAACTTCAGGTCATTCCCTCAAGTTTCATCATTCTTTCCACTTACACTAAGAATCTCTTTGTTTCTTTAGGAAGATAATTTAGAGAGGCTGGATTTATTTTCTATGTCAAATACTGTATCTGTCAGAAGTTGTGAGCTTTCATTCAGGAGTATTTGATGACCATGACTAAGATCAGAAAATTTTATGACAAAACTTCAGTATCTTCAATCTGGTTGTATGTTCTGGGAAGAATATATGCTTTGTGGAAGTTTTAGTTCCTTTATCTCATCTTCTGTACCATTTGATGTGTTAGAGAATAATAGCGAACATCTTAATTCAATAGAAAATTATGCAATCTATAACTACTCCTCTGTTTTCTGGTGGGGGCTACAGGTCAATGATTTCAGGTTCCAACTTCAGGGGTTTTTTTTCAATATAACTGAATGAACACAGTTGATCAATATATTTAGAGCACATACTCTTGCCACTTTATTGCAATACAGGTAATGCATCTTTATATCAAATCAAAATACCCCAAAAATATGGAGAAGTCAGAGCCCTGGTGATACAACCTTTTAAATCATAATAAATGTAGCATACAAATTTTTTTTTTTTTTTTTCAGAAAAAGCAAGTACACCAATTTCAAGATGGTCATGAAATGAAATTACCTGATTTCTTATCAGGAAGTAATCTTACTCAAAATAAAGTGTGGAGTTAAGCAAAGTCTAGAAGAACAATTGTTCTGTAGTCTAAAGCAACTAAATCAAGATACTCCATGCCACGTCACTTTTAGTTTCTAACACAATAGGACATTTTCCAATGGGACAGGCAGAAAATTTCAGTAGCCATTTAAAGAATTCAATTACTGTTAAGAAACTTGTCTTCCATCCAAAGATGGTAACTTCTTTGGATATATAAGTAATTGTTGTTGGCTGGACTTCGCGAACGAAGATCTTGGGCTAAGCCTGCACAATGGATTTTTTAGGTGAGGCACAGTGTGAGCAGAACTGGCCCCACCCCCTTTACTCCTGAGGTTCATTTGCCACGGCCGAGCACGCTCAGACAGTGACAGCAAGTTCCTCCAGGATTTGAACCAGCGTCCTCAGAGGAGGAGCCGGCTCCAGAGGTGGGGGCCTATGCCACTCGGCCAATGCCCGCCGCCTCTCAAGTGTAAAACATTAAGGAAAAAAAAAACCAAAAAACCCAGCAAACAGAAGAGCAATAATGTCATGTTGTTGAGCAATCCTGGGAGCCCACGTGGGTCAGAGCACCAGGGGAAGACCTCGCCTTATCCTCTCTGCCACCGAATGACACAAACGTGGCACTGCAGCCACGCCTGCAAGAGATGATCAGTGGCAATATATAAGTAATTAGTATATTGTAGAATCACACGGAGCATTTTTTGTTTGTTATTTCTTCCATCAGTCAGTGGATCCTGTTATGTCAGTTGAAGTTTTGCCCTGTGAATCTACCTCTTTCAATGAATTAGAATTAGAATTAGAATTAGAATGACTTTTTAAATTTTCTATCAGTCCTAAAAAATTGCATTGAGTAGACCAAACCAGATTTTTTGCAGTCTTCACTGGAAAATAATTTCTAATTCATCTTAACAAAATTAATGACTTTGTACATAAAGTTGAAGGAAATTTCAACATGAAAATTCAGAAAGTTTTTATTTTAAAAGGAAAAATTTGATTTTATCCACTATCCGGGTTTGGATATGTGGGGTGATGAGCCTCGTTGGTGTGTTGGGTGGTGGGATGGTCACAAGGATATGAATTTAGGCTCCTAGGCTAGGCTTTTAGTCCATGCATCTAGGAGAGGGGGAGGGGGTGCTCTCCCCTGGTTCCCCCCCCGGCCACGTGGTGCCAGAGCCCTGGGCAAAGGACAAAGACACCACAACAGCTTGGGGAAGGTCCAAGCAGAGAGAGAGAGTTTATTCAGGAAGCAGGGACTTTTTATAGTCCCTTGGAGGGGGTTCAGATTCTCCAATGGGGGGAAAAGGTATTGTGTGGCTTTGGGCCAACAGGGATGAGGGGATTAACATATAGGCGGGGAAAGGTTTCAGGGAGAAAGGTGGGTCACGCCCCTCTTGTTCCATGGGGGGTGGTCTTGGAGCGCCGAAAGGACTCTCTGGGAAAGGCACCTGGTTTTGGGGAAGTGGTACAAAGGATTCTGGGAAGGGGAAAACATGGACTCCGGAGGGGGGAAGGGGAACACATGGCAAAGGTAAACATACATTTTAAAGCATCAGTTCAAGGTCTTATCAGTTACATTCTGCATCATTTCAAGGTGTTATCAGTTATATTCTTAATCCATTCCCACAATCCACCCGCTCAACCTGAAATAATTTCAGAAAACACTCAGCTTTTCTCACTTTGCATTTTCAGCTACATGTGTATTTTAGCCAAAAATATTTGCCCTGTTCTACTTCTTAGTTATAAAGAAGAAGCTTCTTAAAATAAAGAAGCTTGGCTTGCTTCCTTCTTATCTCTGTTCCCCCCACACCTTGCTCAAATTGTTGATCGAACAGTTTGTCTAAGGCTTTGCATAGCAACTGTGTCTCCAGTGTCTGTAGCCACGGATGCAAATGCAGGCAGAAGAGCTGATAGTATCCATGGACATGAACTTCGTTGATAAGCACATCTTATTTAGGTAGGAATTGATTGCAGAGTCCTTTGAGGCCACTTTTTCTCGTTCTTTACTCCATGTGATTAGCACTCTCACAAAGCAATTGGAGACTGCTGAAGTGTAAAATGAGACTGATTCAATCCACAATTCTTGGTTTTCCTGTCTGTCAAGTTATTGGGGAAGAATTAATTTCTCCTCAAGAATGATGACATTCTTCATGGTTACCAGAAGGCTGTTATCTGTGTTGCTAGCTTTAGGTGCTGCAGACCATTTGGCTTCTAGGAACAAATGATATTTGGAACATGAATTGTGAAATCCTCTGCTTTTAGAAAGGTGCTTTATATTTTATTATCAACTTTGTTAAGGTAGGTATATTATTCTATTTCAGTTCTCTGTTTTCCAATAATTTACTCCTTGTAGTGACTTTTTGAGGTAACAATATAGATTCAAATTCAGCACGAGCACTTCTCTGGTTTAGCCCACTAAGAGATCTAGTGTGAGTGCTTTCTTCCCAGTTTGAAGAGAAAAGAGCAGTCTCCATGATGTGGACACAATATTCCCCTACAAAGTCGCTCTGCTAGGAGCGATCTTGAAAGCAGAAATTCAAAACCTTATGATAGACATACACTATTCTTATAAGCCAGTGTAGCAAGGTGGGAAAAAAAAACAAAAAAAAAACAAAACAAAACAAAACAAAACAAANAAAAAAAAAAAAAAAAAAAAAAAAAAAAAAAAAAAAAAAAAAAAAAAAAAAAAAAAAACAAAAAAAAAAAAAAAAAACCAAAAAGACAAAACAACTGTTTCTTCTAAAAGACTTTGGGTTTCTAGATTAAAAAAATCCTTTGTTATCCAGCCTAATGACATAAAGAAACTCGAGAACAGGGGTATTTCTCTATAGCGAAGTAAGTGCCAGAAAAGAGGTGTTGGTTGTTCTTTTTGAATGACTATGAGTCTTTCCAACACTGCTGAGAAATTTTCATGCCTGTAAGAAATTTTAATTTCCTGTCTACATTAGTTTGAGGTCTCAGAGTGTCTGTCTATGAACATCAATTGGGATTATAATAAAAATGACTACAATGAGTACAGACTAATGGAACAATCTTACTTTTAAGGAAGAAATACAAAGGGGATCATTGAAGGAAATGCAGTCTCTGTGCCTACCTGTGCTTCACAGGTTCATCTCTGAGTCAGCTGCCATGTTACATATGCCCTTGAAGAAATTTGAAAAGTTAGATGACTACAGGATGAAAATTGCCATCACCTGACTTTGTAGTATTTGCTTCTACCTTTTGGACACAGATTTGGTTCTTGAGATTGTTGTTGGCTAGACTTCATGAATGAAGATTTTGGGATAAGCCTGAACAATGGATTTTTTAGGTGAGGCACAGTGTGTGCAGAACTGGCCCCACCCCCTTTACTCCTGAGGTTCATTTTGCCACGGCTGAGCACGCTCGGACGGTGACAGCGAGTTCCTCCAGGATTCGAACCGGCGTCCTCAGAGGAGGAGCCGGCTCCAGAGGCGGCGACTTACACCATTCGGCCAATGCCCACCGCCCATTTCAGATTAATATTAATGAAAAAAACAGCAAACAGAAAAGAAATAATGTCAGGTTGTTGAGCAATCCTGGGAGCCCACGTGGGTCAGAGCACCAGGGGAAGACCTCGCCTTTTCCTCTCTGCCACTGAATGACACAAATGTGGCACTGCAGCCACGCCTGCAACACAAGCTCAGGCAGAAGGTTCTTGAGGTACTCAGCCAGGAAATAGCTTTCTGCATTACAGCCTCTGCTTAAAGTTCACCCTTTTCAATCTGAATCTCAAAGTCATTGCTTTCACCAAGCTTATAACACTTCCTTAGTCAGACCTTACCATCTTTCCTATGGGAAATGAGATCAGGGATACAAAGAAATGGAATGTGAAAGAAAGAAACAAGAGTCAACCTGACTGTACTACGTGATTTTTTACCTTTCCATTATGACTGCCTAGAAGTAGGTGTTTAAATATGATATGAATCCTACCCCATGTTTCTCTTTCTCCTCTTCCATTACATCTTTTAAAGATCCTAGAACATCCCTATCAGTTTACTGGTCTCTAGACATACAAAATGAGCAAACCATTTTAACTTTAGCAGGTTTTCAGGAGAGACTACTCTCCAAGTAGTTTCTCTGCTTATTGGAATGTGAAGATAGACATAGATGTAGATTGTGCTCTTTTTCTAAACCAGTTTGTGAGACAATGCATAAATTGAGTAGGTTGTATTCCACTTTAATTGATCTACATTCACAACATTATTCTAGTAGTTTTAAAGTTAGTTTTGCTGATTTTTTTATCTTTGTGTGCGCATACATGTGTGTTGATTATTGTTGTTCTTTCTTCCTTAGGAATATATATTTAAATTTCCCTGCTGCTTGCAGTTCTCTCACAATGTTTGCTTGATTGCATATTCTTTGTGGTTTCATTTGGTTTGTATCTCTAGCAGGAGGTCCTACAAGCAATGTTAATAGACTACCTTCCCAAGAGGAATGTATAGGTAATTTTCTTTGTCATCTGAAAGATTTATGATCAAAATATTAAACATGAATAGGAAACTGAACTAAAATCACAGCTTAATTCTACAGTTGTATGCTGATTTATTTACATGTGGATACAGCACTCAGAGAGCCCAGTTTTACTTCAGATTTCTGCTGACAGAAGTAGGCAGGCAGCAATTTCAGCTCAAGGCTAGATTCAGCGGAGTCTACATTCAACTCACTATCAATATTAAGTTCTTCCACAGTTTTTGATGAGGCTTTTGGGGGCAGATGCAGAAAAGTTTGTGAGCTGTGCCTGTCTGCAGTATTCAGACTACATTAGGAACTTCATTTCACCAAAGCAACACTTAAAGTGTCGTTAGTGGGCCTCAACAGGATAATCCAAACTACCTAAATCAGCAGTCTAGACCTTAAGTAGACAGTGGAGAGAGGTAAACCACTCTCAGGGTCTATGAGTATCTACTTCAGTTAGCAAACTGTTTCTCTCCCTTGACTCCTTGGTATGTACACACCTCCCCCAGTGTTACCGCATCCTGAGCAAGGGGAAGCTTAAAGCCAGCAAAGAAACAGCAACCCCAGTCTCAGCTGAATGCTTGGAGAGTAACCCTTGCCTGGAAGAGCCTATAACCTGAAGGTTTGTGTGTGGCTTTTATTTCCATGAAAAATTACAGCCTAGTAAAACCATGTCTTTGCTTTTTACTATTTTTCATGTAATTTGTAAAGAATTGGCAGTACTGAACTATGAAAATAAGAGGTGTTTTATTATTTATTAAGGCAATTTAGATATTATTTTTCTCTTTGGGAATAACAGCAAATACTTTTTCTTGGAGCTTATCTCCGTATTCCTCCATGCTAACTTATATATCAGGGATTTCTTGTATCTGTCAGTCCTTCCTGTCATATTTTAGGCTTTGTGTTGCTCTGAAAGCAGGAGACTTTGCAGTTTCATTCAGTAGTTAACAGTCCTCTTATACTGCTTATTTTTTCCTCCTGTAGAATGATGCACACAATGTTCTGACAAACTATTAAAAGGCTTTTAAATGCTGCTAACCTTGCTTACTGTTCCTCCTTGCTCATATCCTGTGTTTTAATTGACTCTTTTCCTGGTATTTGTAAACTATACTTCAAACTCTGTCTCAGAGCTAGCCTTTGTTGGAATCTCACATGTCAGATAGCTCAATTTTGTTTAGAAATTTTGAGCCCACTCTTTTAATTTCCAAGCATGTTCCTGTAAATGACAAAAAACTAATATCACATTCCAAAAATCTCACTGCTTGTCAATTTATTTTTTAAAAATATCTCCTAAATGCACTCTATGGTTTATTTTAACTCTGCATAAATAAAGCCAACATGATTTTAAAGAAATAAATATTTGATGCTACTTTCTAAACTTAAAAAGTCATTTAAGGAGCTATTTTGGACTACACATTTCTTCTGAAAAGGAAAGCAAATGCACAATTGTATATAGTTCACACGAAATATTTTGCATTCAAACATAGGATGAACTCCCATATTTCTGATGCTCTGTATTTTGCTTTTTTACTTTTATCCAAAGAGAATTCAGGTTTCTGCTTTCCCTGTATAGACATTTCCCTGTTATTGTGGATTTAGTTAATCTTAAAATGATGATCATGAGTCTTGGTGTTTGAGAGCTTGCAGTGGTGATTAACAAAGACCCATTTCTATTCTGAAGTGCACTGAAGTATGTAATTAAATGTTATTCTTTTTCTCCAGGTTGGAACTGAGTTTTGAAATAAGAGTGGTTTGATTGAAAGCTCAGCATTGTGAAATGGTTGAGTTCTCCCCAAGCTAAAGCCAAGTTCAAAAAACTGATGATAAGTTAAAAGAGCTTGAGCTTAAACTATTAGTTGAGTACCTCTGTACTTTCACTGCCTTTAAACTCATCCAAAGTCCTACAGTTCATGATGGCTGCAGATTCATTTCAACTGGATACAAAAATACACAAATACCTTTGTTATGTTTATTCCCTCAATGGACAGTGAGTTGAACATGAGACAGTGCATGAGACACCCTTGCAGCAAAGCAGGCCAAAAGCCTCCTGAGCTGCAGTAGGTAAAGTATTTCGCTTCTCCTTTTACTCAGCAGCTGTGACACACAGCTGAGGTGCCAGTCCTGAGCTTCCAGTAGGAAAAGGATATGAGCATACTGGGTTGACTTCAGCCAAGGAATACAAAGATGAATAAGAACCTGAAGCTTCTGTCATATGAGGAGAGATTGGGATAGCTGGGACTGCTGAATCTGGAATAGAGAAGCTTCATGGGAAAACTTATGTATATAAAAATATCTTTGGGGACATTAAAGAAAGTGAAGCCACACACTGCGGTACTCATGGAAAAGAGACAGTGGGCACAGTTTTAACTCTATCTAAACATAAGATTTATTATTATTATTATTATATTTTAATGTGATCAAAAACTTGTAGAAGTTGCCCAGAGTGGTTCTGGAATCTTCATCCTTGAAGAAACTCAAAACCCTGACTCAACACCATGCTTAGAAACCCAGTCTAGCTAATCCTTCTCTGGTTGGCCTAGTACAGAGGTCACTGCAGACGTGAATGACTGTGGTTGTGTCAGTTTGTGGGTGATTCACAGACTAAAAAGAAGGAAATAAGTTTCAGTGTTTACAGTAGTTTTAATGGCTTCAACTGTTTCGCTGTGCCTGATGTGACCGCCATGATGACATTACACATTAAAAATTCCTTCAAGTGTCAACAATTTTTTGTCATTTATGTCAGTATCTATTCAAATTCTTTTATCTCATTCTTTTTTAATCTTCTTTATCACAGAGAGCTTTGCTGGAAAATTATAATATTCAGTTTTAATATGTGAAAAAAAGCAGGACAGTATATTTTTCTACCTTAAAACCATTTTTGTAAAGAAGATTATGTTGCAGCAAGTCATACAAGATGATAAGACGATCTTTTAACCTGTGAGAGAACAATAGATTGTTTGGTCTATAGTTTCCTTCTTCTATGATACAAGTATTGTTGTTATATTTCATGCACTCTTTGGGTCAATTTACTAACATATGTATAGTTTAAATTATTCATCTCAGAGAACCACATGGGTTTAGCAAGCAGATTTACACAAATGCTCTTCAGAACAAGGAAAATATTACAAAAGACATAAATGCTGCTGTATTATCTGAGTAAATACTAAAGACATTGTAAAGGTAGGAAGAAAAGATGATCAAATATCCCCTGATGGATACATGTATCTCTTGCTGAAGAAGCTGATATTAGCTCTCAGTACTGTGGTAATCTTCCTTTAAAATATTGAATATTCAGAAGCAATAAATCAAGTTACATTTTATTAGATGATATTTTGAAATTAGTAGCTGAAACTCTGCCTCCATCTATTGACATGAGAAAAAAAAAATATGTCTATAGCATTCCTTAAAGGTGTCTATCCCTTTTCTTCATTGTTTCTCCTGTTCAAGATTGGCAGTTCAATTGTTCTGTTTTGTGGATTCAGCCCCTTTACCTCTGATTTCCACCAGTACTTACTTCCAAAATACATATATTCCCTTTAACCTTAATAATACAGGGAAATCAACTGCAAATAGCAAAAGTGATGCACAACAATGACTGAATATTTAAGATGGAAGGATGTAATGTACAGAAGCAGAGTTGTTGCATGGTATCACTACATGATTTAGAGCATATGCCATAATAAACAGTATTATTGGAGAAGTGAAAGTATAGGAACTATAACTTTCAGAGACATTGTATAGTTTTCCTCAGTATTTACATAGAAATACTAATGAATAGAGCAAGATAATATTGCATGAGCAATAATTTCAATAAAGTGAATTGTGTAATTCTGTAGTGCTGGAAATCCATTCCTTGCCTAAGAATGGTTCCCAAATGATCATATTTAATTTTTAATGAGGGATATCTCTGTCTTTAATTTACAGGGCAACCCTCAGAAATGTAAATGGTGTTTTCTGGTACAGTTTCGTTAAGTACCAGTGACAATGTCAAACAGGATAGCTATAAAGCTTCAAGTACTATTTTAGTTGAACGTCATATCTGGAACATTTCAACCTTTCCAGTNCTTACATTATTTTCCTTAATTTTTTATCTTGAAGAATCTGGTTTTTGTATAGTTGTTTATGGCTTCAATTTCTACCCTTCCCTGTTTTCCTTTGTCACAGGTTTATAAAACATAGCACTATAACTGGCTTTGTCTGAAAATGAAAAATCAGAATATTCAGCCTTCTACATACTACCAGATATCAATTACTGTTAAGACGAAAACAGAGATCAGTTTTGTAAAACTCTTCAAAACACTTTAAAAATCATCATCAATGTTTTTTCAAGATGTTGTTGTGCTTCTTCACATCACTCAACTTAGCTTCCCATCTGTCAATGAAAGATAAGGGGAAACTGAAAGTACTGGAGGCACTTCTTACACTGATATTGTGCTAGCCTCAAGGGTTGTCCCTAGACAATGACCCAGGTGGTGGAACCACACTAGACAAGAGGATTCTGCTGCCCATTGCTCCAGGGCTGCTCTCAGGGGCCAATCCACATCAGAAGATATCAATGACACCTCTGCAGTAAAGACAACTACAGCAAGACCAGGAGTGAAGTTAGGAGTATTGTAGGGCAGGTTTATAAACCTGTATAAGCCTGTACAAGGCTTCTGTTCTGGACTATCTTTGGGTAGCACCCCATATTCTTTCAATGCCCCTATTGTAATCTCGAAAAAAGAGGTAAGTTTTGTATCTAAATACATGTCATAGTCTGAGTCTGCTTGAATAAAGTGACACAAGGGATAAAGGGCATTAAGCTCATAACTCCACTGTCATTTGAATAGTTCGCTTTTCCTTCCTCTCCTAACAAACTGTGGCCTGCCCTAGAGTGCACTTTTATGTCTTGTCAAAACATTTTAATGAGTAATTCCAGTGATTAATTCTGTTATTTTTTTTCTCAAAAGTATCTTCTGTCCTTCTGAGTCTGATCCCTCTTTTGGGCTCTCAGAATCTGTTTCCATATCAAATTTGTGTGTCTCTCGTATTTGTGCTTGGAAAGTACATGGACTTTGGGTATTGAAGAATATAACTTAGTTTTAAAATTAACATTTACATTTCAAAGCAAAATAACTTTAAAAAATAAATTAAGTTCTTTGGGTTGTTTGACTTTTCTAAAAAATTGAGCTTTATGATGACTAACAAACTGCTTTAACAAATGTACCCAGCTGCTTTCTTTAGCTGTCTGCCTTAGCATAAACATAAAGAACAGTCATCCCATTCCCATACACTGTGTGTTTGTCAATTATTGTTGCAACTTGTAGGCTGGCCTGTCCTGACCTTTGTGTGGCAGACAGTCAACAGCTTTCACTACCATTTCACCAGCCAGACTATGTACAGTATCATCTCATAGGATCTGGTTTGTATCATCAGGAGACACTCTAACCTTTTTCAGATTCTTGGGGGCCACCCACCATAGTAGGTCCTTTTCCTATACCCACATAAGAAAGCTGTAATATTGGATAAATGGTGAATGTGTCAGTGGGAAAGTGAAAGGCCAGAACAGTGTTTGTCTTCCCTGTGTCGAAAAAGCAATATCTCCAAGAACAGTTCTCAGTGATGATTTCCCTGGGGTACTGTGATTCTACATGTCTCCTAAACAAGCCTGTGACAGCTAGACAGCAGTCTAGTCCCACCCCCCACACCCCATATGTTGCATCTGTCCTTGAGAGGGACTTTCTCCAGACAAAGAACAAATTGAACTTCTTTGTGCATGTACAAAAGTCTATTTCTGTCAGTGTGCTTATTACCAGAACATTAAGTCCACATGTTTAAAAACACATCATTCCCAGACAAAAACAAATATACCAATCAGTATCTACCCCATGTGGCATGCATTTATGCACTTAGAGGGAGAAACTTTAATGGACAATCAGAAAATCCTCTAAGGCAGAGGAAGTACAGTGAATGATCTCTCTTCTCAGAAGGACTGCTGTGACACTGGTCTTTGAAAACCAGAATCAGAGAGTCAAAGAGGAAAGGCACACTCTGCCTCAGTCCTTGGAGAAGTTCCAGGAATTCTTCCCTCTCATTTTCAGTTGCTTAAACCCATGCTTCAAGGAACCTGCTGGACTTTGTTGTGTGCTTCCTGTCTACAAAGGTTATTCTAGCTGGGTTTCCAGACCCAGTGAAAACAGTTGGGGATTGCTAGCTCTAAACAAAGATCTTGATACCTGCTTGAACTATAAAAGACCTGGCACCTCCCCTCATAAAAGCCTCCCTGTAGCATGCAGCTACAGAATGGCCAACAGAACTTTGGCACGTTAGAGCTGGAAGGCAGAAAGGACTGTCCCACTCTGAGTCCTGCGCTCCTGAAAACAGAGACAAGGAAGCCAGTTCACACAAGGTTTATCTTATCTTTCACTTGAAGCATCACAGTGTTTCTGCAAGATGTTGTTACTTTTCTGATAAGGAATCTCTAGGGGCATTTTAATTGTGCTCAAAGGTTGTATTTTTTTCTTGTTGTCTCTTTGGATTTTTTATTTTATTTAATTTTTTTAATATTCTCATACTAATCTGCTTCTGGTAAGACTAGCACCGTTTGAGTCTTCCAGAAGGCTGTTACAGTATTCTAATTTTATCTCAATTATCAATACAGCTCCTCCCTTCCTTACATTTCTTCATAATGCTAAATATGTTACACCCCCTCATACTCTTAACTTGTCTCCTCTCCCTTCTCTTAGTGGCTTTCCTTTATGCCCTTCACTTTACATCCTCTCACCTCATCCAACCCCATGTTCTTAGAACTTTGCTCTTGCACAAGAACCCATCTTCTATTTCCTCCTTCATGGTCTAACCACCCTGGGCTAGATTTCCAGAAAAGTCAGGATACAGAGAAGACAAAATACACTGAGAGATAGCTTCTATTTCAATTTTTGTTTAAAAAATATTTATGTTTCTTTTTTTATTTATTCCTGAAGCAAAGGGGTAATTCTTTAAGAATAAGCAGATTAAAATGATTGGGAAAACATGCCTTGAGACATAAACATTCAAATTTGTCATGTATGCCTAGCTCTTTGTTTCTTAGTCTGATTTCATGCTCCAGTTTTATATTTAGGATTTTATGATAAAACTGCACTATTACGGAACTAGAGGTACTCAACAATGAACAGGTAGATCTTTAAGAACAGTAGTATAGACAGCTGTTTGACCCTGGCACATGTCTACCCTATGGGCAGGCATTATCTTGCTGTGCTTCAATCCAATCACTTAGTTCCATATACTTCTGAGATCTTGAGTTGAGGGCAGTGATGGTCACAATTTACAGCACTGTGACTTTCAGGAATTTACTTTCAGGGTAGCTGTCACAATTCTTCCAAGTATTTAATGTTAACATGTGATTGGCATGGAGACCTCTAATCTCCAGGAGCTCTGCTTTCCCAGTTAGAGGTAAAAATGAAAGCATGATGAGAGAATGAGAAACACAGAAATTCTTTAAACATGTGTAGACTGTGAAAAACAAAACAAAACAAAACATTTCTGCCTGTATCATGCCACTCCTCTGTATGATTCTTATCTAAAAGCTGTATAATGCCTCATAGCATTTCTTCTTTTCAGCCTGGTCTGATTATTCATGAATCACTTCTAATTGGAAAAACAGTCTGTTTTTACATTTCTGTGACACATTCCTGTGAGGTTTGATTGAGAAGCTGATCCCAGCAGCAACTTCAGTCTAGCCTGTTTGTTCTGTAAAGATGATAGAATAGTTCAAAAGGAGAGAAAAGATTGGTGTAAACAGTGAAGAGGGGGAGAAGATGGGAACTACTTAAGCCATTCTACCACCAAGAAAAATGTGGAATAATGGCCTAAAACATCTTAATCGTGATGGAGCTTACAATGCAAGTGAAGGTTGTAATGAAAATTGTTTTTACTTAATAAAGGTGTTCATAAAAGAATTCATAAGTTCATACTTAATATCTTGTGCCTGTTACTTGTTCTTTAAAATGCAATTGTGCCTTCAAGGTCACTTTGAATAACACTTCTCCCTTGCGCTATAAAAAAGATGTATCCACTCAAATCTAAGAGCTAGTACATGGCAAAGAGCAGTAGATGGCCTAGAAACAATTATTTTATTAAAACAAATGTAAAGAGTGGCTGTCAAAAGGTAGTATTTTAAAACATTTTCAAGAATTTTATAACTATCAGCACAGGTGAATTCCTTTATTCTTTGGTCAAACAATAAAAATTTCATCCTCAGTTTTTTTATTCACCACAGTAGACTTTAGTTCACACCTTTAAAATTGTTATTAGCTACAATTCAGGGGTTGAAGCTAGTTATATATACTAATTAAATGGATGTGCAGTTTATTTTTTAGCATAGTGATAAAAAAGTACTCATCCAGACTTTGAGCTTGAAAATTTCATTCTAAAGTTCAAGACTCAAAGTTATAAGGCAATATATTTTCATGGTAGGACACCAACTTCAATCATTTGATCATGGTACAACACGGAACACTGAATTACGTTGCCCAGAGAGGTGATAGCTGCCCCATTCCTAGAAACGTTCAAGATCAGGTTGCATAGAACTCTAAGAAACCTGGTCCAGTTGAAGATGATCATGACAGGGATGTTGGACTAGATGACCTTTAAAGGTCCCTTCCCCCCCAAACTATTCTATAATTCTGTCATCATAACAGGATTTTTTATCAAATTTATAGCATTTTTCATCAAATTCTCTCAAAGATCTCTTAAAACTGTTAATTAGGACTCCTTTGCAATATACATGATGAAAGTGTTATACCAATTTTACAAGTATGCAAGTAAAATAATTGTGCTTTTCAAACAGCAGCTCAAGACTTTATTTTCTAAATGCAAGAAAGAGAAAAAAAATACTTTTGCTACTGACAGTAATTATTCAGAGAATATATTAGTCTTGAGAGTGAAACCTATAACTGAAGTTATCTGGCCTTTTCCAGGTAGTGTTCTAAAGCTCTGGAGTATAGCCTTTGCACATTTATACTCTACAAAACCATATCAGCAGGTTATTAAATAAGTAATATTAAGTTAGTCTTAGAGATTTGAATTCTTGTTTCTTCCATAGCTCAGAGCTAGGAACTTGAAAACATGCAATGAAAATGCTGAAAAGGAAGAAGAAAAATTGACATGAAAGAAAGAGATGAAGATATACTAGAAAGCAAAGTTTCATGCAGGAAACCAGTGAGTGATTATGTCCTTGGTATGAGCATTTATAAACATATAATTAAAAACTTTAGTTGGCCTGCAGGTCATCCAGAATAAGCAAGGACACACCTGAATTACAAAGTCTGCATAAGGGACTGTGTTCTAGCAATGCTCAGTTCTTCAGACATAATTTAATCACTCCCTGAGGCTTTGCTATGTTTTTAGGTGCTTAAAGACAAATTTACTTATGGTAACAGGAGTGATTGCAACCTCTACAGGTATGCATGTGTGCTCTAATGAGGATATATAAAAATATATAATAAAAATCTAATTTGTCACTTCTAAAAGAAAACAGTGCCATGTATTTCAGACTGAGATTAAAAAGAAATGAGATATATTTGTCCTAAATTTCCACCTGTTCTTATATTTCATTTCTTTCAATACCACCAAATACACAGAGGACTGCCTGCCCTAGAATAGATAGAGTAGATTCATTTCTAGGAAGTTAACAGCTTATCAAGGCCAATAAAAACAAAACAGACACAAGTTAGTGCATCATAAAGCCTCTTTGTGTGCATGCATGTCTCAAATCCCAAAAAAGTCCTGTATCCTCACAGAGCATTGCAGGGCACTTATTGCAAAATAAAACCAATATGTTTAGCATAAATGTCTGCATCACAGATTCCAGAAATAGCCAAACACACTTATCTGTTCATTTACTGAGAACTCCTACCACATTGCTGAAGCTGTTGGCCTCAGATAACAGTAGAAGTCAGATTTGTGAAATCAGTATGTGATTTCAATTATAACAAAATTTGCAGAAAACTTTCAAATCAGACATTTGATAATACCTCTGTTAATTTGACAAGAAGTAATGTCCTTAAATTGAAAGAGGGTAGCTTTAGATTAGACACTAGGAAGAAATTCTTAATTGTGAGGGTGCTGAGGCACTGGCACAGGTTGCCCAAAGAAATTGCTGACATGCCATCCCTGGAAGTGTCCAAAGAAGAGCTGGATGGGCTTTGAGCAACCTGGTCCAGTGGAAGGTGTCCCTGTTCATGGCAGGGGGGTTGGAATGATGTGATCTTTAAAGTGCCTTCCAACCCAAGCCATTCTATGAATCTAGATCTATGATCCTGTACTACTCACATTCATGAAGTTATGTTTCAGTCCTGGTATTTTTTTTAAATGCACTTTTTTTCACAATGTGTTGAATACTTCCTCAGATGCAATGAAGAATACGGTCAGATGTGAGAATTTCTGAGACCATTTAAAAAAAATCCCTCTCTGGTCGCATTGCAGTGACTCAATCTGCACTGCTCTGTATGCATACTCCAAGTTTTCACATGAGTAATATGCAAAATTTCTGTCTGTCTCTCTGCACCTTTAAAGTCAACTATAAAATAAACAAACAAAACCAGCTGTGTTTTGATAATTTTCTTCTTTCTTCACTTTCTTTTAGACAGCTATGTGGCGGTCTAAAAGCTAAAACAATTCTTGCTCTGCTACTTTCACCATCACACAATTTATTTCCTGCCAAAACTGTACTGTGAAAAGAAAGACTTTGAATGCTTAATTACTAAGTTTCTAACATTAAAGGGTAAGATTCAAAAGTCTGATGTTTCTGAAGCACTCTGAACACTCTGATTGGAGAATACTTGACTTTGCCCCTATACATCTTTGTCTAGAGCTTTGTCAAATGGGTCTGGAAAACAAACTAACATTCAAAAAAATTTTTGAGGACCATTTAAATAATAGTTCCTGGGTATTATAAAAAATTTCCCAAGTTTCTTAGTAATAATTGAAACATTATCTTGGTAAATGATTCTAGGAGGAGTAAAAAGTTGACTGAGACTCTTCAAATCAACTTATTAGTTAACTTTGTAAACAAAGAATTATTCTCTCTTCTGAAATAACCATTTAGGCTGTATTACTCAAAGTATATTTACCTTTTCCTTTGAAAAAACAGGTGAATCACAATATTTGGATTAATTACATTAATTAATAACATTACTCTTCAACATTTTCATAAATTACTTGGACACAGGACTGGATGGGATACTAAGCAAGCTGGCAGACAACACAAAACTGAGAGGAGCTGACTACCTTGAAGGTAGGGAGGTCCTGCAGAGACACCTTGACAAATTAAGAGGACTAGGCAATCACCAACCATGTGAAGTTGAACAAGGGAAAGTACTGGATTCTGCACCTGGGATGAGACAACCCCAGATGTACACATAGACTGGGTAATGATACGCTGGAAAGCAGTGCCATGGAAAGGGACCTGGGGGTCCTGGTCAGTGGCAAGTTTAATATGAGTCAGCAGTGCTCTGGGAGCCAGGAGGCCCATCCCTGTCCTGGGGGGCATCAGGCAAAACATCACCAGCTAGTCAAGGGAGGGGATTGTCCTGCTCTGCTCTGGACTTTTGTGGCCTCACTTTAAATACTGTGTGCAGTTTTGGACACCACAAGGTAAGAAAGATGTAAAGGTGTCAGAGAGTGCCCAAAGGAGAACAATGAAGATGGAGAAGGGCCTTGAGGGGAAGCCATATGAAGAATGACTGAGGTCACTTGGTCTGTTCAGCCTGGAGAAGAGACGACTTAGGGGAGACCTTATGGCAGTTACAATTTCCTCACGAGAGGAAGAGGAGGGGCAGACACTGATCTCTTCTCCGTGATGATCAGTGATAGAACGCAAGGGAATGGCTTGAAGTTGTGTCAGGGGAAGTTTAGGGTGAATATCAGAAAAAGGTTCTTCACTCAGAGGGTGGTTGGGCACTGGAACAGGCTCCCCAGGGAAGTGGTCACAGCACGAAGCCTGACAGAGTTCAAGAAGTGTTTGGATGATACTCTCAGGCATATGGTGTGACTTTTGGGGATGAGCCTATACAGGGCTAGCTGCTGGACTCAATGATCCTTGGGTGTCCCTTCTAAGTCAGCACATTCTGTGATTTTGTGATTAGCATGGCAACAGATTTATATGTTAATGAGAGAGGAAGGCAGCTCAGCCAAACAGTGATGTTAACTGTTCTGTTGCTTCGCAATAACCTTTCATTCTCATGCAAATAGTTGGAAACCAGGACTATACAAGAATTTAAGAGAAGGCAAATGTTTTGCAGGCTAGTAAAAGTCTAAATGTGATCGATCTGTTTCAACATGCTGGAGACTCTGACCGCAGATTTTGAAGGATGAGTGCAGCTGATAAATGACAAAAAAGATTAGTCTGAAATATTTACTATCTGTAGTGCTAACAGTCATTCCATCTATATTAATTGGCACAGTGTCTTCTGTGCCAGATGGTCTATTGCAGAGAGTGAACATTACCCTCGTGGATTTATCCAAATTATGTATTTGACGTTTGGATGAAAGCATTTTACTTTTTTTTTACTAGTTGAGCACAGAGAATTATGTTTGTCATCTTAATGGTATTATGCCATGCAGGTCATCAATAAATATACATACAAAAGTCTAAACTGGATTCTAAGCAAAGACAGATATGATGGATTTTATTTGAAAAAGCTCTAAAACCTGCAGTCTTATTATTGCCAGTGTTTACTTCAGCTTTCAAAAATAAGTTCTGATGCCCTGTTGCTGAGACAGTAAACAAATACTAGAGGTGAAAGTCACTGGCAACTGTAACACTTCACCATCTTCCCCATATCTAGGTATTTCAGGGAAGACCCTGGCTAAAACACTGCCATAAACATATTGTATTTTAACCTAATGACAGTGTTGTAAGTTCCTCTGCTGTATGTTGACCATCTGAAGGTGAACTGCTCCAAGGCTGCCTCGTCCCCCAAGCACAGTGATATGGTAGCTCAGCTCAGCCCCCTGGCTCATTTCAGCCTCATACTGGATGACTCATATCAAGAGCCAGTGCCCTTGAAGGGAGGTGGAAAGGAAGGGATTCTGTAGTTCAGCATGAATATGTGTCAGGAAAAAAGGCTGAATGGAATGCCATGAAGTTGCTACTTAAAGGGCCAAGACACCACAAAAAAAGTTTATGTTTTCAGTCAGTTGTATAATAGCAGCTATTTGGGAGTTGATAGTTTGTTAAACTTTTAGTGGTCCCATTAAAAAACCCAAACAAATCAAACAAAAACAAAACCCCAAAACCCAAACAAACAAAAAAAACCCCAAACAGAACCAAAAGAAACAGAACCAAAACCCAAACTAAACAAAACCAAAAAAAAACCCACCCCCAAAAAGAAGAACCAAAACAAATATCCCCCCCAAACCCTAACCAAAACAAAACAACCCCAACAACCAAACAAAACCCCCATAAATCATACAAAGTGTCAGTTTTTTACTATTATATAGCTAAAACCTTCCACCACACTCTTAGAGGACACACTGGGGAGCATACAAAGAGATAGTCACGTTAGAAGTAAAGGGATAAGAAGACAAAAAAGGGAAAGGGAGGTGAATGGGAAGAACAGAGAGCACGATGCCTTCAGTCAAAGGAACTGCGGTGAACACAAACAAGTAATGTAAAATGAAAACAAAGTAAATGCTGCTTGTACAAGTAAAGTAGAAGAAAGACAGTAGCAAGGACGGGGAAAAGACAGTGGGAACAGATGGCATGGGCATACACAGAATGGGAAGATTGAAAGTGGAAGGGAAAATAAGCAAAGGAATGGCAAAGATGTTTGTACTTAGTGTTCCTTTGGTTTAGAAAAAGATGATGCCAGAAGGCCAAAATCATCAGACACTTTGTCTAGCAAGAATTGTCCTTTGAAAGAAATATCAAATCCTGGCAATTAGAAGTTGACCAGAGCCCTCTCCTCAGCAGGCAAACATACTATGGAGACATTCAGTCTTTCCCAGGCTATTTTTACCTAAAATAAATCAATTGCATTTTGGAGACATTAACAAAACTTGCAGGAAAAAGATTTTCCCTGTCCTTCCAACAGACAGGCCTGTGTTTACAATTCCTATATGTGTGTGTGTGTGTGTGTTTGTGTGGTGTTTAAACTCATTGTGAATATTTAAATAATATAGTCATTGAATATGCTGACTTACACGTACTTCAGAGCATTCATCTGCTGCAATATGGGACTTGGTCTGGAAGAAGGTCAGCAAAGGCTAGAAATGTGAATGAACATTAACTGCCTGCTAAACAAAGTGATGATTCATGAATAAAAAACAGCCATAATTTTAAAGGTCACTAGACCCAGTTAAACTGCATGTCTAACTCTTGTGTATCTGGCACGCAAAATATGTAGAACTGCCATAGGGTAATTCCTTGGGTATTCATCAGCATGAATAATTCTGGTCTTGTTCAGCACATAGCAATACTAAATGACATAAAGAAAATGGGGTATAGTCTCAGATCCATAGTCACAGTGGTTTTATTATGCAACTTCCACCTCTTGCAGAAATTCTGGCTCTCTCTATACCTTTTAACCCTCTTAGGTGGCATGAATGATTTCTACAGGCAAGCTCCAAAAAAATCACCTTTGCAGTCAGAGGTTTAACAAAGGCTCTCTTCTGGCAAAAGCATAGGTTTGTAATTTTACAGAATGCTCTCCTAAGTCACTTTTGGATGGCTTTCAGACTGGTGCATTAAGATGATTTTAGCCTTTATTCAGTAATGCTTTGTTATTTTGAGATATTTATTTCTTCTTTTCCTTTTTTCCTTTATTTTATTGCAGCTTTTATCTGTGGCACTTAGAATGCCAAGACAGATCACTTCAGGAAAAATAAAAGGCATTATTATATTCTGTCTCCATCCAACATTTGTGCTTTCAACACATAATAAATATTCAGATGTGTTTGCTGTCATTAGATAGAATGGGAAATCTGTAACTGGGAAAAGGAAGACCTAACAGCAGGGCCAAGCTTCCTTTAATGTTATGGAATAAGTAACTCAATATTTCATCAAGGTCTTTAACAGAAGCCAGACAACCTGGCGTAAGATTGTGTTTCCCTATGTGCTACTGGGATCCATTCTGAAGGTCCTTCGCAGAACTCTTGAGCACAATATGCACATGGCACTCATCATTTTATGGGTTATAGAATACTACCAGTTAGTAGGTTGTACTCTTTCTGGAAATCATCCTTTGGTTTGGGATATCTTAAATGGATGGGATCAGCCAGGTTCACATCCAAGATGGGAAGGTTATTTGCACTCTGCTACACTTCTCATGTGCTGGTAAGAATGCAATCACCATTCTTCTTTAAATAAAGAAGGAGAAGCCACTTTTATAGTGAGCTCTGGAAAAAATACGGAGGGATTTCAAATAATTATAGTCTATTATTAATTATTTGAGTTTTATTCCTTGTTTGGGGTGGCAATATAGACCACAGGCATCCCAGAACTTAGCATTAGTTTGATGTTTCACTAAATTTAAGATTAATTTTCTCTTTCATTAGCTACATCTGTAAAATGCAGATTTTGGTCATAGTAACCGCTACTTGGAAAAAGGACCTTAAAATGGTTTACAAAGAAAATTACATATTTTTATGAATTTGTATGGCTCAAAAATTATGTCAATATATTCCAAGTGAAACATGAATAGTACTGGTTTTGCTAAACTTTACAATTATTTTTTATTTATTCCATGTATATGAAATATTTTGTTTTACATATCAATTGCAATTTAAATATATTACATATTTTAAAATGTTAATATAGCTTCTTAGTAACTAGATACCATTCAATTATCATCCTTGAAAAATCTTTAATTCCTTGTGATCAGTGATGTATTTTCTTTTCCTCTACATTAACAAAAAATGTTCCATTGTTTTCTTTTGTCTTCTGATTACCACTACTAGTTCAGTAAAGAAAGTGAGTCAAATTAATGGATATAATTTTATTGTACATAAATCTTAATTCAGCAGCAAGGTCATACTCTAAAAGCAGGCCACATACTGAAATAGTAAGACCTAAATGTGATAGATATTTTCCCCCTTGATTTCACTTATCTAAAAGTGAAGCAAATTGTATATTAACAGAAACATAACAAAATATTTTCACAACCTCAATTCTTTTATCTTCTCTTGCTCTCCTCACCTGGCAAGATTCCTTATGATACAAGATACTCTACTGCATATATTTATCTCCCTGGAGAGAGACTGAAGGAAAAAACATGTGACAGATGTTAGTCACGTTGCTTAATGTACTCCTGGAACACATTCAGAAACTATGGTGATGAGCATGATATAAATAATCTATAAAGAAGAGAATCCTGAAACCATTCCTCTGAGAAAATGTCAATTAATTTCAGTTAGACTTTTACCTGGATAATGATTAAGATGGTCTAATTCCCAATATTATAGATATTATTAGTTGGTTTTATAATAAGTATAATAGCACCATTATGTCATTCCTAAACGTCATTCTCGAAAATCTTTCTACTTATTTTCTTCAAATGAAGTGAATTTATTAATCAAAATTTGCATGATAAATGGCAACATCACACGAAATAAAAGCCCTGCAAGTGATACTAGCCAACAGCTACATTAACAGCTAAAATGCTTATTAACAATTCATACTACCTGTTGGCCAGGATGTGGTCAGCACAGCAGAATGGCTACATTAGGTCAGTCACAAAGGGGCATCCAGCTGGGTGGCATCTCTCTGCTCAGTCTTCTGCTGAGCTTATGGACCTGTTTTATCTTTCATCTAATTTGTTTCTTCTCTAGATAGAAGAGTCTTGTCTCACTATATATGCCTCCGTTTTATCCCATTTGGAAATAAATCCTTATCTTTAGCAATTAATGTTGCTTCAACCATTTTGCTGTTTTCAAATTCTACTATATCCTTTTGGATATGGGAAAATAATGAGAGAGGGGGCCAGAATCATATAGTTTTTAAAGTGATTCAATATTTATTCAAACAAGAATTATCTTGCTCTCTGTTTTCCTTTTTTTTTGTTGTTGTTTTTTGGTACTTACTATCATTTGATTTGACTTTTTTTTGTTTGCTATTCAGCATAGGACTGACATATATGGTGAGATAACTCATTATCTCAAGATTTTTTCTACTGAGAGATAATGCTTAGCTTGGAGCTCATCATTTTCTATGTGAATTTGTGGGTTTTCTTCCCCCTTGTGCATCACTTTGCATTTTTCTGCACTGCATTTCATCTTCCATTTTATTGCCCAAACAGCCTCATAAGTTTTGCAGCAATTCTTCACAGTCAGTCTGCATTTTTCCTATTCTGAATTATTTAGTATTAAGAGAAAACTTCCACAGCTCCCTACAAAATACCTTTTCTAGAACTTGCATGAAGTCACTGTAAAGCACAAATCCCACTTCTGCTCCCTGTAAAAGTCCATAGTGACCTTTCTGCTCAACAAGACTTAGTATTCCACTTGTTTCCTCTGCATCCCCTCTCTTAATCAGATACTTTTACTCATGGAAGGTTCCCCAGCTCTGAAATTATCTGTGGGTGCTCATTTTCCTTAAAAAGCTTGAGGGACAGTTGTTGTGAAATTTCAAAAGTTGTCTTTTGAAAATACATCTAGACTATATCAACTAAATCTTCTTTATTTTAAGATGTGATGGCTTTGTCAGAAGAAATACCAAAACATCTATGTCACAGAACTCCCTACTGCAGAAGGTATACTACTGAACTTTCCAAGCGACCTGTATTTATCCAGGTACTTACTAATTTTGTTATACATTTTGACTAGCTATTTACCTAGTACAGAAGTCAGGCTTACAGAATCTAGATGCTCCATTCTCCCTAGAAAGCCTCTGAGACACCATTTGCTGTGTAAAAGAATTCAAAAAATGTAGAGGAAATTCTGACTATGTTTTGAAAGGAAGATTCCAGGCATTTTCCTGCCCGAGGTGAAATTTGAATATTTAGAAAGGAATAACTCACTGAACATTTTGATCAGTATGCAAATTGCAAAAGACTATTAGTATCATGACACTTTGAGTCTGAACTATTTTTGAAAGAAAATGGACATGATTAATTTATTTTTTCTTATGCCCACATCCCATATGGTCTCCACTTATGGTACTAAATACACAAGCCAGAGCAGACCTGTAGGATTTGTAGTTTAAGGTTTACAAGGACTGTGATTATGAAGTCCATGAAAGAGGTATCTGGACACTGAGTCAAATTAATTTCTGGAGCGGTACAGGAGCAGGATTTCAAGGCTGAGTGTGCAATCTAAAACATTGAAGAGGCTGATCAAAGCTTTGGTTCCCTCACTGAAAATCATTATAAGTGCTTATGAGCTCTCATATCTTTGCCTAACAGCTCTTGGTTTTAGAGTGGGAAGAGAAAAATATGTTCTCCATTCTCTCTCAGTATTTGACTCTCATTAAGGTACTATGATCAGACCATGATAGATCAGGTCTTCCTGCTTAGAAGGCACAACTTGAATGTGAAATTTCATGGAAACCCTCAGAACCACCTGTCTTTTGTTGTTGTTTATTTGGTTTGTTTTGGGGTTTTTTACGTTTTTTTTTTTTTTTTTTGGTTGGTTTTTGTTTTTAAATACCAGGAAAGAGAAATGTGTGACACAGAAATATCCCTTTCACACAGAGTTCACTTTTTGTAGGAATTCCCGTTGAGTGTGCTGACATCTTGTGGTTGGCTGGATATTGAAATGTGCCATGTCTGTGCTGAGGAGAGGCTTCCTGCACAGCATCCTGGGATCTCTAGCTCTCCTTGGAGTCTTCAGCCAAAGGCCCCATGTTGAGAAATATCTTGAATTTGGCTACACACCATTGTCTGTTTTCCTTCTTTCTCAGTTGAAATTATTTGTTCTGCTCAAACCCCAAAATAAGCACTCTTGCTTGCATTTATTTCCTTCTTGTCACATACTCATTAAATCTTTGTTCCTGAGACACAGACCAGAGTTGTATGATAGTGGTTGCAAGAATGCTAGCATGTGTTTAGCAGTGAAATCTCTTTTTTGACTGGTTCTTCGCTTCCTTTCAGGGTCAGATGTTAGCAGAAGGAAGGAATGTTGTGCTTGTTTTTCCACAATGAACAGGATGGACAGCTGCTCCTTTGGGATTTTTTTTTTTTAATATATTCCCTGCAAGCTCTTCTTGTGTCATCCTTTCACAGTCTAGAGATTGCTTCTGTCATAGGTATCTTCTGGCTATTACATTTCAGCGCATTTCTCTTTTTTTGTCTCTGTACTGCCCTATCTACTCCCTCCACCTTTAAAAATCCGTCTTCCTTTTTTGTCTTCTATTACTAATTTTGGGGGGGTTGCTTTGTTTTTTATATTTCTTCCCCCCATTCAAACTTACCCAGTAGAGATTTTGTTGTGCAGTACAACAGCTGATTCCACAACAAAATTTACTGGCTTTGATACCATCACCCTGCTGTGGACAACCAGGAGAGAAGCCAAGCCTGGGTGTGCAGTTAAGGCAATCTGATAAAGCTGCTCAGGTTTACTGCAAAGATTATTTCCATGCTGAAGGCATGCTGCGGAGGAGAGACTTACAGCAGGTAATACAGGGTCTTCAGCTCTTTTGAGGTTAATAGGATGCTTCTGAGGACAAGGGTAGAGGTTCTGCAGGTAGCTGCTGCCTCAGGCATAAGGACTGGCATCCACTGTGCTCGGTGTGAGCGTTAGACACAGAGGCTCGATGTATACAATCTGTCTCCTCCTGTTTATGTTCATGATTCATCTGTGCCTACATACTCTTATGAACAGTATGCTGCACTATGTTATTAAACATGAAACTGTGTACATAGCTTCTGGGATTTGTATGTATGTCTCAGAAGAAGAAAAAAAAAGGTTTCAGTGAAATCCTGCCCATATGGCAGGTCAGCATGCATTAGTCTCCACTTTTCTGATGTGCTGAAAAATCATTCAGAGAATTTCTCTAGCCAGCACTAAAGGAAATTTCCAAGCAGAAGAGGATATAAGTTTCATTAAAGTTTGATGAAGTTTTAAAAAAGGTGGCTTATCAGAAAAAGACAATGTAATCAAAGTACACTGGATATTCAACACATTCTCAGTAAAGGTGGAAAACTTACAGATATCAACTCATAAAGTGTATTTATTACAGATAAGGGAAATGGAAGAGAGTTCTGTGACCTGAGAACATTAATCTTATTAGGCAATAATGAATTAATATGACTAAAAGGAAGAAAAATCTTAATGACATCTAGAGACTTTTGCAACATACATCTAGTAGTTACACTGCCAGAAGTTATGCAGGAAAATTAAGAGGTCAAGTTGTTTGTGAGTTTTTTTTTTTTTTGAATAAATGGATCTTGGAATAAACGAACACATCCCAGAAAAGTTGTAGCTCTTGAGACACTGAATCTGGGTACTTTCATTGCTGATGGATCATATGATTAAGAACAGTTTATCTAACAGGAAAGTACAGTCAAGTGAGGGGTAGTTAGAATACTCAGTCCAGATCAATTCCTTTGAGTTGTTCTGAGCAGTAAATATCATACTTTCCCCCCCTTGAACTTTGTGATTATGAATAAAATTGAAAAAGAAAGTATTTTTTTTTTATATCTGTGTGGCTGTCAGGAGATTTAACCTGCATTGTATTTGTATGATCACAAACATTATTCTCATTTCAAGAACTTGCCCAAATTCCATAAACTTCATTCTTTTAAAGATGTTTTAATAAGTTTCATGAAGGATTGAAGTCATGTTTAGCCTTTGCACTGCAAAATAAGTATTACCACAGAAATTATAGTTCTGAAAGTCTATTTGTGGGATTTTCACATAACTGCTATATTAAAGTTGCTATAATAGACCTTTTCCAGCTCTTTGTTATCAACTAAAAATGTCTACTTCATTTGTAACTCACAAACTGTAAGGAAATAAGAAAATCATTAACACAAAAATATCTCAAAGGTGGATGTCAAGAGGAACATGCCAGACTCTTTTCTTTTGGTGCCCAGTGATAGGACAAGGAGCAACAGGCATAAAATAAAATATGAACCACAAGAAGTTCCACCTCAACACAAGGGAGAACTTCTTTGCTTTAGGGTGTCAGAGCACAGGAACATAATGCCCAGGAAGGTTGCAGTGTCTCCTTCTCCAGAAGGATTTCAAACCCATCTGGACACATTTCTGTGCCACCTGCAAGGCAGGTGATTCAGCCTTGGCAGGGGGTTGGACTAGGTGATCTCCAGAGGTCCTTTCCACTCTGTGGAAATCAATTCTGTGATTTCCTTAACTCTTTAAGTACTGCACATTTGATTTAAAAGACATCACAGACTTCACTAATATTCACTTCAAGGATTTTAAACTTATCTTTGGAAAGCAGCAATCTAAAATGAGTAGTAATTGAAATTTCAGCACAACCTTCAGAAATTTCTACTATGGTAAACACCCTGTCTTGCAAGCTGGAGCAAAACCACTCTCAACAATCTAAATTGTGTCACATCCAGTGAGCTTTTCCTTATTGTGTTTCTGTAGCACTTATGAAAGATGGTTTTGTGAATAATTTTTCTACTGTTTTGTAACCACTAATAAGTGTTACCTTTGTTCAAATAGAGAGTTTGGGGGTTTTGCATTTAATGTGTTCTCTGTATGACCAAAATACATACTACCCTCAAGTGACATAATTTCTTTAAATAAAAACAAAACAAAAAAGTGTTATTAAAGAATACTCAAATAAGGAGCATTTGCTTGTAGACATCCTTTGCCTGTTATCCTTGCTTTTCCCTACTCAATCACCTTCTGAGTAGCACCAACCTCAAATCCTTCTAGACCTCTTTTTACAACCTTTTCTCCACTATAAATTGTCCTTCCACGAGCGTGAAGCTCTTATTTTTGTCTGTAACTGACTCTCCTGTCTTCAAGATGCTCTGCCTTGAGTATGCTCCATAGCTCCCTCAGGGAAGAAAGTCTCCCTTCTCCTCCCAGTGAGGCCTTTTTAGCCAGCTGCTTTATTAAGGTAACAAACATGATTATAAATGCATAATAAAGCAGGTATCATCTGACACTATCACAAAAAACCCCTAGAAGATACATTTCTTTGTTGGTTAGCAGCCATAAAACAAAGCAGAAGGCCTTTGAGCACACAGTGCATATACTTGTCAGTATGTGTTCCAATACAGCTTGAATAAGGAAGGAGCTATGGAACCATCTTGTCTTTCACAAGTACTCTGAGCTTCTCTTGCTGTCTGCTGGCTGTTAGTGCAATCTGACTTACTAAGAACACTAGCGAGACACGCTAAAAGAACTAAGTTTCCAAGCACAGACGTATTTTAGATGTTTTATTTTCAAACCTCCACAGCTCAGCAAAATCAAAACCAATCTTCCCTGGAACTACTTCTCAATGAGGAATAAGTATCTGCCAATTTCTAATTTTCTATGTTCAACTGATTCATCAGTAGACTTCTTCTGCCAGTAGTCATAAGGCAATTTATACAAAAAGTCAATTTTAGTCTCTGTATATTCCAGAGAACTACAGTATTAATCCAAACACTGGAGAAAAGTAAACAAGCTGCAGGTTTAGATTAGGCTCAGAAAATTTTAATCCCAAAGGTAAAAAAGTTTCAGGAAAGTATGAATGGGGGGGGGAGGGAAGAATTTTAGAAGGTGGTATTTAGGTACCTACTATAAGAATATCATCTGCAACAAACATTAATTACTCTGAAAACCAGCTTATTTAGTCAAACTATCTTTTGGCACTCTAAAATGTACTGAAGTGCTGATAATCACAGAACTTGAAATGACTTTCTGACTAAAGGGTTTACAGAGATTCATTGCAGCAATTTTACAAATATAGAACAATTGTTTAAACATCTCAATTCATAATCCCAGAGCTGCTCAACATAAACATTATTCCATGTTGGTACATCAAAGTGATGTTTATCTGACTAACAGTATATTTGATAATTATGGCTGACTGAAAATGGAAAGAATAATTTTTTTCTATTTTCTTTTGACAATAATTCCTACACATGAAAATATTAACATAAGAAAACTTGTCTTCAGTTTTGCTCCTGGATATGGCCTGGCTCAAATGCTTTTTGTTCTAGAAAATCAGGACAGAAAGAAAAGTAAATTTTGGTGGGTTGGTCTTGGCCAGCTGTCAGCATCCCAATTAGCCACTCTGTTACTTCACCTTCTCAACCAAGATGGGGTAGAAAATAAGATGGAAAAGCTAATGGCTTGAGATAAGAACAGGGAAATCACTTACCAATTATCATCATGCACTAGACTTAGGTAAAATTAATTCACTTTATTGACAAATACATTTAGATAGTAAGAAACAAAGGCAAATTGAAATAACCTCCTCCCCCTTTATCCTAGACTCAACTTCACTCCCTCATTCCCAACTCTTCTACCTACACCTTCTCTGACTGCACAACACATGGTAGGTAGGAACAGGGACATTGTGGTCAGTTCATGACAGTACCTCTCTCCTTCTCCTTCCTCCTCTCACTTTCCACCTATTCCAGCAGAGGTTCTTTCCACAGGATGCAGTCCTTCAAGACAGCCTGCTTCACTGTGCATCTACCCCCAGGCCACCATTCCTTTCAGGAGAGCCTGCCCCAGCAGAGGCCCTTCCTAGGGTCCAGGTATTACCTTTTAAGAGAGGCACCACCAGCATTGTTGAGGCGCTCACCTGTGTCTTGTTGTGGGTCCCTCAGGGCCAATTGGAACCAGCTGAGTCTAACATGGAACTAGCCCTACTCCTCTTCTCACAGAGACCATCTCTGTAGCCTCCCCACTGCCAAAACCTTGGCATGGACACCCAGTAAAGAAACAGAACTAGTACTAGAGAAGCAATAGGCAATATGCTGCCTGCTCTCCTAGCACATAAATTTTCCATTCTTGGTGCTTTTATACTATGACAAATATAATATAATGTGCATAGAAAAGTGAGATAAAGTCCATACAAATTAATATAAGATAAAAAATATTTCCTTTAATCCATGAGCTATTTTTTTAGAGTTTCATGAAAAGATCAAGTACTTTTTACAATGTGTATGTCTAATCTCCTTGGTGTCTAAAGGTAGGACAGATTTGTGCTCTGAACTTGTTTTATGACCACCTTTCATTTCAAACTGATCAAAATTAATGATACAAATATTAGCAAAAATTTTTTTACTCAAACATTTAGTCTTCACATGAATTTAGAGAAATGCTTAGAGAAATATCTATCCCCCATTCATATTGATTAATAAAAATTATCTAGAAACATATTTACCATCTTATAAAAACTAAGGACAGAATGTATGATAACAAAAGTGGTTAAGAAAAAAAAAATTAGCTACTGTCTGAAAGAAAATTCTTAATTTGTTTATAATTTGGTTTCTTGCCTGGTTTCTTCCAGATTCTCCCAAGTATTGAAAAGGCAGTGAAGGTGCAGAAGGAGATGAAATGAGTCATCAGTCCCTTCCCTTCCTTTTTATTTCTGGTTGGAAGAAGAGAAAGTTATTTTCTGAAAGCACACATGAAATTAGATTCTATCTGTTCTCTTGAATGAAAAGCTTAGCCACATATTTGATAGTATCAGTAATGTCCTAGCTTGAAAAGTATCCCTTTTTTTGCTTCATAGGATTTTGGAGAGCCTTGCTCATGAGTTTTTTTTTTTTTACTCCCACTTTAGAAGCTGACTTTGAAATGAGTCATTCACTGGTCCCTATGCCAATCGTCAGAGAGTTTAAAGACGGTGCCCTTTCAATGGAAGAGAAATTGCAAGGGAAATTGCAAGCAGTTTCTGGACATGTGTGGGTATATTTTAAGAAAAACAACAGTCATTCTATAATTCCCTCTGGGACAATGAGGAAATGTAGCAGGTCTATATCCGTATTTGGGAGACCTAAACAACAATATCGTTCTTGTGGAGACTGCAATGAAGTAGAAATAACCTCACAACATGACAACTGAATTCTATCCATTGGATGTAAATGACTAATTGGTGTCAGAAAGATCTAAGACTGTATCAAGGAAACTAAGGATGTGCATGTACAGGATGAACTTTTCTCCTCTTACTGTGCATGTCATCACTGGCTTTATGTATGTTCTGTCTGGGAATAGACATTTCTTCCTTCTAGTTGCCATAAAAATTATGTTGAAACTGTTTTCTCCTGAGATTCAGGAAATGATAATGAACTCTGCTTGCTCTGAGGGACTCATATTTGAAGCAAGAGGTGAGAGCTTTGAAAGCTGTTCCCAACTCAATGCTATTGATATCTGACCTGGTACCAATGAAGGCCGTCTTTCTGTGACTGGATCGACTATCTTGGCATGGATTTTTGCCTTTGTGCCAGCTGAGAGTCACATTTCACTGTGCCTTACACTTCATCTACACAGTGGCACAGGCCAGATTTCTCCACAGGCTGCTTAACCACCTTGGCATGGCTCTTGTCCAAATGCTGGCTGGGAGCTGGTTCCTCTGTGGCCTTCTCAATTCTCTTGGCATGAGACAATTGCTCAGACACCAACTGAGAGCTCAGTTCCTGCAGCCTGCTGTTTCCATCTGCTGATTCAGAGTGGCAACAAAAAGAGAGGGGCTATCCTTCAAACCACCTCAGAGGTTTTTTTTGGTTTGTTTTGTTTTTTATTTTGAAAGAGGAGTTTTTTATTTATTCTGAGAGGAGAGAAACCTGAGCCTCAGAGATAAAGAAACACTAGGTTAAACATTCTGTGAAACCTCTGTTCCAAAGAGAAAGGGAAAGTTCAGTCTCTGTGTGTCTTGGTCTGTTCCACCTGGGCAATCAACCTACATCTGGCTGTAATTAATCTGCAAAAAATGAAGGACTGCCCTGTGTGATGCATCCATTTAGAAAATCCGCAGTGGTTTCTGTATGATATGCTTCTTACTTACAGATGTGTTCTAGGCTTTTGCTCTTCAATCCTGATTTCTGCATCTCTCTCTAATCTTTTCTGCAATTGCTGACTGGTTTGACTGACTTTGTAATTGTCTATTTCTTTTCTTAGGCTTCAGTTCAATGACTGAATTCAGTAATTCTTGGATTCTTGATTACACTGCAGATTTATTTTTCTGACTATTGGGAAAATATTTCCTTTTTTGTTACACTATAAATGGGTCTGGATGGTTTTCAGTCAGCTTTAAGTGCAAATGTCCCTATCTAAAGCTACGTTTCCATGAAGGGATATTGTGCGAGTACATAGAAATTTGGAAATCTCTTCCTGAAAAATGACATTAAGGTTAGATTCTGTGTAAAAATCTCTCTTTGTCTGTATGCAGATGAAAAGTATTTATCTCCTACAATCTGAAATAAGACTGAGAGCATTCACTCCTGCAGCTCAATGCATCAACATCTCCAGTTCTGCTAAACCCAAATGATGAAAAGTCCTGAGTCAGACATGAGAAATAATGATACTTCTAAAATCTTATGACTACTAAGTGTTTATGAATACTGTGAATCTCAAATGTCCTTGGCATTTGGAAGGTGGAGAGATGCTGAGGAAGGAAGAAATGCAAAGGGAATGCTTATTACTGGGAGATATTTAGCAGAGCAAATAGCTTTACCACCTCTTTACTGAAGAAGCTAATAGACAGATTTGGACATTAATTCTGCTTATACATAGCACACAATAATACCACATAAATGTGTTCATATTTTTCTGAATTTGCTTACTTTTTATTATGCTGACTTTGAGTAAGTGCTTTGAAAATAACTGAGTGATAAAGGGAAGACACTAGACAAGTTTAACAGCTAAAAATTTTATATTCCCTTCATTAACTTTTTAGATCACATAGTCTTTGCCCACTTCTTGGATTGTATGATAGGAAGGTACTTCTCTGCCTTACTATCTTGCTAATTACTTTAGATGAATGCATAAAAATTTGTGCTGAAACGTGATCTAAACGACAATAATCTCTGGGCAGATAGTCACTTCCAAATGTACTTACAGCCTCGGGGCCCACTAAGCCAAAAGGTGAGTTACTGACTTTGTTGCCTTTCAGTTTTTCTTAGTTTCCTATAATTACCAGTTTATTTAACTACAAGGGCAGCGGCCACTCTCCCTCTGGAGACAGTTGGAAACCTTGATAAAGCTGAAATAGTTTGACAGCAAAAGTCTTCCTCAAAAGAGATCTAACCCCCCAAAATAGAACAGAACAAAACCCCAAAATCCAATTAGAAGTCCTTTCCCAGGCTGTATTATTTTTACTAGACATCTTTTACAGGGCTACTTGAACAAAATACATAATTTTATTTCTCTTCCTGCAGTGCTGCTTTGCCACTCTTTTCTTTCAATTCCCCACGTACTAGCCTCTGCAGAATGTGGATTTATTAAAGTGGCTGCAAAGACAGGTCAAAACAGCTTGCCTTTGTTTTAATGGATTCCTTCCAAACATATTTTACACAGGTTCTCCAAAATGCAAAATTGTATCATAATTCTGATGAATTCTGCAGTCATTCTGCTTTGAAGTTTAAAGATTTGTGTAAAGTCATTTGACATGCACTGTAATAGTACTTTGAAGAAAAAGATTAGATCATATTATTCCAAAATGACATTTTTAAAAGTTTAAATCAGATTCTGACTTCTGAGATATTTATGTTGGAAATATATATCCATTATTTAAATATACAATATAGTGCATAATGAAAAGAAAACAGAACAAAAGAAATAGTATTGCTTGGCTGTCATTAGTGTTTATTCAGTTTAATTTCAAAAGTTCTTGACAGTCACGACAGCAGCCATGACAGGATGCTTTGCCATGTATAAATATAAAGAAGGAGCCATCTGTAAAAGAAATATTATATTTTTTTTTAATTTTCCAAATTCATAGCAAAAGAGAAACAAGGTAAAAAACAACAGAAACTCTCGGTTAAGGTACAGATATTTCCTTCATGTATTTTGAAAAAGCATCTTTCTGAGTTCCTGTCAACTTGTAGAGATCAAGGCCACCAAGGACAAAGCTGAACACCCATCCCCAGCAAAGGGGAGAGGGCTGTAACCTATGATGTCTGGAGGAACCAGGACAGAGGAGGAGCAGACCAGAGCAGGAACACTGCCAAAACAAGCTAAGTCTTGAATGTTACCAAAGACAAATACACCCATCTTTCTACACTGGGCCGCACTACAGACATTGATTGAAATGACCCTCGAAGTCACAGCCATTGCCAAATTACCCATGGCAGAGAGCCTTCCTCCATCATATTTAGGAGTTAGTTTTTTTTTTTTTTATTTCTCAGTGGTAATTGCATCAGGTTTAATCCCTCAATATTTTGCTTAGGTAAAAATAATTTTCTTCATTCTATCTCCTCTTGTTAAATATTAACTTTTGGGGACTTAGGAAACCTCTTACAGATCATTTCACTAACACCTAGTGCTGGGATGGACCATGCTAAAAATGATTTCTCTTTATGCTGCTATAAATCAAATAGCAAATGGAATTTAATGTTAAATTTTTAATCTTTTTAAAACACTCACAAAACAATCATCTAAGACTAGCCAGCAACACTTAAAGAATCATTCATTCTTCTTCCATTTATTCCATTCTCCAGTCCAACAATACCTAAAGAGGATGAAAGCACTATATTTATAGCTATACAAAAAGAGGGGTAATAGGAACCATTGAACGCTTAGATAGAATGTCTTTTTCCAACATCAGTGTTTTACTGGGCATTAAAATTGCTGTTGCTGCTACTGTAAATAAATCCTGAAATATAAAAATCATAAAAATTCAGTTTATAAAAGGACATGGATCACACAGATGGGTTTTATTTCCTTTGTTTTTTCATACCTTTCTACAAAACTGTGTAATGAAGTACATATAAACATATACTGTGGGAAAATAAATACATCATTGTTTTCCAGGAAGGCATCTGTCCCCTTCATTATGTCTAGTGCTTTTTAACAATCCAATCTTATGCCTATAATGCTTTAATTAATAGAAACTAATTATTTTATAGAACTTTTTACTTGTTATTGATTTTTAGACTATTTGTTCACTACTTTTCTGACAGAGTATAAAAATTTAATGAAAATTCTTCTGCCTCTACTCTGTTTTACTTAGGAGTAGAGGAAAAAAAGTAATTGGAATTAAAAAAAAGTTTTGTGAATAGGAAAAATCCCCACCTGTGGAACAGCTGTGCCAAGGCAATATTTTTGTCTAAAACGTTTAAAATCCCATTCAGCCTGAAGCTCTCAAATGAGATTTCAGTTTCACAAAGACCTTTCCATGTTCTCGGGGAGGAGTGATTTCCAAATATATATAACTTATGTCAGGTTAAGTTCTTAAGGACGGAGCTTTTCAAACAAGCTGCCAGGAATATCTTCGATGACATTCAGTAAATGCTTGCTAAGTAGCTCCTTCAGATTCAGATCTAGCAATAAACTTTTTATACATGGTCCTCAGTGCTCCATGGGAATTCTTCGTGAGGTCAGAATCTTAGCCAAAGTTATTTGAATTCCTTTGAATTATATACATTAGGTAGTAACTTGGAAAACTGACTACTTAAAGTGCTGTCAATTTCTGTCTTAAGTAATGGTCTACGATGTTCACATCGTTATTTTGCAACTAGTATTATATTAAAGCTGTGAACTGTTCCTCACAAAGTTACATTTCATTCTAATATGAGGCTCCTACTGTGAGGACAATTGTTTGTTCACACTCTATTTAGTTCCACAGTAATTGTAATAAACTAATTTCAGTGTCAGAACAGTCCAAGGTATCCAGAGATATGCCTTATGGAATATTATTTTCTAATCAAAAGGGGCAACACCAGATTTTGAAAAAAATTCTAATTAACTCTAAATCAAATGTAGCTCTGATCCATTTCAAGTTGACAATAACATTTTCAATGCAAATTTAAAAAAAAAATATTTGAAATTATCTCTCTATCCACTTATTACCTTTGCATTCACATTTTTATACTGAAAAGGTGTACAGATGTCAGTACATTTTCAATGAGATGGCTAGTTTGCTAAGGACAGTAACAGGAGATATTTGAGTGACATACAGACTTGACTCAAAGGGGACCTACCAGAAAACAGGAGAAGGACTTTTTACAAGAGTATGGAATACTAGGACAAGGGGTAGTGGCTTTAAATTGAAAGAGGATACATTTAGATTTTTTACTAAGTAGAAATTCTTTATGGTGAGGGTTGCAAAACACTGGCACAAGTTGCCCAGAGAAGATGTGGTTGCCCATTCCTGGAAGTGTTCAAGGCCAGGTTGGATGTGGTTCTTAACAATGTGTTGTAGTGGGAGGTATCCATGCCCATGGCAGGGGGTTTTGAACTAGTATATTTTATAGGTTCTTTCCAACCCCCAATATTCTATGATTGATTTTTCTTAATTAGTTGAGAAACAAAAGAATAATGCTACTTAATGTTTTTTGAATATACAGTGAAATGTGCAGAAAAAATAAAATAGGAAAAAATCCTCCTTATGAGGCTCTTTCACACTTCTGATTTAATTTTCTGGCTGTAAATTTATGCTTAATCTTGGATTACTACCCTGTTCTATGTCAAAAGACTTGACTAACCAATCTTCTAATTTCATTTCAGTCCCTTGACTCAATACCGTGCTTGTTTTATTCAGTCTTCTGGATCAGGTTCTTGATTAGGAAAGCTCTCTTTGGCCTCATAATTTCTTTTCTTCAGTGCTCATTCAAATTTGGGCTTATCTTATGCCAGCGCAAATACCAAAGTAGACAACTAAGATCCTGTCCCATATCTGGAATGGTCCACTTACTCTCCTCTATGCCAGAAGACAGACAGTAATTACTGATGCACATGTAAAAGAATTTTTCCTTTAGAGCACCTTGTTCAAAGTGCTATCCTGTAATTCAGCAGAGGGTTGAGCATAAACCCAGAATATTTCTTCTATCAAACTTTACTAATATAAAAAAAAAAACCCAAACAACCAAACAAAAACCAACAAAACAAAAGCAAATAAGTTGAGCCTCTGCATGATAAAGATAGGTATTCTAAATAATACAGTAAGAAGCTATCCAGTTTTTATAACGATGTGTCTGCATCAACTTTTAAACTTGTATCCACTGAATATATTTGAGCTCTGAAATATGTTTGTTTTAATTGTGTCTTTTGAACACCTCTCAAGAAAATGTACAGAAGATATATCATGGCACAGAGACCTTGCATTTCAACAGAAGAGCTCTTTTAACATAGTTAATGCTGTTATCTATGAACTAAAAAAAGGAATTATGTAACTGACAGGAAAAAAAGAGAACAAGAACTGGGAAATAACTGAGTTCTCTTTAGGAAAATGAAACTGAAGTGTCATATCCTTCCATTTAGTAAAGTTTTATTCTATTAAATATGATTATTTTTCCTTCAAGTTTTCATGAAGTTGCTAGGAAACTCTTTCAGATTTCAGGTGTGCCTGTATAAATATGAGGTGAGCAATTTGCACTGTTGACAGCTCCTGGATGGAAATAAGAACAGCTATGGAGTAGTTTTGATGTTTCTTCAAGACTAAAATAAGGAAGCATATTGTTACAAAAGAAACAAAACTCAATGACCAGTAGTTGCCTTCTGGTCTCCAGGCAACATCTGTTATAAGCCATGAGAAATTAGATTAATGTCATCCTTGTAAGCCTCTGATTCCTTTCCAACAGAGGTGTATGAAATCCTTAGCAGTGAAACACACCTCCACTACTTGTGTATTATCACTCGAGATTGCTTTGGAATCATGAATCCATGAATAGCAAATGAATTAATCTGCCATTAATATTAAGAGATAAATAATTGTTCTCTGTATGCAGGGCCTAAAGAGACAGTGGTAATATTATATCTCTTCTTACACTTATGCTACCTTTGACACCTGACTGCATGTCTACTTTTATGACTCAGTGAGCATATACTGCTCATACAAATGCTACTGTGACTGTAGTACTCACTACGGATATCTATGCAGAATTTTGGCATGAACTCACTGGGTAATGATAAGTTTCATATCTTAACAGGATTTGCCATACTGAATGTGTGGTCAACATCCCTTCATAAACACATAAGGACCTATCCAGCATATTTGTATAAGAAAAAGTCTTTCATCTCTGTACTAAAATTCCTGCAAAGCAATGCTGGCTATTGCTGCACCAGTGACATCAGTTTAGGTCTGTTAGCAGAATTTGTCCATCTATAGCTATCACAAGAAATGAATAGAAACTTAATAAATGGAATAGAATTTTGTTATATCATTGACAATGATGGAAATATAGACTATCTTGATAACAAAACTGCTTCTTTCTGCCTCTCAGGAGATGTTCTAGACTACAGTTTTGGATTAGGCCAGCCCCTCCTTAGATGATCACGGAAGACCAGCACTGACTGACCGTTACAGATTGTCCTCCTCACCTGGTGTTGAGAGATACATATGAAGAATCATATTGAACAGCAGACCTTTTTCAAAGCTTGTAAGCCTGTGTATCTCTCCCTCACTGGCTCACCATAAGCAGAGACTCTTAACACAGAATATAAATAACTGAGATTTCTTTTTGGTTTAGGATTTTACTGAGTAGTGAACAGAGTAGTAAAATACTTTAGATCTAAGCTTTTATATAAGGCAATATTGTAGCAAGAGATATGGAACTAAAATTCGAAGCAGTATGTGTGAAAATTGATATTTTCTGTAGTTACAGTTTTGGTGTAGATGATGATCAAGGACCTGACTTGGAGATTGACCAGGTCCGAGCCACCTTGCAAATAAGTATTTCACTGACAGTAACAGCAGCTCTAGACATGGGAGTTTGGACAGTCTCCAAGAATCCTTCAGACCACTCCTGCTATGACTAATATAATTTATATGTCGATTGACACTCTGGGTAGGAATTCCCAGAGATTCCTAGGTGGTTGCTGCTTCAGAAGTTAGCAGATTACATATAGATAAGAAAATAGTTAATAGAAACCATACCTTAAGATGAAGAAATTGTCATTTGCAGGTTTTAAGGATGTTTGAGAGGTATTTTGCCTGCAGTTAAAATAACTGGTAGAGCTGGATCATACATCTGTTGGGGCAGTTGTAGAATAACTAGTTTGTAAAAACTGAGTAGAACAGTGTTTTCGAGAGTCTTACTTGATCCAGCTGAAGATGTTACAAGAAACCTTGTAAAGGAGGCTCCCATGACTGTCCCAACTGCAACTGATCATTCTATTTGAGAGGTCTGATTAACCTTCCAAGAATTACTCTAGGCAAAAATCAGAGTGATAATTTCTTTGGAATAAGCACTTTGCCATTGTTTGTGCCAGAGCAGATATGAGTCTGTGCTCTTTTAAAGAAGCGTTCTCCACAGTGATAGCCACACATTGCTCTATAACTCTATCAGCAGGGAAGTGAATCTAACTCTGTGGGCCTTCACAAGTCATGCATGTTGTATCATGAATACAGTGACCATCCACCTGAGGTGTAAAAAATATGCCGCATAAGTATCAAAAAATTTCCCAGTCTTAAACTGCAGACAGCATGGCAATTTTGTCTGAGAACAGAACACAAAGGAAACCAGGTCACACACTTTTTCATAGGTGATCATCTGCATCCCTTGCTTCCATTAATCATATAGTTTTCTACCCAGAAAATCTAGCCACTAAGGGAGTTCAATCAAAATGTAATGTTTTATATGTGAGAATGGCTGTCATTTTGAAATGTGTGAAGGGGAGATTATCTTTTCTCCTTTATTTTATTTTTTTCTTTTCTTCAAGGAAAACTGGAATTGAAGCTTGACACCTGCTGCACTGCAGTCAAGTGTGCTTTCAATTAGTTGACTATGAGGTACTGTACCCTCAGGTACTGCCTCAACAACAGCATCTCAAATGTATTTTGGATCATTGTGTCGTTCTATATCGTACAGCAGGGTGTTGTGAAGGGCTGAAAAGCTATCCTGAGTGCTGATACTTTTCACTTAAATATGTTCACATGTGCCTAATATGTTCACAGGCACTGAATCTGTCTTCTGTGATAGGATGATGAAACATTGGCTAGAAAATACTTTTATACCCATGTTTGTGGCCATAGTTAGAAGCACTGCTCCTTTTGCTATTCTTTGTATTATTTCCATCCCTTAAGCACCCACTAAACAAGGTCTAAAGGGCCCAACTGCAAGGGTATGGGTTTCCCAAGGTCTAGCATCAGGCATGCAGGATAACTCTTGTGCCAAGGAAGTCTCCTGTTATTAAAACAAACAACAACAACAACAATCCCACTTTATGGCAGATTACCCAGAATCTATCTTCTGTAAATCCTACCTCTACCAGAGATATATCTTTTGTTACCAGTACTGTCATTCTGTTGCACACAGTAGGCTCTCCTCTAAAGAGAGCTGTAACGATGTGCTGAGGTGCTGGCAATCCATAAGGAGCCTGAACATTTCAAACTTACTTACCCAAATAGGGGCAAAAGTTACACTACTCCCAAAACAAAAGTCATAATACTCATGTGCCCATGTCACTTGGGTCTAAATTTGCTTTCTAGGAACCAATGTGTTCCTGGTCCTTTGTGTCTCCTGGGTGATATGGAACTGACTGTTTTTCTGTCAGACAAACTGTAGTCTGAGGGAAAAAATTTTCTTCACAGAAGACTTGCCTAAAGTTGGTTTCTCACTAAGAAAAATCTTTGGAGAGGTGAAAAAAAGCAACTATCACACCTTCCAGAAATAATCATGTTCAGATTCAGGGGTTAACAACACAGAGCAGACGCTGTAATATAAACCCAGAGGAGTCTTACAATTCAGAAGTAAATGGCTATGTCGGCAAATCCATATATGAAGACAAGATGATCTAATCTCTCACTAAAGGCCTTCCCTGCCCCACACCAGATGGTACCAGCCGTGCTCTCAAGATCCCTGCCCAGAAAAAAAAAAAAAAAAAAAATGGAGCTGGTCTGCCTTCACTGTGTGAGAAACAGGACGCCTGCAGCGGTTCTATATTTTGTCTCCATATCCTGTTTTATATGATGAGTACCTCAAGCAAAAGCAGATAGTAATGAATTTAATTCTCCTGAAAGTGGAGTGGGCATTTCAGTATTGGCTTGACTGTTCCATCTGTGCTATCATGGTCTTCCTGACTGAATTTAAATGTAAACTAAAGGGGCTACTGAAATCATAAACTACTCATAGATGTCAAGACTAGCTGGTGTTGCTGCTCCATGTTATGTTAGCAGTCAGTCCTTGTGACAGACTGTTCTACATCTGGTGGTTTGCAAACAGACTGCTACAATGGGTGCTAATGCCATGGTACTCATAAGAAAAAATAATATAAGGGCACCCTGTTTCTTGTTGCTGTGTCTGGACCATGTCTTACATGATGAAACAAAGTTTCCTAATTTCATCCTAGTATTTCAAAGGATACTCCTTCTTTGGCTATCAGTGAACTGAAGAGGCAAAGAGTGGACCAAAAACTTTGCAGAGTTGCACAGGTGTAGGAATCAGTCATGCCTTTCAAATGTGCCTTTTGAGTGTCCAACAATAAAGGAGTCTTGGGGGAAAGATGATCTTATACTCCACTGGTGCTGTATAATCAAGTCCAGACTGCGTGGAGTGATTGTTACTGCCAGGCGTTACTGTTTTTCTCCAAACAGAGCCAATGCTGGAAGCAGAGAAAGGATGTTGCTTTTGAAACCCTCATCTCACTGCAAAGTGTTAAACCCTGCTGATTCCTGCCTCTTGACTACCAGAGCCTGCTTTACTGCACTGAGGAGCATTTCAATGTGACTGCGAGACACATCCTTTGTCACCAGGGAATTCCCAATTAACCTGCTTCAGCAACTCTTACAAAAAACTCTATGCAGTCTATGGATTTTATCTTAATTAGAGGTGTCTTGACTGTTCCTGCAATTAGTGTTATATCTGCCGAACATGAACTGGGCCTTGGATTTTATAACTACAGCAATAAATTTACATCTCTAAAGTGTGCATCAGCTGTTGGTGGTAGAGGGGTACCTTTCAGAACACATTCTTACTGCTTTGGACAAAGTGATTCTGTATGTAACAAGAATAAAGGCTAGAGAGTGATCAGTCCATCATATTTCTAAGGTCTACTTTTCTCTCTTCTAACATTCAATGAGCACTTCAGCAGGAATGGCACAGAGACAGATAATTCAAGCAGGACTCTCAAAAGGTGTGAGAGCTGCTATAAATACAGTCCATTTCAGATATTGAAAATGCCACAAATTTGAAGTAGGATTTTTTTTGTGTGTGTGTATGTGGCTTTTTTTAATTGAAATTCAAAGGCACATATATGTTCAGTTCTTTCTGAAAAATTTTACTTCTCTTTTTTTTTTTTCTTTCCCTCCATCCCCCCTCTTTTGCCGCCCCGCCCCCCACCCTCAACTTGCCCTCCCCTCCAACCTCCTCCTATTATATATCTAATTTTCTATACAAGATTTTGCAAAGAAAAGAAGAGCTAATATTCAGGAAACACTCAGTTGATGATCTCCAAGGACTTAGTTTAAATGTGCCCTTGGCATGAGCACACCCTTCCCCAGAAAAAAGAGGCACCACTTCAATTTTTAAAGGCTGTTGCTTTTGTGAATAAAAGGTGGAGGAGGCAGGTAAGCAATAAAACATATATACACACAGTGACTGAAGCAAGAGGAGAGAAGAGGCACTAGGAATCAGCATACCCACAATTTCTTCAAGCAACAGGAAGATTTCTTCTTTTGTTTGACCAGAGAGTAAAATTTGTAACAGCTTCTGCTGTTACAGTAGAGGTCTATGAGCAAGTAATCAGGAGCAAGTAGAGATCTATGAGCAAGTAAGCAGGAGCAAGGGTGCTAATAAATGCTGTAACAGAATCTTTGGTGAGTACAGGGCTCCTTATCCTGTTGATAACTAGTCCACCACACCCTTCACTTAACTGTCATCTCTTCTTGTCTAAAAGCAATGTTTGTTTGTAACCTTTACTAGATATAATCCTATTGGTTTAATGACATCAGCAGTTGTTTAAACCAGTCTTTTATTTTTATTTTTTTTTAATCTATATAAAATAATCCCCATTGCATTAATCAGAACTCTTACAGCTCTCTTACAAGCTGAAATATTATATATTTTAAAGGAATTAATGCCTTTCCCTGTATAGTAAAAATAATAGTTGTTTTTTTCTTTCTTGACAGTCTGTATTCTGACAGCAGCTGCTCAGTCTACCGTCACCTCCTTGTGAAGTACCTATTCTCAGACCATTCAGTTCAGACCTTCATCTGCTCTCTGCCAATTGTCTTAGGCCTTGATGTATTCAGGCACTAAAATATCTTAGGTTTTGAAAGGAACTGGACACCTAAGAAGGTCCAAAATGCTTTAATTTGCATCTGTTCATATCAATTTGAAGATTTTTCAGAAAACTTCTCCATCTCTAGTAGTACTTCACTATATTCATCGTCATCTATTTTTATACAGCATTTCCAGAACAATGCACATGGTCCAATAGCTTGGAGTTTAAAATGCTTATTAGTTAATAATTGATCTTTCTATGAAGCCTTGTAGTTAAGCATCAGTAGAGAGAAGTAGGATGGAAACTACAGAAAAGTCTGTGTATAAAATTTATCATGTATTGCCTTTTGATATTTTCATTATATAGGCTAACATTCTGTATTATCCAAAATCTGTTTGTCATTTAGCAACCTGTCATTCATCCAATGCTTTTCTACAATTCAAACAAGCTAATTTTAATATTTAGCTTTCTTAGCTGTTGATGGCAAGAAAGTTTTTCAGCCAAATGTATATTAAATTGTCAAAAGGCGAACACTCAATTTTCATGCAAAAATCTCTGTGCAGAAAACAGGTACCTTTCTTTACTGTAGCCTAAAATATTTTTTTATTTTTTCTGAATGCTCTATGCTCACTAATTAAAAATATTTTAAGGAAGAAGTGGAAGCTTTGTTCATTTAATGCTTTTTGCTCCATTGCTTAAGATACTTGAGAAGACTATAAAGATTATGAGAATGGATATATCAGTCCAAAATTTAATTTGTGAAGTGTGTGTCTTTCTTGGGGGTAGGATAGTGAATTTTGCAGCAGTGTATGGTCTTACACAAAATCCTAATTACTACTGACATCCTGGAAATCATTTAGATAAGTCTACTTTGATTGGTATTCTTGTTCCCTGTTTGGCCAAATACATAATTTGAGAGCAGATTCTGTTTGAGATTACTTCCAATCTGATTTTTCTTTTGCAAAGATTTGAGACATCCTATGGAATTATGTTATTTCTATGAATACATTTGCCAGTGAACTCCTTTTCTAAATTATTTCTGGGAAGTGAATAAATGAGGAATAATGTCAATAGGACTAAAGCTGTTTTGCAACTCAGATGTGTGTTTAGCAGAAAATGTTTCAGCATTTTTACAGATACAGTAATTAGCCACATTTATTAATAATAATTTCTACATTTACTGCACTGTTCAGTGAAAAAAAACTTAAAGGTATTATACAGATTATTGGCTTTACTGCAGATAGTCTACTGGAGTACCAAGAACAACCGAATAAACCAAGGACAGAAATTTTTGACTAATGAGACAGAGTCAGAGGCATGGTCAGCTTGAGTCACTCTCCCTTGTGGCACAGTGGAGATAAACTCCTCATTATAAACCATCTCCTGTCAATGTGCTTCTACACAAATTCCTTAAGTTTTCATCTATTCACTCTGGTCTATGGAGGAACACTCTTTTGTTTTATGTCCAAGTAAAGGTAATTATTGAGAATTATCGAGAGAATAAAAGAGTTCAAATGCATTCAGCTCTTCTGGAAAGTCAAACCATGAGGATCATTCTTGTTAAATCAATAATGAGTTGAAATTCTGTGCCATTGTCTACACAATGTTTTATTTTCTTGCAAAATACCTATCATTCTCAAAAGCTGCTGCTATGTGTTGCTTTTGGTTGCTGATCAAAAGTACACATCATACAGAATTTACAGCTTTCAAAGATCAGGTCCTGTTATGGAGGACTTTTCCCACTTCAATCAACACAAGATAACATTTATTATATGACAAAAGACCTTTGTTAAAATAATATTAAGGGGTTAAATACAATCAGCAAAAGCCAATGATTTAGTGTTTTGTTTTTTGTTGGGTTTTTTGTTTGTTTTGTTTTGTTTTTGTTTGTTTGTGTGTGTGCTTTGTTTTGTGGTGGTTTTTTTTCCTTTCTACATTATTCTTAACAAACTAAGGCTTAAAAATGCTTCAACCTCTAGGCACACAGTCAGTTATTGCTTGTGCTAGACAGTAGTTATTATTACTTCTAGGATGTAGTAAGGAACTGAAATTATTTCACAGTATCATAGAAGTGTCATTTGAAGTCTCCTGCTTGAACCTGGGCTATTGCCAGCAGTACACAGGGGCAGCTCTATCTGTGTCTGGCAGACTCTTCAAGATGCCCAGGAGAGAGATTTCAGTCTCTCTGTGCAACTTATTTCAGTGAAGCACTACCTATGTTGTGACTTTCTCCTTCGCATATCCAGTCTTAGTTTTCCAAGTTGCAGTGTGGTTCTGCTGCAACAATTATGTTGTTGGATGCTGCTGCAAAAAGTTTGGCACCAAGATCATTTAAATTAAAGAAACACCCCAAAATCCCCAAACAAAAAACTGAAAATATAAACAAAGAAACAAACCAACAAGCTAAAATTAAATTCTCCAAATCTTTCTCCCCCATTCTTTTCCATTTTTTGTGGTGTGGACATGTACACATACACTACACCTCCCTCCTTCCCCCACCCCCAGGACACCTGTCATTAGTTTTGCTTTTTTCCCTTTTCTTTCTGTTTGTTTGGGGGGTTTTTGTTTGTTTTTGTTTTGGTTTTGTTTTGTTTGTTTGTTTGTGGGTTTTTGCTTGTTTGTTTTTGTTTTGGTTTTGCTTGGGTTTGCTTTGGGAAATTTTTTTTTGGTTTTTTGAATGATTTTATCCTCTCTGTTAATTATATCAGTTTTCAAATACTTAAAATAAATAGACACTTTGGTCATTTCTAACATCAGGCTTCAGAAGAACTGTAAACAGAATGTTTCAATAATCTTGTCATCAGGAAACAGACCCAAGTGTGCTGTTAACTAAAGGGAGAAGGCAAAAGACATAATGAAAAGCAAATTCTACCACTGGATGTTATCTTTTGATTTTCCTCTTGGGATGCTGGAGGTCATGGAAGGTCACTGGCACTCTGACTTTCATGCCTACTTGGGTTTTCTCCCTGCTCTTGGCCTATGAACTATGGGTGGGATAGAGCCTGGACAACTTAGACCTTTGTCTTGCACGTGTGGTGCAGTAGCTCATTTAAAGCAAATGGCCATTTTCCTGTTTATCAGTGAAAGGTGGATTGCTTACCTCAGGAGAAAGCATTTCCTTTGGACAAGTATCCCTGCCCTTTGATTAATTTCAAGGCGAGCAGTGTGGAGATTTTGGTGTCCCAAATGCAGATTCCAAAGCTATCCAGAGCACTTTAGGTCACAAATATGTCTGCTCTAACAGCACAGAATGAAAATGAAAACCTCTCAGAATAAGAGAATTTGTGATGAATTGCAGGACTTAGTATCTAACTTAATGTCTAACTTATTTATATATTAAGGAGAATACTTAAAGGAACATTTTAGAAAATACCTGAAATTCCTTTTGGGCCTGGAGGAGGATAAAATGTACTATAAGCCAAGATCTAGGATGACTAGATATTCCTTGTGTTAAAAGTGGAAATTTAGCATCCTTGCATTTATTCTCTTTCCTTTCTGTTAAATGTTTCAGAAATCTAATTTAATACATAAGTTGAAGTCATAAATAACAAAAATAAGTGCTTGCCTATGTTTAGATATGAAACAGATGACTTAATTTGTGAATAAAAATATAAACCACACTGTAGCAAGTTATAAATTCATCAAGAATTTGATAATTTAAAGGAAATTAACTGCAGAAGATAAGACCTAGACAAATGTCTTAGCTGGAATACAGTACCAATAGCACAACGCTGAAATCTGTACAGACCACAAGAGAAAACACAAAGTGTGAAAAAAACCCCTACCTTTGGGACTTACAAAACAATGCATTAAAATATTCTGAAGTTATAAATAGTGCCATAGTTTACCTTTATTGGACTGAAAGGGGACTCCAGAGATTGTAACAGAAGACAAATCTACATAGTTGGCCTCTTTTCCAAAATCCGTTAGGCTACTCTTTTGGAAAATGCAACAGTCCTTCGGTTAAAAAATTATGGTAACTTTATGTACATAGGAAGGGAAACAAAAGGTGTAGCAACTTGAACACATAAGTTTCTATATGAAGTATAGGTCAGGTGGAAAACTGTTGAACTTCCCATTTTTATTTTTCTTTAGTTTATAAAGACTTTCATCAAATATAGATGCAAATCCGGAGGGTTAACCTAGATGATAGAAGAGGCAATACTATGGTGGGAAAAACAAACTCCCAGCTCCCTGTGCAAATCTTCAATAATTCTTTGTTGAAATTCCCCAGAAACTGCAGAATGGAGGTTCCCTCTTGGTGATTGTGTAACTAGGAAATGTTGCAAAGTGTGATTAAAACTGCACAGAGAAGACTTCAAATAAAAGCTGTATAACTTGTGATGTGAAATTTTACTCTTCTGAATTGGATTATGTAGCATGTGTCATAGTTTTTCATTTACTTTTCCTTTTTAATTATCTCTCAGGTTGGTTTTGGTAGTTCCATTTATTACAAATGTAGGGATGAAAAAGGGAGATGGAAAGATTTTGCACATAAGCTTCATGATACAAAGCTCTGCATGAACACTGCGCTATTTATGTATAACTGTGCATAAGCAGCACATAACACTTTATGTTCAACTCTTGTTGCACAGGAAATTGTATGCACCTCCTAGCACATAAACGTTTGTCTATTATAGCTTCTGGCATTTAAAACTTTTACTGCCCAAAGGTTTTATCCCCTCTCTTCCACATGGTAATTGCCTAGAAAAGAGTTCTGGGAGGCATTTTTCATTTCATGGATAATCTGGAAGTCCAGTGAGTTTATTACCGGTGGGTTTTTTTCAATATGTTTGTATTGTTATCCCTGAGGTGTTCAAAATGGTAGGTTGAAAATTTCATTCCCAAGCATGCATTTCAGATTACCCTCGACATGTCTGATTATGAATTTAGGAGAAAAACTTGTTGAGGGCTGGTTTGGCAGACTAAGTATTAGATCTGAACTTGAGCATCACTTTATATTTTACAGGTTTGTGCTCATTTATCTTGAAACCTTGGAATTTTCCCTGACATCACTGGGTGTATCAATCAATAGCATTCTTACCACTGTACACATTCTCTTTTCACTCCAATACAATGAAGATCCAGCACCTTCAATCTGTTGCTGGTGACAATGTAATTGCTTAGCAGTTGTGCAAGCTGATTAAAACACAAGTACATCAAAAAGATTAAAGTGTAATCATAAAACATGTTGTTAGTTTAGAAAAACCCAACTAAACTCTAACAATGTAAACTGACTTTCTTTATACTGAATTACACTATTTGTTTTGTTCCTTTCAATTACAGCACAAAGCTTTGGCTTGACATAGAGTTTAATATATTTATGCTGATTTCTCAGAATCTTTTCCACAGCCTAATTTCTTCAGTGAATTGCTCACTTTTTTAGAGTGGTAATAAGCATAAATTAAAAAGCAGGGAGGGCTATAAACTTGCAGAGCCAAAATAGTTTGTGGGAAAGCTTACAGGCAGAAAATGCATGGCATGTGTGATAAGAAAGTCCTGTAAAGTTTTTTTGGTGAGTCTTGGGCTCTCATTTGTTTCCATAGTCTATTCCAGATTTCTGGTGTAAAATGGGACCTTGTTAGCGTCACTATTTACAGTCACATTTTCTATTAAGTCTGATAGTATTTAGTACAACCAGAATATAATAAGCTGATGTCTGTTTGGCAGGATGATTTGGAACACTTTCCTTCAGTGAGTAGAGAGAGGTAAATCTACAGTCTCCATAGTGTCTGAGGAGGCTTTAATAAGGTGTTTTTTGTTACCCAGTGACTTTATAAGCCTCTTGAAAACTCAGAAGAATGACTGAAAATCAAGAGGAAATGCAATTATGAGAAGAGCAGAAAAAAGGGAGAAGGAAAAAGGAGAAGAGGGAGACAACAAAGCCCACTAAGCAAAGAGGGTTCTGGATTTTAGACTGACAGGGCTTGAGTTGCTTCCCAGAAGAGCTCATACTCCCAGATTGCTACCCAGACTGAGATTCACCAGTCCTTTCACTAAGGATCAACCACTCCAGAGACGATGATGCAGATGAAACCTAGATGCCTCAGGAGAATTGGCCTTCACTCACTACGATTGGATCCAGGTTGATCCATCCAAGGGCATGTGGTTGCTTACTGTTGCAGAGCTTTGTAGCTTAGATACAAGTACCTGCTGGGAAATGGCCTGTATTTCAGCAGTCCCATATTAAGTGATGATTTAATGCAGACCCTTGAAAGCCATGCTTTCTTGGGATTGTTACCTACCTGAGCCACTGTCTGAGCTCATGACTTTAAACCTGCTTCATGTTGCTGTACTGCCTGCTCATGTTCCTCCTAGACTCTGCAGAGCTCAGTACAAGGCTTTATTTGTATTTTTGTTGTGTAGAAGGTATGATTTATGACTGTATGTTCTTTTAAGATTAGTCTGTAAGTTGCTATCAAGTGTGGCCATATTTGAGCTCTGATTTTTTTTTTTTTTTAATTTTGCAAACTCATTTTATTTCCAAAATTTGTGAAAGGGATGCATAGTTTTATTTAACAGGAAAAAGGAATAAATAAAAGATCTGTAATTTAGTATTTAGCAAAGCCTGCGCCATGTATTTTTTTTCTGCAAGTTTAGCAAAGTTTTAGAAATTGATAATTTCAGTTATGTGATTTTTTATTTTTCACCTGTCTTGAATCTTGCTGATAAGATAAATCCACTTAAACCAATTGCTGACATAAATGGTGTGAACTAGAATTAACAAAGTGTACCAACATGTTATTTTGGTTCAGAAAAATGATACATATGTCTTATCAAGATTTAAATACATAATGATTTACACAAGTACCATACAGATGACCTTGGAAGTTTTAGTTTATAAAAGATAAGATTTGAAGTATATTTTCAGTGAACAAAAGGTAGAAAAATTAAAGTTGTCCTAAAATGTACCAATATGCTGTATGAAATCAGGAGTTTCCTCAACTGTTATCAATATACCTCCTTAATTTCAAATGTAATTTAAACTGGATAATCTATTAGCTCCCATTACTAATGTGCCCATAGAGTATCTTCCATAATAAAGGATGTATTCCCTGAATCTCTTATGCTTTAGATCAAACATGAACTGAGTATAGTTTGTTGCACATCGAAATTTGTGTTGCTGTTTATTATTTGAAGTGACGGCTTCTGTAGCTTTGCTTGAGTGGCTAAACACAAAAGTCTAGAGAAAACACCTCTGCCGTCAACAAAGTTAAAGTAAGGACATGTAAATAGCATAACTAGTGCTGATAAACAAAAAGAATGAAGAGTTTGTCCTGTATAAGTCAGAACCTTGATAGTTACAGGCAGCCACAACATTAATTCAGTGACTAATGCAATGACATTTCTATTTTTTCCATATATCCTCTTGCCACCGAATGCACAATGTAGGTGTGGAGCTGCTATGCATGCTAAGCTTTTTCATTCTCAAAATGTCACAGTTACATATGAACTTTCTACTTTCCTGTCTGGTAAGTGGTCTGCTCAATTTATGTGTCCTACGGTTCCAAAAAACTAAATTTGAACAGAAAAGGCAGATACCATTTGTCTCTTTCAGGCATGTATTCTGTTTATATATTCATATCCATGCTATAAAAGATTTTAGTTGTTTTAAAAAAAAAATGGAATTTTACATTTTCTTATAGTGGTTCTCTGATGTTTTAAGAGCGAGCAATATTCACTACCTGGAAACATGGGTTCCATCACCAACAAACCTTTAAAATACTCAGGAAAATCTTTCTGAGTTTCATTTCACTCATACAAGACACAGTGTATCAAGTCTGGCTACTACACATTAAAACAATAAGTGCTCACCAAAATGGTACAAGATCAAGAAAGAAATACATCATCCGTCTGCAGTAGTGTTCAGTATCAGTTCTCACAGTCAAATATCATTTGGACTGCCACTGGGCATACATATTTTCTGACTCCCATGATAAAATCTTTTTTTTAAGTGCAATAAACAATAGTTTCACAGAAATTAATGGAGTTACTACCTAGGATGGTAGTAATCTCTGTAGCCAGAAATAATGGACAGGTATATTGGCATTAATGCAAACATTTAGAGAAAAATTACTTGAATCAATAGCTCTCTCCAGTTTCTATACTCTTATAAATCTCTTCAAGGTTACATAAACAGTCACAAAAAAAAAAGTTTTTTTCTCAGCCCAGTTTAATTAACTAATTCAGGTCTATTGGCTTCTTTCCTGGTCCATACTAAATTACAAACATAGAAATCTGGAGAGATTTGAGAGCTAAAGACTCGTTGAAAATCCCAGTTTGCATATTGTTTCCTGGTTTCAACTCATGTTATTCATAGTGCTTTTCTTTAAGTCATTTTAAGCAACACCCTTAAGATGTACACAACTTCTCTTAGTTGTCCCAAATATAATTGATACAATACTTACTCCTTCTCCTTTATCATCACTTAAATATTCAAGAAAATAAGCTCAAGGTACTCTTTTTTACTACCTCCTGAGTGGTTTAACATCAATTTTATAACATGACTATAATACTTGTCCAACAAAAAGCAATTTTAATCCACAAAGATTTTAGAAATCTATATAGTTCTTAAATACAGTGGAAAGGAAGCACGGTTATAATCTGGGGTTAGTTTTGACAAAAATTCACAGACCTGTAAATGTGTAAAGTTAGACTCTTAAGAGAGTGTGATTGACATAGAGAATTTAGTCTGTTCTATAGCATATAGAAACCCTTTTCTCTATCCCTTTTTTTCCCTTATTTTTTTTTTCTTTTAACCAGAGCTAACAGCAAGGTTGTTTTAATGCCTTAGGCAATATAATTCACAATATGTCCCTTAGTGGGAGGTTATGCAACCAATCTGGAACAGCCTTCAATCTGTACTATGAGCCATTCAAGTACAAAAAAGAAAGCATCCAGGTCTGACAGAAATGGAAGAACTTATCTTCTAGCCTTAAAAAATTCTGGGAATATGCATCAGAAGAAATACAAAAAATATTCCTTATACCAAGGGCAGTTAGTGCTTTTGTTTAATTCTTCTCAGGCCCCAGTCATCATCAGTCACAACTTTTCTATATATGACATTCAAGGAATGCATCATGAATTAGTTAAAGATGTGAATTTAAGCTTCATTGGTTAAACTATATCGAATCCATGTGTTTGATTTAATCAAATTTAGTAAAAGGAATTAACTTAATTCCCTAAATTAAAGCCACTTCACACACTATTTATTTTAAGTTTAGTAAGTTACTGTATTTTCCAAAAAGGCAGAATACAGTCACTCTTAGTGCATGAAAAATGCATTTATAACACCCTGGGTTGACCTTTCAAGTAAATGGTTTTAATTCAACAAGGAAAGGACCATCCTAACAAAGTCATTCTGAAGTTTCTCTGCTTGTGTTGTGGTTAACATTTCAATTTGTGCAGAATAAATAATATCTGTTTTTAAGATTTTATAACATATTCCTAGCATATTTTTTATTTTCATTTCAGTTACAGTAAATATGTTAACTTACCATGTGTCAACCATAGAACCTCAGGTTTTTTTGATTGCATCGTCCATGTTTCATTTTTAGCTGTCTCATTTGAGACATTCATTCAAAGGCATCATTAAAATGATTTTACTAAGGGTCTAATGTGTGGATTCCCACTTCTCATTCATGATCCTACCCAGATATTTTGTAAATAAATGCTTAGAGTAGCACAGGAACACCCTGAAGTTTTGATCAGCTCAACAAAATTTGAGTGCTGCACAGAGCTACTCATCCTTTTCCACAGCTCAGACCTGCTTTAACATTGCAACCACACTTCACGGTTGAGCTCAAATGTGGTAAAGTCAGACATACTGAAACTACATGAGGTGATTCCCTCAGTTAGATCAATGCACCTGAATGTTCTTTAGCTTTCACTAGTCATTGGCTGAATTAACAAATTCACTAGAGTAAGAAGCAATTCCTTGCACACTGAGCCTGTTACAGGTGCATGGCTCTGTGTGTCTTCTTACAACCCCTTGTCTAGGTATTTCACTGAGGAGAGTCACACAGACTTTCCCTTTCTTATTATTAAAATGCCTTTAGAGCATTTCAGCTTGTTGTTAAATTTCAGGAACATCATTTACTATTAATGTTGGATTTTTTTTTAACATAATCAAATTCTTTTTAAAGAAGAGTCTTGTGTTAAGATTTGGGAATGATCTTTTAACATTTATATGGCATATTTAAAATAAATGAACATAAAAAACCATTGTCAAAAAATGGTGAAGCATCATTAAAGCTACATTCTTTGTTAGAGACACTGCTGTATTGCTAAATCACTCTCTGAAAGTGCTGCTTCTCTGACACTCTCTGGGAAGAATTGATAGGAAGTTGGAAGCTTTGCAGTTGTCTTGTAAATCATCGATGATATATTTCTTACAATATCTATGTAAGCCCGAGGGGGGAAAAGACTTTCCATGTCTCCTCCATTAATGTTTTCAACAGTGTTATTGTGCTTGTAGCACTGGTTACGACACTGTATCAGTACTTATAGGAAAAGCTTTGTATTTTGACATTTTGGCAAAGATGTTTTGAATGAGGTACCATATAAATATCTAAAAAATGGACCAAATGCAGTTTGTAGAGAAAAAAAAAAAAGATAGTTAACAAAAATTAAGCAAGAAAGCATCTGAACTATCTAGAAAAATAAACACAATGATCACACAATAAAGCCTTAAATTTCTTCATCTTGCTTCTGCTCTCTCTAACAACAGTGTTAGACTGCCTGGAAAAAGCTGTGTCTTACTCTGAATGTAATGCAAATACCACAGAATATAAAGGCAATGAGATCACATATCCTTAAATTTAAAATTGTTTGTTTTTTTCTACTTCATTATAATCTAGAAATAAGCTACCAATTAGATTATTTCAGAGAGCATTTTAAGAAATAAAGATTTGTATTTATTCCTCCTAATTGATATATGTTGCATTTTGTGTTCTGGAATTTTATTATTTTTTCCCTGAGCTTGCATTTCTTTTGGGAAACAGAAAACACATAATGATAAAAATGTTATTTTAGGCACATGCTGTGGGATCACAATACAGGATGACACTGTATGAAAATAAGTAGACGTTGTTAGACTACCCAATGACACAAGGATGGTTTCTGGGCTTTCATGTAACACAGCACTAGGTCTCTTAAGATGTCTTCATTGCTTAAAATAGCTTGTCAGGAAACAGAAAACTCAGATAGCCATAGGTTACTTAGATGAGACCTTTAGATGATTCTAGCTTTGAGCATGTGAGGTGAATATGATCAGTTATTTTGTAGGCAGCTGTTTCTGTCCCTGTGCCTTCAAGCTCTACCCAGTTGGCTGAGATGTGAACAGAAACCCCAAGGGGTGCAATTTTTGAAATGGATCCAAAGCAGCTTGGCTCATGCTGTGCTTCATGTAAGTTTTATTTTTTATCATGATGACATAAGTTAAAAATAGCCAGGATGCTTCTACTGCTCATGAAATAGCAAATACTCTGGGTTTCTTGCTGTCAAAATTAGACAAACCAAATTAGTCCGACAGCTGTGCTCCTACTGTCATTCTTGTGTGAACTGGTAGTGCTGGGGAAAAAACTGATAGTGATATGGGAGAAAAACCTTACATCTTGCTAGACAGTGTCACAAAAAAGGATAGGCTGACAAACTGATACACAATAGTCTACAGAGAGTGGTCACCTCATGAGTTAGGCTGAAAACTGAATGCATAAAACTGGAAGCAATAGTGATAAGATTTTATTTTTCAAACACAGAGAAATAAGATTTATTTCAAGACTAAAATAGTGGTTTTAAAATGTTTTGTCTTCTTCAGAATAACAAAGCTGGTAAAAGAACAAGAGCCTTTGTTGGCCTCCTGCAATATTAGCAAAATCAAGTATATGCTTTTGCCTGTATTTAAAGATACTAAATATGCAATTTAGGAAGACAGGGAGAAATATTCCTAGAGTTTATTTGGTGTGGTTGAAAAACGCTAAAACCTTGATTCATTCTATCATTCAGTGAGAGTAAACAAGAAATTAACTTGAGACGCTAAGCAACCACATGTGTATGAGCAGATAATAAAAACCTGGCAGAAATTTTGTTAAATCTAACACTTATATGAGTTTAGCTGAAATTATTCTATTTCCTTAACTTTATTCCCCAGTGTAAGAAAACTAAGGGAGTTTTAAGCTTCACTCACAAAATGCTAACAGCAATTTAAGAGACTATTAGGTTTTTGGTACAGGTCTATGATATTTATTTGTTCTCTTCACAAAATAAGAGGAACAATGTGGCTCAATGCTATTTATTTTACACTGTAGATACCTTAAAAAATCTAAACAAAAACCAACAAAAAAACCCAAACATGGTGACAGTGTGTTCTTTTTGTGAAATATTTTTACTTATTAATAGCTCTGATATATTTATAGGAGGGTAATCATACAAGGTAATAACTGTCATAAGATTTGAAAGATTTTGGATGTCAAAGTAATACTAGTTCATAGGACACCCAATTAAAAATAAAGCAAGTCAGGTTATTAAATAGAAGTCTAAATCTTAGCAAAGTTTATTGATTTCTTAGTCAGCTGTATTCTTTTCTTTGTTGCTTTTTGTCCTATTCCTGCAGAAAAACTGGGCCAAACATGGAAGGACTAACGGTTATGTTTAATCTGACAATTCTGCATCTACCTGAAGCCTGTTTTACCTTCCGTATGAAATGAGGTATTAATGTCCTTACACAATATGACAAACTCTGGTCTTTTATGGATTATATAAATAACATTTCTAAAGGAGATCAGCCCTTCCAGAATAATGGACTGAAATCCTACACATCCTGGAATATCCTCATTCAGCTCCTTGTTAGAATGTGCTGGAAGAGTGACTGAATCAGAAACATGGAACTGATATCCCCAAATTCTTCCTTTTAACAATTTTTGACCTACTTTCTCTTTTAGGAATGGGTCATTGCAGATGCAGAAAGATTTCTCATTAACTGCCACCTCTGAATACTACAATTCCTTAATTCTACAGTGGATATTTCTTGTGTATACGAATTTGAAAGACAGTTTTTTCTTTTAATTTATTTATACTTGCAGAATTCCCTGAGGCTTTGTCAGCCAAGGGATGCTCAGGTTTGTCTCTGACACTTTCGAACAAAGGAGCCTCTGAAGAAAAGAGATCAGCAGGCTTAGGTTGCAACCAGACAAAAGCGAAAACAAATTGAAAAGCTGGCTCAGTTCCCACAGCAACATTTGGAAATTGCCAAGAAAGTTTAATTCTAATCAGAGAAGTAAAAAGAAATATTTAGGATAATGAAGAGAAAGTCAGGCTGAGGTGGGAATCAGCTGGGAGGATTTTACAATAAAGTGATGAATTACAGTAAGAAAAAAAAAGATGCTTTTTAATTGGTGAGCAGAAAGGCAGGTTAAAGTAGCAGTCACAAATAGGAAAAAGAGTGGAACTATACTCAGTCAGAATACTTAAAAATTTTGTAAAGAAATGTCCACATCTAGAGGTTTTCTTCAGTAAGACTTTTATAGAAAAATACATTTTTCCTCAGAAACATTCAACAGTTCAGTCAACAACCTATCCCTTGCCCCAGAAGAAATATCACACTCTGAAATCCTTGGTAAACATAATGAAGATAATTTTTTAAAAACTTTAAATACATGCTAAATCATTTGATTCAATTATTTACACCTTTAAAATGTGCAATATAGAGCAGATAACCCTCAAAATGCCGGCGGGTTTTTTTCCCCTGGCCTCTGTATGGAACCCCTGTTGACAACAACAATTTTCCAGCTCTACACTGCTTCTTATCTTCATAGGACCTGTAAGTAGACTTCAAGAGTGTAGGAGGTTTAGGGGGTTGGTGTTACTTTGTTTTTGTTTGGATTTTTGAGTTGTTTGTTTGGGGAGGCTGTGTTTGTTTGTTTGTTTTTAATTTAAAATTAAATCTTTCAGAAAGCCACAAAGGCTTATGAATGTTCCTTGCTGTGTTTCCTCTGTATTTTTTTGCTATTAAAATAACCCAGGTCTGAGACTGAATGAAACTCCTAACTGTGGCTAATGAATCTTGTGCTGATGATTTCTCACTGCTGTCCAAGGAGTCTTCACTGGAAGAGCAGCACTCAAAGTGTCAGATAAGCTTACTCTATGACTGGTTTATAACACCTGGACAGATCCTCTGCCATTTAAACCATGAAACCTGAATATTTAAAGCAGAGTCTGACTACAGTTCTGTAAATTAAACATAATCATTGCTATGACTTTTCAAGGTGAATTGCCTCAGTTGGCAGAGCACGCAGATGTGGCTGTGGTAAGTTCTGTGAAGGAGAGCTAAATGGAGATGACAGGAGGTTCCTGGAGGCAGGGAAACAGGAGGAAGAGCAAAGACCCCCATCAGAAGCCAGAAACACTCCTGAGAAAGGCTAGTATGGCTTGAGCTTTGCCAGGAGCAACCATGGAAGATTGACACAGTTGTAGGGAGTGCTGAAATAGAAATATGTAAGCAGGTATCAAGAGGGTGACAGTGGTTGTGCAGAAGGTCACATGAGGAGGGCTGTGTACCCTTCTTGTAGGCCTCCAGCCCAGGGAATTCTCTAGGTCTCTGTCACAATGGTGGAAACTCTCCTCAGAATCAAAACCATTGTTTCTTCAGAGAAAGTCCATGCGGCATCTGATACTTCCACCAGATGGAACTGGTAAGGAAAGCAACTTGAGTACAGATGGTACTGAGATATAGATACCGAGATGCAGATAGAGAAGGGGTTTCAGAACATGTTCAGCCTCGAAAAATGAAGGCTTAGGGGAGACCTCATCACCACATTCCAGTATGTAAAGGGCAGCTACAAAGAAGACAGAAACTCTTTTTTTTACAAGGAGTCACATGGAAAACATGAGAGAGAATGGATGCAAGTTACTCCTGAGAAGATTCTGATTGGACATAATAGGAAAATCTTTCACAATGAGAATAATCAGACATTGGAATAATGTCCCCAGTGGTGGATTTTCCAGCACTGAGCACTAAAGATTCAGCTTAACAGGGTGCTGGGTCATCTTGTCTAGACTGTGCTTTTGCCAAGGAAGGTTAGACCAGATGGCACTTGACGTGCTTGTCCAACCTGTCCATGAGAGGAAGACACCAGATTCAGCTCTGCCATGAATCTGATCTTGTGCGCTGTTTCTCTGACTGCTTGTATTCTGAGTGCAGGCTACAGACACCTACACTCCTACATTTTTCTGTACCTTCAGGCCCCTCATGCATGCTGAAAAGGATAACTCATCCAGTTTTCAAGTCTGCACTTGTCAAGAGTGCAGTCCCTGGACTCTACATTGAGAATCTGCCTTGTTCACCACAGGGCTTCACTGATGCTCAGTATCTGCTCTCTCAGCGGCATTGGCAAGGTTATTTTGTGACCAGACTCCTCTCATTCAATTTATTCAAATCAATAGTATTTCAGAGAGGGCATAAAAGTAGAACAATTCTAGGTAGTTTCTGTATCACAGGCCCTGGATCTTATGGGATTTTTTGATCTCTCTCTGTTCCTTTCTGGAATGACAATGCAGTGGATGCAAGCACTCAAGCGTATTTCTAAAGATGACAGAAGTACATGGTGGACCAGCCCTGTGTGACACACATCTGGTTCTGCTATTCACAGGCAAGGAATAACTGGCTGGGGAGATGGTAATGAATTGCAGTCTTGGCTGTAGTGACCTTGAAGCAGTGGAGTTCAGAAGGGTAAGAGAGTTACAAAAGAGAAGAGCAAGAATATTGATCCTGGACTTCAGGAAAGTATCCTTAAGTGTGTTCAGGATACATCTTGGTGGGATCCTGTGCAAGGACACTGTCTCAGTGCAAACATTGGGAGATAGAAGTGTGATAGAATAATTTAGAGCCCTTAACTAGGTATTTAGGGAAAGTGTTAGGAAAGCTAAAATTCACTGAGCTGTGGTGCTTGAAAGTAACATATAAAGCAACAAAAAATATTCTATGGTTATATTAGCAGCAAAACACTAAAAATGAAAATGTGGGAACATTGATGAATGGACAAGTGACTTATAGCAATGAATGCAAACTTGACTGAGTTACCCACTTTTGCGTCTTACACTTTTTCTTCACTTTTCATCAATAGGATCTCCCAGGTCTCTGTGACTAATGATAAGTTTGAAGAAGGAGAAGAACTATTAGCAGCATCAAGACTGGTATTACCTGAAAAAACCTCCATCCCTACACATCCATGGGTCAGGCTGTATTCCAGGATCGTAAGAGAACTGAACAATATCCTTGCACGACTGCTTTGTGTTGTCTTTCACAGGTAATAGAGACTGGGGCATATTCCTGATGACACAAGAAAAGCATTCATTTCTGGAAAGGATCAAAAAGAAAATCTGATCGTTGAAGGTCGTTGAACCCCCCTTAGACACTGGGAAAATTATAAAGCAAGTCCTCACGGAGCACATCTCTAGGCATAAGAAGGAGAAAAAGGAGGAGGCTGGGTTGTTAAGGGTAAATTGTGCCTGACTAATCTCATTGCCTCTGTGATAAAATGACTAAGTTTACACGTGAAGTGAGACTGAGGGATGTCATTTATATAAATTTCAGCAAGACCTTCCACATTGCTTTCTCTCATGTTCTTGCACATTATTTAGGATGTTAAAAACTGGGTGAGTCAACAACCAGTGGGTAAAACCCTAGTTGAATGACCAGGCTTAAGAGATTAATTGGTTGCGGTCATATTGCAGACTGATAACAGAGTGCTAGAGAGGTCTAACCTGGGACCTGTTGTGTTTAATGTCTGTAACAGTGGTCTGGAAAAGGCAGTGGAGTGTGCTCTCATCAACTTTGGAGATGTTACCAAATTGAGGAGACTAGTCAATGTGCTTAACAGCAGGGCTGACATATAGTAGGAGTGGTCTGACAGGAACCTTATGAATCTGAACATATAAAGACCTGCACATGTACAGGAAGAACACACTACAGTGACAGTGGCTGGAGACAGACTACTTGGAGAGGAGCTCTGTAAAAAAAGGCACCGGGGTCTTGTCAGACAACTGGCAGAAAATAAATCCAAGAGCCTTCTAGGTTACATTAATGCAAGCAGAGCTGGTAGATTAGGAGAAGAGGCTTTCTTTCTCAGTTCACTACTTACTAGACTGCACCTGGAATACAGTGTACAGTTTTGCCCCCCGCCCTCCTCGCCCCCCCATAACACAAATAGACATCAACAAGCTGTAGCAAGTTCACCAAAAGGCCACTACAGTAGGTGGAAGTTGTGAGCCTGTCCTGTTTAGCATGGAGAAGAATAGAAGAAGGCTAAACTGGAGAAACTGAAAAGAACTGGATAAACTGAACACATGCCCCTCCCAGGTCCTATTAAGTGATCATAGAGAAGACTGAGCCAGTGTCTGCTCAGCGCTGCATGGGAGATCAAAGAGATGCAAGGGGTGCAAGCTGAAATAAGGTTCATACTGAATATAAGGACAAACTTTACACAGGAGCAAGGGGTGAAAACATGGTTGCAAGCAGGTTAACCAGAGAAGTTGTGCACTCTCTGTCCATCCCTGCAGGTTTTCAAGTATAAAATTCTGAGGAACCAGGTCTGGCCACAGAGGTTATCTTGTTCTGTGCAGGAAGTTTGACTAGAAATCTCCACAAGCACCTTCCACTCCAAATTATCTCAAGATCCAACCCTATGATCCCATGAACTTAATGCAAGAAACTACTTATATGACTGGATGTGCTTGAGCCTCCTACATTGTCACTCTTCCTCCCCTTGAATATCCCAGTGCATTTGAACTTCCTGTATGCTCTTTTTCAGGGCCTTTTGTCTTTTGTATTTAACCAGATTCTGTTTCTCTTCCACATTTAACCTTTTTTTTTTTTAATATAGAATTATCTTCTTTGATTTTTTTTCTCCTTCTGGCATATCAAGACTGATGTACATAAGAAGAATACATTGCTTCAACAGTGGGGATTAATTACCATCCCTAGTGTCTTTAGTTCTTGCAGGGGATCTACTTTATCTTAAAATCTTAATTGTAGCTCCTAGCAATATGAAGCCTCATAAAATATTTGAAATTCTAAAATATTACACTAGTCAAATATAACATAATGCTATAACTTCTCTCACTAATCATTGACATTATCATTGAGCACCAACTCCTGAAAATATAACCTGATAAAATGGGTGACCCGATTAGGTACTTCCTGATTGAACAGAGTGCTCCATATTAGCAAGCCTTCCATTGTGCTTCTGCATGATGAGGGGATGATCTAAAAAAAAAAAAAAAGAACTGGAAAAGTCTTAATACAGAGCTATGGAATATGAAATGTGGGCTTCCACCTAAAAGAAGGAGAAATACAGTGCTGCACATAAGGAAGACATTTGGTTCACTTGCATATTAAAAAATCTTTTGCATGAATGGCTCCTTAAAAACCTGAATTATACAGCAGTTAATCCTAAACACAAAATTTACTTGGGAAAGTGGAAGCAGCTACTAGTATCTTTGAAAATAGGTAGAGAGATGGTATCACTTTAATTTGTGAGTGGGTCAGGGCAGTGGGGCTATGAAAGGGCTGGAAAGAATGTCCTTTAAGGATCATCTGAAGACTCTGGTTTGTCGAGTTTGGAGAAAGGGAGGTTGAGAGGTGGCATCATTGCTCATTACAGTTTCCTGAGGAGGAGAAGTGGAGGAGATATTGAACTCTTCTCTCTGGCACCCAGTGATAGGAACGGTTCAAAGCTTCAACAGAGAAGTTTTGGACTGAACAAGAGGAAGGACTTACTTTCTGGGTGCTTGGTCAAACACATGATACCTAAAAAGTTGGTTTATACCACAAACCTGTGAGTGTTTAGGAGGTATTTGGACAATGCCCTTAACATCATGCATTACTTTTAGCTCAGCCTTGAGCTGGTCAGGCAGTAGAGCAAGAGGATCGCTATAGGTCCCCTCCAACTGAAATATCCTGTTATAATCTAGTCTAATTTTGGGTTTGTCTGTCATCACAATCATCTGGATTAAATTTTCTGACCAGATTGCATTTTTCATGATGACTGTTGTTCTGTGATGCCAGTGAATTATTGAAGAGGCAGCTTGTTTGGGAACTGAGACTACAGGAAAAAATGGAGATGCAAAGCAACTCAGACATGCCTCCCATAAATCATTACAGTAGAAAGAGATTATTTCTTTCAGCTAAGATTGGAGATATTTAGCTCATACACTGCAATGAAAAGTAGCATCCCTCAAACCTCATCTTCTGCCCCTGCAAATTCATTTTCTTTTTTTTTTTTTTCAAATTTTCTTTAATAAATTAGTGACTTCTGAGCTAGACATGCAGTTAAAACAATAAATAGAACTATGTTTTGAGCAATATATGGTAAAGAGAGTTTTTATTTACCCTACTTTGCCAAGAAAATTGTTTTCTAATCTTTTTTGATTCATTTGTACTGTGTTTTGCTTCCTTTTTAAAGAGGCAGTGCAAGTAAATTAACACTTAGTGATTGCTAGCCATTTAAAAATGTGTGAGTGACTTGTACTGTTTTTAGTATTGTTCTGTTCAACTGTGCACAGTAATAGATAGTTCTCAGCACTTCATGCAAGTTTTTTGGAAATTATGTTTAAAGCAGACGCAACCATACAGAATATGCTGAGGTTTGTTCTGGCTGTTGGTTCTGTTCACTCTATGAGATGCCTGAACACTCTTTTGGCATGAGTACAAGCATTGTGAGTGCATTGTGAGCAATGACACAATATTCATGGCTTGAATCTCAAGCCCACACAGATCACTAGTCTTAGTTCTTAGGCACTTATGACTTTATTGCATGTTAAAGGAAGAAAAGGTGGGGGAAATTCTCTGTTGATAAACAACTGTTAAAATCTAAATCTCTTCAAGGTTTATAGACAAAACCAGTTATAATAGGCCAGCAATAATTTCATATATTTCAATCTATAAAGGATGAAATCTGTAAATTTATGAGTATTAGCATTTAATATTATGGATAGTTCACAGCATGCCCATCTGGGCCTAACATTCTCAATGTTTAAATATAATCCAGCAGTTATGAAGCTGTCTGAAAATGTTCTTTTCCAACTGATCCTATAAATGTATTTATTTCTTGGTTCTTTTATTTGCTTATTTATATATGCTAGTATAGTATCTCTATGGGTTACTAGACCTGGAAATCTTTGGAAAGTAGCTTCTTTCTGAATACCGTTCATCAATTTCTTTGCTATTCATAAAACTACCGAGTTGTTATTTAAATCTGAAATTTTCAAAATGGTATACATCTAGATCTCCGATTTTTGCAAGACCAGGATATGTACTAGTCACCTATTAACCATGCTGAAGTGAAATTAGGTTTCTAATACAAATTTTTGAACTTGATGGGCTCTTAAAGCCACAAAAAGAAATTGCGATTACCTTGCCTGACTTTCTACACAACTGTCATTTAGTGATTTCACTTTAAGTGACAATATATCACTTAAGGAAAAAAAAAATTCTTGATTTTCATATTTTTAACAATCAACTGCGAAGTGATCCTTTGCAAACTTTTCCAATTGTTAATTTCTCCACTTTAAAATATGTAGATTTTTTGTGATTTCGATTTCCAGACACTAGATTCTGTTATAATTTGTTTTACTAGACTGAAAAATCTTCTTTTATCTCATAGCTATTTCCTGTGGCAGTACCAGGAGAGAAATTCACAGAATCTCTAATTTATAGTACATGCAAATCTAGATGCAAATCATCTCTAGATTTCTTCTTTTTTTGAACATTGTCTTTCTGTGTGACCCCTCCCAACCCCTTGGGCACCCCCAGTATACTTGCTGGCAAGGCAGTCTAAGAAATAGTTTTAGCTTTGTGCAAATGCTGCTCAGCAACAGCAACACCCCTGTGTTATCATCACTGCTGTGGTCACAAATCCAAAACACAGCATAGCAGTATGAGCTGCTAAGAAGAAAATTAACTATCCCAGTCAGAACCAGAACACATAGAAATTGCCAGTGTTAGTCAGATGATACTCTAATAGGTATATGTAGAAAGAGGATATGCTTTCCATAGACATAAAAGGGTAGGAAGTGTGGCAACTAGGTATGGCATCAAATGAAGTACAGCTAAGAAAGTGCATAAAAGGTTATAGGATGAAAGATTTCTATATGCAAACTATGAGTGACTGAAACCAAAGAGAGGACATTTCAATACATATTAAGTAAGAAAGGCCAATAACAGATGATGTGAAGATGACTAGGGAGCTTAATGTCCCTTTGGCTTCATTTTTATTAAAAAAGTCAGCTTTGATCAGATGGATGATGTGATTACCATCAGTGGTGATAGATCAAGAACTGAGAGGTAATAAAAAAATATTAGGTTAGAGATTACTTAAGTTTGATGACATCAACTCATTTGGGTGTGACAGTAGTTATGCCAAGGAAAAGGATCCTATGTTTATATTGTTTGAGTACATGTGGCAGTAGCTGCGACTACCAAACAATTTGGGGCTCACAGCTGTTTACAGCAGTAGATTTAGGAATGTATTAATTAGCACTGCCCATGAAGTAGGAGTAACTGCAAGTAAGTGCTGCCACATTTATTTGACCTTCAAAAAAGTCATCCTCAAATGAGTAGCTCCCTTGGTCAGAGTAGTAGCAGCCTTTGAGCAGGTGTTTAGATGTCAATTAATACATTTTCACTTAAACAGTTCCTGATGAGCCTAGTGAAGATGGAAGGTATTTTTATAAAAAATAAAGAGTATTTTGTATTCTGTGGATAAAAGTTGTGGATAAAGTTTGGAATTGCAAGTTTCCAAATTCCAAAATAGATCAGGAACAGTTTCTGTGCTGAGTTTGGTACTATCCACTGAAACTCATATAAGTGACATAACTGTGTGTAAGTATCGTCTGTATAAAGCAGCTCTCCAATTCACAGCTGAGAAGGGAGCAACAGGAAGGGATTTTATTTTTGATGGCTATATTATCAATCCAGTTGATTTTAGAACAGCTTTCATGGCTTGGCAGAAGTCAGACAGTACTTAGAAGAATGTTGTCACTACCATTCATGAAATGATATAATACTTTTTAGGATAAATTCTTGTTTAAAACTTTTAGACAAAGGTGCCTGAACTAATATAGCATGGTTTCTTTCAGATACTGTTCCTGTCAATTTTCCTCCATCCATAGTGTTTTTTTCTTCCCTTTATTTCCTTCATGACTACTTTACTGCAATACCACCATGTCCTTTCCATTGTCCTTCTCCTCACCCAGTGCTTCCAGTGTTCCAGAATACATCCTTCTTGCATGCCCACATGTTTTGCTGGATTTATGGTGATACCATTTCTAAATGTTAGCTACATTTCAGCATATGTTTCACCAAATTTGTTAAGGGCGAAGAAGAAGCAAACCTTATATATAAATTAAGACATGAATTTATTGTTCATATTATTGAAATCTTAAGAATTTACCCATTATTAATCTAGATCTAATTGTTAAAGGATAATAATGAAGTTCAAAACACTTCCTAATTTTTGCCCCTATTTCTGGTGTTGTGCTTATCCTTCCCCTGCTTCTCTGAGTTCTTATATTGGTTCTTATATATGGTAGCCTGTCTAAGTTTAGAGGAACTTAGGAAATTTGCTGTACTAGAAACTAAAGAAGGAGACAAGCCTCCTTTAATTTCAAAACAAATTTTAATTAAGGTATGATAAATGGAAGGATAACAGTTCCTAGCTATGATATATATATCTATATATGTATTCAAGGGAAAACAAACAACGAGGACTAAACGAGTAAACCCCCTGAACCAAACCTTTCCCCCACAGTCTCTGGCTCCGTTGGGTGCAGTAGTATTTATGGATCGCAGGTGAGGATGTTGCTCCTTGGCCAGTGCTGAGCTGCCTCCCGGGGGTAGGTGGAAAAGGTTTTGGCATCTCTCTCTGTGGGGTCAGTGGGAAGAAGCCGCTCAGGAACAGAAAAAACAAGGCTGGGATCCTCTTTCCTCTGCTTGTGGCTTGTTGGCCTCTGGGCTGGAGCCTCCAATGCAAAAGCGCCTCGCGCCTGGGCTGGCCACTGATGGGCCCCCTCAGAAAAGCCCAATGCAAAAGCCCCGGCTAGCAATGTCTTCTCTCTCTCTCTTGGGCACAAGTAACTCCTCAAATCCAGACACTGGAAAACGGGAGGAAAAAAAAAATTAAAAAGACCAAAACCCGTAGGGCAAAGGTTTCCCCGAGAGCTGTCTCTCACTCCTTTTTCTCCGGCAAACTGAAGGAAAAACAAACCAAAAAGTGTGTCCTTCTAGCCCCCCACACCCAGTGAATTACCAGTCACTAGGTAACGCCTTGCTTCTTTCGTTAGAGGCAAGGGATGAAGATAGGCCTATTCACCCCCCATACATATATATATATAAATAAATATATATATATTCTCTTGGGTATCCACACATATGCTTGATCCCAGACCATTTCACCTTCCTGATGGCTCATTCAGTTTGATCTTCACTAATGCTCACACACTTGCTCACACACTTGCACTCTCTGCAGTCACTGACACCACAGACCCATACAAACACACAAGTGCATATGAAGAAAGAGCTTCTTTCTAGAAAATAACTGAAGAATTTAACAAGGAGACAGGACAGGCTGAAGTGATCAGGCCCAAGGCATGGCCAGAGAGAGTACTGACCAGCCCCTGATTACATGCAAATAGACTCTTCCCTCATACCTCTGGTTCCCATACTTATTTCTCCCCAAAATCACTTAAATCCATCCTTTTTCTTGCCTTTTGTTCCTCTTTTAAGCATGCATTAAGAAATTTTATGCAATACAAACATCTTGTTTTCCTGCCTCTCATACTGTGTCCCACAGTCCTTGGTAGCAATTCCCCTCAGTTCAAAGGTGAAATGGAGATCTGGTCTAAATAACTCATCATGATGTGTTTCACACTGGGACAACAGAGATGAGGCTCTGCTGGAAGGAGTATATACAGAGTTTTTCTTTCTCTGAGACCTTAATTTGGGTTCCCCAACACTCTGCCCTTGTCCTCTGGGTTTGTAGATATGAGCTTTTGATGGGCTGGTGGCTCCCTGGGTATAGGCTTGGGAGCAGCCTGGAAGTAGCCAGGATAATCTGCCCATCTGCCATTTTGCCTCTGTGTTTCTTTGTGGGTGTGCAGATGAGCTTTTATCACATAACTTAACAAAAAGCACAGCCACTGTCACCTGATCAATTAGATAAACTGTCATCATAGCTAAACCAAATGAACAAAGATGAAAGTAGGTCAAGAAAAGCTCAGATGCAGCAAGTTTGCCAGGCCTCAGTCCTCTGGGTGTACAAAGCTCACAGCCTGCTACTATCAATGTCTCTGCTGCATTCCAGGGCTATGTGGTTACTATGGCCAGTTTGCTGGTATACCAGGTGACACTTCAGTGTCATTGGCTTTAGGCACTTCAGGCATGATGGTACATTTGGAAGCTGTGCTGCCATGTTTTCAAGAGTACTTATACTGGTTTGGTTAAAAGTGGATCAAGCATGTATGAAAAAATCTTTGACAAAATTATACATCTCAACTGCTTGTTGGATGTCAATGTATGGAAAAAAAGTTAGACTGATTCCATGAAATCTTGGTAAATCACCGTGAAAATACAATGAGTGGGTAATCTGCCAGTGTAGTTTAATGCATAGCTTAATGCTATTCAGTCATAGCCACTTCTCAGGCAGGGCAGTTTCTTTACTCATATTTGGTTCTCCATCTGCAGGTAGGAGGAAGTATCTGGCCACAGCAGGAATTCTGTTACTGATATCAAAAGTAGCAACACTTCTACAGAGTTTAGGGAGCAGAAATGTCCCAATCCAGTTTCCTGATTAGTAAGTGAACTGAGGGGAAATAAGTTGGTTATAAAAAGGAAAACCTGCCCTAATTTTCTGTTCTGTATGTGGAAAAATATACTGCATTCTGCCTTGTGGATAAAAAGGTGGGAATGGGGAGAAGTTAAAAGGGAGGAATTTTCCTTTTTCATTATTGCTTCTGGGAAAGTTCAATTATTCATTGCCCCTTGGAATACAAAATTGTAACTAAGCAAAAGGAATAAGAGCAGGAAAATCTAAGGATCATTTGCACTTTTCTTTTAGAACTGAAAAATACAAGTGTTCATTTATGATGATATTATGATCTGCAGTCAGGTTCTCAAACATCGTTAATCACTACAGATGGCTACAAACCCATTAAATCTTTAAAACACCTGTTTGCTTATCAAGTGCTCACATGGTAAGCTACCCTCTGGTTCACATAAGTACATCAGTTTTAAACGTATAATTAGCTGACAATAACTGTACTTATACTAATTACCAGTCCCCTGAAAGAAAGAAAGAAATGGCACCTCTTGAGTAGTGGGGGTAGCTGGAACTTAAAAATGAAGCTTCTACACTGAGCAAAAGGACTGGATGACTCATTGTAAAAGGTTTGTCTTATTTCTGGTAAGTCTGGTTGAATTCCACAGTGAGCATCTAAGTGAAATAGCTTGATTTTCTCTGCCATCAATCACAAGAGAACACTACCACACATAATTTATCACAGTTTGTCTCTTCTGAAGAGAGCTTCAGGATGAAAATAGCATCAAGACCAAATTATTTCTCACTCAAACATGTTGCACTATATTTGAGTATGTTGTGTTAGACAGAAATTGCAATCTCTTGTCATACATCAAGTCTTATCAGTGTGAAGCTCTGTGCTAGAGCACACACAAGAGTGCTCACTTCCCCAGAAGTATTTAGTGGTAATACCATTCATTCCCAAAGTAATAGCCTCCCTGTTTTGGATTACAGGGTTTATTCCATCCTGCAGAATGGTTAAATTAATTAAACAAACAGACAAACAAAGATATAACCAGGTAAGTGTATACCAATTCTGGTGAGAGGGTTATTTCTTTAAGAGAATTCTATGCCATATATGCAGCTTCATAATAAAGGCACAGAAAAATTTGTAAGCTGTGTAAATCTAAGTAATTTTGCTAGAGCTATGCATATTTCTGTAATATCTGAGTGTAGCCTGCAATTTTCTGATTGGAGAAATCCAGATCCGGTCTGAAGAACTGTATTCTGATGACATACTACAGAAAGAATGCCATGTGAGCAGTCAGATGTCATCTTGGTAATGCTGAATACTGACCAGTTTGGGGTTTTTTTTGATAAATTATTTCCCAATATTTCTCTGTATACTCTTGCTGTACACACTTGTATATAATCACATCAGAGAAAATGCACTAAAACTATGACTAGAACATTATCACAATACCATACTGTGAACTAGAAATGTAGTAACTTAAAAACATATCTAGCATAGCAGTAACATAAGAGCAATCCAAACCACACTCCATTTATAAGCTTTGATTTGAGTTTGACTGGCTAAGAAATAGAAAAATTCTTCAGCAAGTTTTTTCGTTGTTTTCTGAAATAGATTTTCATACCACAACATTCAGAAATTTGAAGACTTGGATATGGTCACAATGCTGTACAGTCATTTTCCTGTAGTTAATTAAGAGAAATTTTAATAATGGCTGTAGAACTTGAAATTGCTTCAAGGACAGGATTTATCTGCCCACTCTTGTCCTTATTCATCTGGATGCCAACTGCACCCATTTCATTTGGAATGCAGTCTGGGTTGATTGTCCAGAAATCAGTTTGTTCTAAAGAACATGATAGACGGCCTCATCAAAGAAGGTGAATTGTAAAAATCTCGAATGTCTATTACAGGTTTGTGAGTTGAAATTTGATTCTTCTCAGTCTGGTACTGCCTGAAAGGTTTTACCAAAAGTTGATAGAAGTTTCACAAAGTTGTACAAGTAGCTGACTAAAGTGTGTGCTGTTGAGGAGAATGTTTAAGGAGACAGATTGAGATAAAAGATGGCTAATTGAAATTGTTTTCAAACATATTTCAAAAAGGATTAAGCTGTGTATGAACACTAAAAATCTTGACATCCTGAATATAAGAGATTCCAATTTTTACCCTGCAAACATTAGGTTCTAGAGAATTTTTGTTAAGAAAGTTTTAAGCTCAGAGAGTAGAAAAATAATTAATAAAGTCAAAGGGAGGTTATGTGGAAGTTTGATCTTTTATATATCCTCCAGTCACCTCTAGGCATTCAGCATTAAAAAGTACATTACTTTATATTGTCCACTGCCTTAGACAGTATAAAATTTAGGGATTTGATTTGTGACTTATGCTTTAACCCAAGTAAATCAAAGGCTATGCCTTACAGATAAAACTTGTTCCCAAAATCCATGGCAAAAAACTGTTGTTTAATTATATGTGTACCATAGTCTGACTTTGAAAAGTATTTGCAAGTGAAATCTCAACCCCTTAAATTGGTGTCAGTTCAACTAATGGGCCAGTTAATTAACTAATGGTTGTGAATTACAGGCCTTCTCCTGAAGTAAAACGGATTAACTATATCACTTAATTACCTAGTATGGATTGAGACATTTTATTGGTGATAGTGGTCCAAAGTTTCCACAAAATTTCTTGGAGTGTATTTCCATTGGAGGAATATGAAGAGGTACAGAAAAGAAACAAATGGGACGTATGATAATTCTTCTAAAGTGTTAATGTATTTCTCCTTAATAAAATGTGATGTAACAATAACAATTACTGCCAAGTGAGATGATAATTAATCTAAATTTTCAGTAAATTTTTAAGACGGGAAGACTGACCTTTCAAAACCTTGTGACCTGACAGGAGATTTTTATATAGTGAAAAACATATTATCTAACACGAATCAGATATTAGAATTATCAGTCATATTCTATGAAATTGATAATAATTCTACTTCACCTTAAATTGCTTTGAACTGAAGTATTTTTGTTTTAGTAAGCAAGATTCTGGGTGCTGCCTCCTCATCCTGACTTCAAAATGCGTTATTACATTTTAAAAAAAGTTTATTATTATTCCATAATTGACAACAGTCTACCAAGATTCAGTGAATACCCCCATATTGGGCATTAAGAGGAACACACCTGGATACCTGGTGTAGGTAGTTTTCAAGCTGCAGTTTGAGCTGCAGAGGCACATTGAGCTCTGGCTGGGAGCCCAAGACCAGAGGCCATGAACTGCCAAAATGTTGCATAACAAAGGGCACTCAGACCTGTAGTGCCTCAAGACTGATGGACACTGGGAGACACAGGAGGAAGAGTTAGACATTGCAGTGCTTGGACTGGGAGGGCATAAAAGTCCAGGGGTTCCTTTCTTCGGGGTACCCTCTTGAAGGTACCAACTTGAACTGTTTTACTGAACTGTGAATAAATTACTTTATAGAACGAGACATCTGAAACTCTACTGTGGGAAACCTGGAGTCTAACTGTTAAGGAAAATTCTCAATCTGACCATTCACAAGACTCACTCTCAGCATCAGAGACTTTCATTGCTGGGACCAGAGTCCTCTCATAGTGGGTGTCTGTGGACAGTGACCTTGGCTGAACACCAGGTGCCAGGGCCTACAACATTGCCTCCCCCCACCATCCCAAACAGAACACAGAAGAAGAGGGGAAAAAAAAAAAAAAAAACCCACACTGGGAAAAGTAAGTTTTAGCAATACCGAAGTGGGATGAATTTATATACACATATATACAGAGAAGAATGCACACACACACAATAAACAACAAATAAATAAGATCTACTTCCCACAAATAGGCTGCCTCTCTCTACTGAAAACAGCCAGGCAGGCTAACTCCCAAAGGCCATCTCCTCCCATCTGGTGCAAGGTCTGAAACTGATGCCTTGCACTGCTGGAAAGAGAACAAAGTTTCTGTCTGTCCTCTCTTATACCTAAGCTGATGTAAAATAGGATGGAACACTTCTTTGGGTACTGTAAACTATGTTACCTTGTCTCCCAGGAAGACCTGAATTCATACCATCACAGTGGCTCCTGTGACCAACCAGTGCCCTACTTGACTCCCAGCACATCCCATCACACGTAGCCAGACCAATCCCACTTGTTGTGAATTGGATGCAGAAAGTCCAGGATAGTAGGTTTGAACTAAAGACCTTCTTATCCCTTCTCATTTAAGAATTTTGTGATGGGTGTGATACTCATGCTAGATTCAATGAAGATGTATAGTTAAACTCTTTGTGGAGAGATTGCTAAAAATAATTCAGAACTTAAAGTTATTTCAAAAAAATTCCCATCTTCTGCTTTCAAGATAACCTTAACATTGTAAATCAATCTGTAGGGTCTTTGTAGAATTTATAACAAGGTAGCCTAAAATAATGTCACTAAGACAAGTTAAATAAGTCTTTAAATTGGTTTTTAAAAAAAACCCAAGTCTTTGTTATCAGAATGAAACAGCTTCCTTTAAGATTACTAAAGACTTAAATTTTACATGGCCTTTAAAGATTACCCTACAAAATTATCCAGCTCTCTCCAGCAAGAGTTTTTCTGTGATCTGATACCTGACAATCTCTTTAACTTTGAAAAAGAGCATTTAGAATTTAGGCTTATATTTGGTGGAATTTAGAGTTCAAACCTGATCACACATTTTAATTATGGATGACAGCACTAACAGATCTGCATGGCAGACTTCAAGGAAGATTTAAATATATAGTATATCATTGCAAATGGTTGGAACATTTTCACCTGGATGACATTTTAGAGAAATACATTGGTGAAAGCCCTAGCATTCTATAAAGACATAACTGTTTCCATGCAAATTTCACCTGGAAAGTTTTTAGTTCAAGAAAGAACACTTTGTTTAGAAGAGTAGGATATAGCTTCATGTCTGGGGTACTGTCTTGAATGTTAAGAGTGTAGATTTACACCTCTGCAATGGGACTGAAAAGCTCTAGTGTACCATAAATACAGCAATGACCTACAGTTGGGATCAATGCCATGCTACCTGAGCAATCAGGTCGCAAAACCTCATGTAAACAGTAGTAAAAAGACACATATAAAAGAATTATGTCTCTAAATTAGATAGGGTTTCTTTCTAAAATGTTGTGTATTGTAATCAGTCTTTTTGTTTGGGGTTTTAGTACTTTTTTTAATCACGAGGTGTCAAACAGACACCAGGTGTAAATGATTGATGAGATCTCAGATCCCTAAGTACTGCAATGTTTCTGCATCAAGAATTACAGCAAGTAATGAGTGCAAAAACACATATAAAATTTAGCTTTCTTTGTCACCCTTTTCCAATTTAGCTGCACCAAATCTAATAAACTAAAATTACAACTATGACACAGCTGATTGAATAAAATGTTCATGTAATGAAAAGGTGTCCAGTGTTGTTCTGACTAAAGTCAGTGAAAGGTTTTAAGTCAAGACTATAAACTTAATGGAGAATGTATTTTTCAAAGTACAGAGTTACTAATAAGTGTAAACGAAAATGCTGTCTCAAGTATGTAACTCATATAATTCATAAATATGTTTTAAAAAATATTGGCTTTTTACAATATTTTTCCGGGGCTCTTTATATGAAAAGACAGAAGATACTGTCCGTTCTGCAGGGAGTTTATGATTAAGTAGAGTAAATAGATAAAGTATCGTAACAGAGAAAGAAAATGCTCCGGGGATCCTGATTCATCCCACCTTTCTTCAGGCATTGTCCTTAAAATCATAGGTAATTGATGCTCCCTCTATACTCAGCAAGGAGAGAGAGGAATCTCCAGGGGAAGATTCAGATCAAAGTGAAGACATTTTTCTCTGGGGTTGCTTCTCTTTCTCATCAGTATCATAAGTAAAGAACCTGTGGCAAGCCTAATTTAAGAATGTCTGCAGGTGCCTAAACTCAGAGAGGATGAAGTTGATCCAGGACAGGAGATAATGGATATTCAGTCAGACAAAAGTCCTGGCTGTATAGACTGAAACAATGCCTTGGTTCATGCTGCAAAGCAGCATATATATTTTATAAATACTATGAATTGGCAAACGTTACAAACCTGTCCAGTTCTAAAGAGAGCACAAGCAGTATGAAAACTTCTGCAAATGTATTTCCTGCTTCACAACAACTTATAGTCTTGTGGCTGATTCCACAAGTTCAAGTGCAAAGTGCTGCACCTGGATCAGGAGAATTCCAGGCTGAGAGAAGAACTCATTGAGAGTAGCCTTGTGGAGAAGGACTTGGGAGTCCTGGTGGATGAAAAGCTGGACAGGAGCCAACAATGTGCACTCACAGCTCAGAAAATCCACTGCACCCTGGGCTGCATCAAAAGCAGTGTGACCACCAGGTCCAGGGAGGTGATTCTGGTCCTCTGCTCTGTTCTGGTGAGACCCCACCTGGAGAAATGCATCCAGCTGCAGATCCTCAGCACAGGGACATAGACATGTTAGAGTTGGTCGAAAGGAGGATCATGAAGACAGAGGGCTGGAGCACCTCCTCTGGGAAGACAAAATGAGACAGCTGGGGTTCTCCAGGCTGCAGAAGAGAAGGCTCTAGGGAGATCTCACTAAGGCATTCCAGTACTTGCAGGTGGTTTATAAAAAAGGGGGAGAACAACTTTTTAGAAGGGCATATAGTGAGAGAACAAGGCAAAATGAGAGACTTAAATAAGTTGTTTGAAAGAAAGCCTTTACTCAAAGATTAGTGAGGAACTAGAAAGCATCTGTCTGAAGGAGCTGTGGGTATTCCGTCTCTGGAAGTGTGTAAGGCAAGGTTGGATGAGACTTTGAGAAACCTGGCTGAGTGGAAGGTGTCCCTGCCCATGGTAGTGGTATTAGAATGAAATGACCTTTAAGGTCCCTTCCAACTAAAACCATTCTGTGATTCTATGTTTCTGTGATATTACTCTGGGACTTGAAAAATTATAAGTTTTTTATTAGAGAAATTTCTGTGATTGTTTCATTAAAAATCTTTGTCTGGGTGTATGATAATATTTCCAAAATTCATGTGAAGGAAGAGGAAAGACAGTGATTGGTGTTCCTTCTTTCCCCTCAAAACTCAGGTTTTTACTTTTCAATGAATTATTGGACATATGTTGTTGCTATGCTTTTCTCCAAATTATTTACCTTTTCTCTTGATTCTGTCTCTCAGTTCCATATGATTTATTGGGTCACTGGCTTCCCTGTGTTGAAAATGCCACCAGAACCATTCTAATTAAAGGACCGAGTCATGAACAGAAAAGCAAAGTGGAAAATGAAGACTTTAAGCCCAACATCCATAAACATTGTGGACAGGCAATTTCTCTACAAATATTTATACCATCACTCCCTGCACTTTCAAGAAATAATTATTTCTCCTACTTTTGAATAATTGTCCTTTCTTAGGAACAGATTATCCTCAGGTGTTAATTAATGAGATAACGCTGAAGATGGATTTTTTCCTCTAGGTTTTTAAAATATATTTTGAATACAAAGAAATCTGGGATGTTTCTTCTTTTAAAAATATATTAGGAAATCCCTAATGCTCTACTGAGTCATGATTTTCATTAGCTTTTAAATAAATTAAAGACTGCACATACTTTTCTCTTTAACTTCTGTGAATATGTATATATATATACAAATATATATACATCCATATTACACCAATAGCCAGATAGATAGTAGGTATAATATTTATATAATAAAATAATCTATGGGAATTCTTGTTACTTTAGAAATAGTAGTTTGTGTAAAATAATTTTCTGATGCCTTTTATTTTCTTAATTTTATGAATTTCTCTTGCCTTTATCTGTACATTACAGTGTGTTTTTACTGTGAAATGCATTCAGAACAGTATATCACTGAAATATGAAGAGTATGTAGATAATTGATTTTATGTTGCCATTGTGAGATGGACTTAAACAGATGGTTATACTTTGTAGCTACATAAACACAATCATTCTAAGAAAACTGGCCCCAAAATACATTCAGTTAAACCTCGTGGCTACCTCTTATTGCTTAAATTGCACAGAAAGATTGTGCTAGAATGTGCGGTTTTCTCCCCTGCTTTCAAGTAATGATGTTTAAATGCAAACAACTAGTCAAACACATCAATGAAATAATAAAATAATAAATCTTCATTGCATTAGGAAACACATTTTAGTTTTCTGTATTGCTTTCCTATTTTTTATTTTCAGCCAATTGCACACATTCATATTTTGTGTATGGATGATACACTTGGGGGACAAAAATTATAATCTACTTAGATATAATATATTTGGTGACTGCCAAGTGAATGAGGCACTGTTACCTTTTTGGAATTTCTCTTCTCACATGAAAAGGAAGAAGAGAAATGACACCTCTACTGAGAAAGACATGGAAAAAAGTGGAACCTAGGCAGGAAAAAGAACAAGAAAGAAAGAGGATGTCTGTTGTAAAACAAAACTATAGAAGGTTCTGAAAAACACAGGTGAAACTTGACAAAAATCACTCAAAGACACAATAGTAAATATTGCCTGTGTTTGGGAAGATTTGTCCAAATCAAATGATAAAAACGAGAAAAATTCTTCCCAAAACTTTGTCCCCACATTGAAATTCTTCTAATGAGAGGTGGAAGCTCTTGTTTACAATAATCTCCTGCAGCAAATGAGAGCACTGAGGCCATTTCCTTTTTCCACCTTTAAGACAATTCTCAGCATCCTGTAATAGTTTTTTTTCTGGCTTTGCACCATTTCAGTTCTGTACATTGACAACTGCCAGAAGGAAGAATAGTAATGATTTGAGATGATCTTAAAATGTCCCCTTAACCTGCTGCCGTCCACAAAAAAGTAGCCAGAATAATCACATTTGTGGAAATACTTGATGGAAATGTAGTAGAATAAGCTTGAGCCTATTTGTCTGACCTGGCTTAAAACTCAATACAAGAAATGCAACATTTATCCCCTAAAATGGTATTTTTCTTGTAATTTCTTGACTATAACCCATAGCTGAAGAGACGTTGTTTGCTTGTCTTCATTTAACAGACTATGCCCTCTGTAGGAGCTTGTTGAATGAATTTATATGTGAAATAAATTCTGAAAAATTGATGTATAATACTTAGCTGATTCTTTTTTGGTTGCTAAAAATATTATAATAATTTAGTACTTTGGCACCGTAATTATATTTAGCTCTAAGGATGATTTCCTTGTAGAGTAATAGGATTTCCATGAGATCTGTTCTGCATACGCTCTAGGTTCTTCCTCCTGGAGTAATCTGGTAGAACATTATGGAGCAGGGAATTCACTGGTTCTCTGATTTCTGAAGTGTGCAGAGTTTGGCTGTAAACAATTCTGCCTGTGTGTGGTAGTTTGTCTGTAGGCCTTCCCTAGAAACTGGGGACATAACTAAGGAAGTATTCCATATCATTCCCTTATGTAATCAGGTGTATAAAGACAAGAGGGAGTTTTCTCTTTCCTGTCTCTTTCTTCTTTTCTCCCTTGTCGGGTCAACAGGGAGCTGGCAGTTCTCAATGTTTAGGTCTGGCTGATCTCTCTGAGCTCAGGCCTGGCTGAGAGCTGTTTTGTCTTTGTCGACAGAGGAGGGAAGGCACTCACTTCTCCTAAGGGAAGTTGGTGAGATCTCACTGTGTTAATTGTTCTACTGAATTAATTCCTGGGATTTGATTGTGTGGGATTGTTTTGTTTTTACCCTTTTTGGTCCTTTTCCCTTTTAGGGGGTGTTTGGGACTTGTTTGGAATCCTTCTTNAGCCAAGCAGAACCTGACACACTGTGAGACAATCTAGATAGATATATAGATAGACAGAGAAGTAGAATCATAGATAGATGCATAAATAGGACCTAGTGGACAAAGTTCCTTAGGAAGCCACCCTGAAGAGTGGGGAGCTCAGGAGAACTGCTATTTTGGAATTCTGAGAGAAGAGACTTTGGCCTATTTCAGAGACTCATGGAGAGAGTCCCTTGGGAGGAAGTGCTGAAGGTCAGAGGAGTCCAGGAAAGCTCAATAATTTTCAAGAAGGAGACCTAAGAGGTGGAAGAGCAGGCCATACTTGTGTGCCAAAAGACACTCCAGCAGGGAAGAAGACCAACCTGGCTGAACAGAGAGTTTTGGCTCAAACTCAGAGAAATAAAGGAGAGTGAATCACCTTCATAAGGAGGATCAGACACCTCAGGAAGACTACCAAAATTTCATGATTTTATGCAGGGAGAAAAAGAAACGGACCAAAGCCCTAATAGAACTTACTCTGGCACTGTCATAAAATACAATAAAAAAGTAATAGTAATATATTAGAAACAAAATGAGGGCTAAAGAGGATATCCATCCTTTATTGAATGTGGGGGTAAACATAATGACAAAGGACGAAGAAAAGGCTGAGTTACATAATGCCCTCTTAGTCTTTAATAGAAAGACCAGTTGTTCTAGGTTTACCCAGCTATTTGAACTGGAAGAGGCAGATGGGAAGCAAAATGAAACCCCCATAACCCAAAGGGAAAAGGTCACTGACATGCTATGCCACTTAGACGCACACAAGTCTATGGGGCCAGATGGAATCCACTCAAGGCTTGGGGAAGAATGCTGTAAAAGAACCTAGGGGATACTGGTTGACAGCCAGCTGAACATGAGTCAGCAGCACGCCCAGGTGGCCCAAAAGACCAATGACATCCTGGTTTGTATCAACAATATTGTGGCCAGCAAAACTAGGAAAGCAATTGCCCCACTATACTCAGCACTTGTGAGGCCACACCTCAAACCCTGTATTCTGTTCTTGGCCCTTCAGTACAAGAAAGTCATTGAGGTGCTGGAGCGTGTCCTGAAAAGGGTGACAGAGCTGGTGAAGAGTCTGGAGCACAGATTTTATGAGGAGCAGCTGAGGGAGCTCGGGGTGTTTAGCCTGGGGAAGAGGAGACTTAGGAGGGCCTTACTGTTCTCTACAAGTACCTGAAAAGAGGTTGTAGCCAGGTGGGGATCAATCTCTTCTCCCAAGTAGCAAGAGATAGAATAAGAGTAAATGGCCACAAGTTCCAACAGGGGAAATTTAGATTGGATA
>VXAU01001593.1:54965-90329 GCA_013399695.1 Formicarius rufipectus | reverse complement strand
TGGGATGCTGTCGTGGGAGCTGTCGCGGGGCCGGAGCCGCAGTGGGAGCTGCCCGACCCTCCCGCTCCGGGCCCCTGTGGCGCTGCAGTTTCAGCCTGGAGCCGGGCTATGATTTCCTGCACATCTACGACGGCCCCGACGCGCGGAGCCCCCTCATCGGCAGCTTCTACGGCGCCCGCGGCCCCGAGAGGATCGAGAGCAGCAGCAACAGCCTCTTCCTCGCCTTCCGCAGCGACGCCTCCGTCAGCAACAGCGGCTTCCTCATCCACTACACGGGTGGGCGCGGCGGGGTGGGCACATCTGTCCAGAGTACACCTGACCTGGGCACAGCTGGCTGGGCACAACTTGCTGGGCACTCCTGGCTAGGCACACCTGGCTGGAGTGCACCTCACCTGGGCACAGCTGGATGGGCTCACCTGGGTGGGCACGGCTGGATGGGCACATCTGGATGGGCATGGCTGGGTGGGCACATCTGTCCAGAGTACACCTGACCTGGGCACATCTGGGTGGGCACAGCCGAGTAGGCACAGCTGAATGGGCATATCTGAATGAGCACGGCCGGGTGGGCACATCTGGATGGGCACAACTTCCTGGGCACTCCTGGCCTGGGCACATCTGGCTGGAGTGCACCTCACCTGGGCACAGCTGGATGGGCTCACCTGGGTGGGCACGGCTGGATGGGCACATCTGGATGGGCATGGCTGGGTGGGCATGCCTGGGTGGGCTCACCTGGCTATGCACGGCTGGGTGGGCACACCTGACTGGGCATGGCTGGGTGGGTACATCTGAATGGGCACACCTGACCTGAGCACGTCTGGCTGGGCACGGCTGGATGGGCACAACTTGCTGAGCACTCCTGGCCTGGGCACACCTGGCTGGAGTGATACTCCTCAGTGGGATTCCCAGATGGAAAAAGCCAAGAACTCCAATGTATCGGAGAACTTTAGAATCATACAATCAAAATTTGGGAGTCCTTTTGTGACTCCTCCAGAGCTCTTGGGCACTGTCTCCCGCAGAGAACCCGCGGGAGTCGTGCTTCGACCCGGGCTCCGTGAGGAACGGCACCCGCGTGGGCACCGACCTCAAGCTGGGCTCCACCATCACCTACTACTGCGACGGGGGCTACGACATCGAGGGGGTCCCCACCCTCACCTGTGTCATGGGAGGGGACGGAAAGCCCACCTGGAACAAGCCCCGACCTGTCTGCACAGGTAATTCCCAGCGGGAAGGGGAGGGGAGAAGGATCCACCAGGGCACCAAACCCCTCCTCGTTGTGATAAAAATCTCCCTGTTCCCTTTGCAGAGAGGAGGGGGCAGGAGGGGCTTCCTCGGTGGTTCCTGGTTTTCCAGCTTGTTTAACCCCCACGGGTCAGGGGGAGCTGATTTGTAGGGGTTTTGTGGGGTTTCCTGAAGTTCCTTTGGGGAGGGGCAGGGAAGTGGCCACAGCAGGTGCCGAGCAGGGCACAGCTCAGGAGCCACCCCAGCCCTGCTAATCGGAGCCCCTTTGCTGAGCAGGGCCACAGCGGAGTGAGAGACCCAGAGCTGCTCTTCGCTCGCGGGAGCTGAGCTTTATTATTATTTATTACATTATCAGGGGTTATTTTGTTTTGGTTTCTGAGTGAATGATTTAAACGGTGGGTCTGCAGCCAGACCTTAATCCAAGGAGGGAATTGAGAGGCAGCTGTCGGTGGGCAGAATGAAATCCCTGATTTGGAAATCCCTGATTCCTGAAATCCCTGATGCTGAAAAGGCCTGATCCCTGAAATCCCTGATGTTGGAAAGTCCTGATCCCTGATTCCTGAAATCCCTGATTCCTGACATCCCTGATTCCTGAAATCCCTGATGTTGGAAAGTCCTGATCCCTGATTCCTGAAATCCCTGATGTTGGAAAGTTCTGATTTCTGACATCCCTGATGCTGGAAATCCCTATTTCCTGAAATCCCTGATTCCTGAAATCCCTGATGTTGGAAATCCCTGATTCCTAAAATCCTTGATTTGGAAATCCCTGATTCCTGAAATCCTTGATTTGGAAATCCCTGATTCCTGACATCCCTGATTTGGAAATCCCTGATTCCTGACATCCCTGATTCCTGACATCCCTGATGCTGGACAGGGTGGAGGGAGGGTGCCCAAAGCAGGAGCTCATCCTGAGCTGTGGTCCAGGTGGGGAGCAGTGCAGGTCCCACCTTCCCCCACACCACAGCCCTTCCCTGGCAGGACTGACCATCCGGGCTGGACTGGCATCCCGATTTTCCTTGATGGGAAAACCCCCCAGACACAGAGCATGGCAGGGGCAGTGCCAGGGCACAGCCTTTGGATTGGGAGCAGCAGGGAAAGGCTGGTGTTGCAGGCTCTGGGAATGACCCCCTGTCCCTCTCCCTTGCAGCACCTTGTGGGGGTCAGTACACGGGCTCTGATGGTGTGGTCCTGTCCCCCAACTACCCCCAGAACTACAGCACTGGCCAGGCCTGCCTGTACTTCATCGTGGTGCCCAAGGACTATGGTATTGGGGCCGGGGGGCTTGGGGGGCTCTGCAGCTCTGGTTGGGTTTGTTGGGTTGGCACAGAGCAGTAAAATGAGTGTGTGTGTGAGAGCAGAATTCCTAACGAGGAGTTCAGGCTTGCTCCACTCGGGAGGAGTTTCCTGCCCAAGAGTCCTCTCCTCAGGAGATAGCTGGGTGTGGGTTTTTCCCCTTCCCTTCTGCATTCCAGAGGGTGCTGCTCTCAGAGCACTGTGTCCACCCCCCTCCTGCCCACGGTCCTTCCAGCTGGGGGGGATTCCCTGGGCATTCTGAGTTCACAGCTCAGTTGACAAACTCACTCCAAGTCACTGGGAGTGTCCCAGGCCAGGTTGGACGGGGCTTGGAGCAACCTGGGCTGGTGGAAGGTGTCCCTGCCTGTTGCAGGGGTGGGACTGGATGGGCTTTGAGGTCCCTCCTGACCCAAACCAGTCTGGGGTTCCATGAACTGCCCTTGTGTTGCTCCAGGATCCATCCGAGTTCCTGATGAAACACCACCCTGCTCTTAACTCCTCTTGATCTCTTTTTCTGGAGCTCATCTTGGTGTCCTCCTGAAACCCCAGGACCAGGAGGGTCAGGCAGTCTGACTCCAGCCCAGGGTGGGATGACAGGGAGAGGAGTTGCCCTTCTCCACCTTCTCCCTTCCAGTGTGCTCAGGTCCTGCACAGCAGCACCTGGGATGGGGGAGAGGCTGCTCCCACTTCCCAGTGTTCCCAACATCAGAGCTGTGCTGAAAACTGGGATGTGCAGGGAACGAGTGTCGTGGCCTGGTGCATGAGGGATCTCACAGCAAGAGACCTCTCAGCTGGAGAGGCTGCACTCAGAGCTTGAAAGGGCAGAGCCAGGAGAGGAGACAAAGGGAGGGGAAAAATAAAATCTTCTAAGTGCAGATTTGTTCAGAAAAAAAAATTAAATCCTGTTGTCACACTGTGAAAAATAAAAATAAATAACTAAAGTCTCTTTGCTTCAGCTAAAAAACATGTTCTGATCATTTCATTACTATTTTCTCCCTTGTGTGAGCTCTGCTTGCCCCTGGGTATGCAGAGACAATAATAATAATAACAACAACAGCAACAATAATTTTTAAAACCCATGTGTTTTCCTGAGCAGGGTCAGAGTTTAGTGGAGGTTTGGTTTTTCTCAGGGGCTCTGTGGTTGTTTTGTTTGGCTTTCTGTCTCAGTGGTTTAAATGATGGGTTTGCAGTCTGAGGAGGGAATCAAGAGGCAGCTGTCAGTCAGTGGTGATGGGAAGAATGAAATCCTTTAAAACATAATAATAATTATGCTAATAAAACGCAGCAATAATTCTAATAACAGTGATAATGAGGCTAAATAAATAAAAACACCTCTACTGTAGGCAGTGAGAGCAGAGCACCCTCATTAGCAGGCTCTGTGAGCAGGTTTAGGACTGAATGTCAATAAAATCCTGAATATCCTCCCTCCCAACCCTGAGCAGAGACATTCCATGTGGGAATGAAGAGCCCCAGGGCTGGGCTTGTTATTTTGGGCAGGTTTTGGACAGTTCCTGTTTCCTGGCAGAGCCTCAACACAGACCAGCAGAGTGGGACTGGAAACCTGCTGTGCTGCAGGCAGGGAATGCAGGACCCAGAGCCTTCCCCTTTGGAATCCCTGGGAAGGGGGCGTGGCCAGGACCCCGGGATGGATGTTGCTGCCTCCCCTGGGCCACTTTTGGGGTTAAAAAAAGGGTTTCCCCCCTCTCTGGGGATCCTTGCCTGCCATAAAAGCGGCTAAAACACAACACCAAACTGTGCAGGTTGGGCTGGGAAAAGGAAGTGGGGCTTGTCCTGTGGAAAGATGCACTTTGGGGGTCTTCCCTGTGGGTCCCCTCCAGCTTAGGGGATCCTGGGATCCTCTGGAAACACCTCCTGGCTGTGGGGAGTGGTGGTGGGGCTGGAGATGGGGACAGCAGTGGGATCAGGAGGGAGACAGCGGTGGGGAGAGCTGTGGGGTTAGCAGTGCGGTAAGGAGTGGGACAGCAATGGGGACAGCAGTGGGGTCAGCAGTGGGGTAAGGAGTGGGTCAGCAATGGGGACAGCAGTGGGGTCAGCAGTGGGGTCAGGAGTGGGACAGCAGTGGGGTCAGCAGCAGGACAGCAGTGGGGTCAGCAGTGGGACAGCAATGGGGTAAGGAGTGGGACACCAATGGGGCCAGAAATGGGACAGCAGTGGGGTCAGCAGTGGGACAGCAGTGGGACACCACCATGGCTGGTGCCACCACCCCTCCCTCTGTCCCCAGTGGTCTTCGGGCAGTTCTCCTTCTTCCAGACGGCGCTCCACGACGTGGTGGAAGTGCACGACGGCCCCAGCGAGCAGTCCCGGCTCCTCAGCTCCCTCTCAGGCTCCCACACAGGTAGGACACACATCCCTGGTGCTTCTTCAACCCACAGCCTGACCCCAACCCCCTGCCCACCCCCTCTGTGTAGCTCCTGCTGCCACCCCCATCTCCTGTCTGCCTTTGCCCCCACGCAGGTGAATCCTTGCCCTTGGCTACCACCAACCAGATCCTCATCAAATTCACCTCCAAAGGTCAATCCACAGCCAAAGGTTTCCACTTTGTCTACCAAGGTGAGCACAGCTTCTTCTGGAGGTGTCCTCGTGTCGGTCCCGAGGTGACAGGATGTCCCAAAGTGTCCTGAGCTGCTTTTGGTGTCTCTGGGTTCCCAACAGGAGCTATCCCAGGGGATTAGGGCTATTTTGGGAGCAGTGCTCTGGCAGGGCTGGCTGGCTCCCTGAAGGTACTTTGTATTCAGACCTTTCATTCCCACTCAGCCTCAGCCCAGGATCAGTCTCAGAACTATCTCCCTGAGTCATGCCCCGAGTTCCACAGGGAACGGGGAGATTTATCCCCAGGCAATTTTTCTCAGTGCCATTTTAGCACATTGCTGGCTGTGAGGAGATGAAACCTTGTCTGGCAGCTCTGCAATCCTCCCTCTGTGCATGTCACAGCCTCAGGTCTCCTGCTGGCAAACTCCTGCCCCCTGATCCCTCCAGGAGCAGCTTGTGCTGTGCTGGGTGACCCCACTGAGGGATAACTCACCCTCCGATCCCTCTGAACAGCCTGTGCTGAGTGGGGTGAGCCCCACTGAGGGATTGATGGCAGTAAATAGAGAGTGAAGCACAGAGCAGTGGGAAACCAGAAGGGATTTGTCCCCCACGAGCTCCCTGGGGTCATCTGTGGTAGCCAAGCTCCTGCTGCAGAGTGGGGCCGGGCAGTGGGGTCACCTGGGCTTTCCCCGTGGGGTGAAGTGAAACATGGTCTGGTTTTGGAGCATCCAGAGATCTGGTCTCTTGAATTTCAGCCTAATTATTGTCAAACAGACGTGGGTCTGATTGTCATCTTTGAAGAGGTCAGCAAAGCAAAGGTTCTGATGGAATCAGGGAAGGTTTCCTCCTCCCTCCTGCAAGAGACGCCCACTGTCCAGCCAGTTGTGGAACAGGAAGAGCCAGCCCTGGTCCACATCTGCCTGGCCAGGCTCTAATTAATTAAGCACTAATAAATGTAAAGCAACTCAGAGAAAAATATGAATTGAATACTTCCTTGGCAACAGACCTTTTTTTGATTAGTTTTTCCTGTCACTCACCTGCCAGACTCATTTCTTTCTCTGACTGTGATCTCCAGGACTCAACAGGAGCTCTGGCAATTCCAGCAGTTGCTTGAAAACATCACAACTTAAATCCCCCTTTTCTCTCTTCTGCAAAGAAGATTGTTTAAAATTGCTGTCCTTTACAGCCACGAGGCTGAGGGAGCTGAGGAACCCCAGGGGTTTCCCACTGAGGCTCTGGCATGATGTGACAACCCAACTTTTTGGGAAGCCACTGCCAAATGCTTTGGTTTCCCTGGGCAGAAAGGACCTTCTGCTGAGATGAGGACTTTGCAGAAGGGAGGCAGCACGTGGGGCTCTGTATGTCCCAGCTGCTTTTGTGTCCAGTAGAGAATCATGAGATCATTCAGTTTGGAAAAGCCTTCTGAGATCATCAAGTCCAACCTTCCCCTGGGTGCCCCCATGCCCAGTAAATCACATCAGGAGGAGCCACGTCCACTTGGTGTTTGTATCACTTGAGTGGACAGAATCTGGAGTGATATGGGCAGACACTGATCTCTGTGGTGAGCAGGGACAGGGCTGGAGCTGTGCCAGGGCAGGGTTAGGTGGGATCCCAGGGAAAGGTCCTTCCCCCAGAGGGTGGTGGGCAGTGGGCACGGCCCCGAGGCTGCCAGAGCTGCAGGAGGGTTTGGATGATCCTCTGGGGGACAGGGTGGGATTGTTGTGGTGTCTGTGCAGGGCCAGGGGTTGGACTGGATGGTCCTTGTGTGTCACTTCCAGCTCAGGACATTCTCATTCTGTCCCTTCTCCCTCCTCCCAGTCCGAATCCCTTCGCACTTCGGGTCCAACCGCGTTTCCGCGTCTCCTTTAACAGATCTTTCATCCCACGCTTGCCGTGCCCAAGGCATGACCTCTAACATGTTCTGTGGCTGTCCCCCCACTCCCTGCCCCCTGCCCCGTGCCCCTGCTGCCCCCAAGCCGTGCCCAGGACCAGTGCCACTCAGTGCAGCTCGGTGCCGGAGCCGCGCCACGGCCGCCGCCTGGGCAGCGACTTCGCCGTGGGCGCCGTGGTGAGGTTCGAGTGCAGCCCTGGTTATGCCCTCCGTGGATCCCCCACCATCGAGTGCCTCACCATGCCCGGGGCCCTGGCACAGTGGAACGTGTCTGTGCCCACCTGTGTGGGTAGGTGACCTCTGGTTGGCATGAGGGGGTTGGGGTTACCCTGGGAGAGGGGGAGAGTTGGGCTTGGAGCGTCCTCGTGGGGACCCTCCTGGCTTGGTGTGTTCTGTGGGAAAACTCAAACCTGGAGGCAACAGCAAAACAAAGCATTGGTGGGACATGAAACCCTCTTTTGTGCCTCTTAGAGGTGTCCTCTACAGCCACGAGGCTGAGGGAGCTGAGGGAACCCCAGGGCAACCCAACGTTTTTGGGAAGCCACTGCCAAGGGCTTTGGTTTCCCTGGGCAGAAAGGATCCTCTGCTGGGAGGAGAACTTTGCTGAAGGGAGGCAGCACGTGAGGTCCCAGCCCAGGGAAGCTGTGGCTGCCCCATCCCTGGGAGTGTTCCAGGCCAGGGTGGACTGGGCTTGGAGCAGCCTGGGATATGGTGGAAGGTGGCAGGGGAGTTGGAATGAGGTGGACTTTAAGGTCCCTCCCAACCCAAACCGTGCTGGGTTTCCGTGTTGCATTAAAAAGCCCAACCTGCCTCTGACCAAATGACCCTCAGATTGCAGGGAATGGGCCTTTAGGTCCAGTAGTCCTTGTGAAAGCTGGGGCAGCAGCCAGGCTAAAGCAGAGCTGTCTGAAAGCAGGAGGAGAGCAACTCCTGAAGGATCAGCCTCGTGGTTGGTGTGTGTCACCCAACCCAGGAGCTGTGTCGGAGTTACACGAGGCATCCCCCAAATAAAGGATCCTTTAGACAAACCTGATCCTGACCCCACAAGCCAGTGCCTGCCTTCCTGCCCACGTCTGCCTGTCCTAAAAACATGTGTCTCCCTGTGCTGGTTTGGAGTTGAACCAGCAGGAGAAATTAATCCAACTCGGGATTGGACTGCAAGTCAGAAGAACAATTTAATAAAAAGATCACAAGAAATGCACTGAGCCAGAAGGGAAATCCAAACCAGCTGTGCAACCCAGCCCAGTGGGGCATGAGCAGGATGGAGCTCACCACCCCCTGTGCTGAGCATCATGTGCCCCCCTGAGTTCAAAGTAAGAAGAAAGAAGGAACCTGCTGGTGAAGATGATGGTCAGTCTGGTCCAGAGGGGCAGTGCAGTCCTGTCGAGGCTCTGCTCCTCCTCTGGATCCCACCAGTGGCCTCAGTCCCCAAACCCCAACTTCTCTCTGCTTGGGCTCAGCTGGGAACGCCCAGTCCCTCCCCCAGGGTGGGGAGTTTCCCAAGGGGGGATTTACTCTGTGAGGTCAATCCTGGCATGTTTTTGGCATCTTTGCTGGCCCCTGAGCAGACATGACCCCTCAGGTGGGTGGGGAGGCAGGACAACTTCCTTACCCCACAGAAGTTCCCAAACCCCCCCTGTGCCCTGCGGGGTGGGGTGTGCCCTGGGCAGCTGCTGCCAATGGGCCATGGGGAGCAGCTCATGGGAAAAATGACACAGAGGGTTTAGAATCCACACCCACCCAGGGACAAACTGGGCCTGGCCACCACAACCAGGACACTCCCCAAGGCCACTCTGAAACTGAGCTTTCCTTCCTGCAGTGCCGTGTGGAGGGAACCTGACGGAGCGCAGGGGCACCATCCTGTCCCCGGGCTTCCCCGAGCCCTACCTCAACAGCCTCAACTGTGTGTGGAGGATCACGGTGCCCGAGGGGGCTGGCATCCAGGTACAGTGCCAGCAGCCCCTGCCTGCAGCCCTGCCTGCACCTGGAGGGGTAGGCAGGCTCTGCTGCGCTTGGAGGGGCCGCTCGTTGCCAAGGCGCTGCTCCTCACGGGGAGGGGATGGGTGGAATGTGGGATCCTCTGGAATTCCATAGCACTGGGATGGTCAAAGCAGGCAGGGATGGGGCTGTGGTCTGTGGGACCAGGGACAGCACCCAGGGGATGGCTGGAGCTGTGTCAGGGCAGGGTCAGGTGGGATCTTACCAAAGGTCCTTCCCCCAGAGGGTGGTGGGCACTGCCCAGGCTCCCCAGGGCAGTGGGCACGGCCCCGGGGCTGCCAGAGCTGCAGGAGGGTTTGGATGATGCTCTGAGGGACAGGGTGGGCTTGTTGGGGTGTCTGTGCAGGGCCAGGCGTTGGACTGGATGGTCCTTGGGGGTCCCTTCCAGCTCAGGACATGATTTCAATGGATTTGGGGTTTTTGAGGAGGTTGTTCTGGGTTTGGGATTTTTCCTTGGTTTGGTTTTTACCCCTTTTCCTGCTGGGTGGGATTTTTGGTATGCTGGGCTTTTTCCATTGTTTTATCTTTTACCTTTCCTGCTGGATGGGGTTTTGTGCAAGGGCAGTGGATGTTTTGGGGTCTGACACAGAATGCAAACAAGCAGAGTGTGTTTTGTGGTTGGGCTCCAGCAGTGCCACGCTGGGAGGTCAGTTCCCAGCTCTGGGGTGGGAGGGTTTGGTGAAGAGCAGGACCCTGGTCCTTCAGCGTGACCCCTTCCCCTGGTCCCCCTGGGAAGAGGGGAAGTTTAGGTTCGATGTCAGGGTGGAACATTTCACTGTGAGGGTGCTGAGACATTGGAGACACCCCAGGAAGGGGATGGAGCTGAGCCTGCCCCTCTTCCCTGGCTCTGCTTTTCTGCATTAGGTTGTAATTTAAGCATCAGTTTATCCTCGTTTTGTACCACAATTTGAGGTTAAACAGCTGTAAATCAGGGGAGGAGGTGAAATTAAAGCTTTCTTGGTGGCAGAGACTCACTGGCAGGATTTTTATGTAATCGGGGTAGGAGCTGGCACTTCTGCCATGAATTATTCATTCCCACAGCAAACCTTCCTGAGTGAATTAATTTATATACATGGCAGTAAATAGATGCAGATCCCTTGTGAATCCACATGTCAGAGCAGAATTAGGACCTTAAAAATGTTTGTTCCGTTAAGCTGGGGGGGAGGGGAGGATAAATAATTTAGGAAATGTGAGAGCAAACAAAGTGCTCATTCTCAATCCAGTGGCAATAATGGCAATCACAGGGCACGGGGGGGGAGGGCTTGGCTTGGCCAGTGTGACCAGTGAGGGTCCCTGGGGGTCACTGCAGTCTTTGGGAGGAACTTTAGAGCCTGTTCTGTTATTCAGAAGAAATCAAAGAGAGAAAAGTTTAAAATGGCCAAAATAATGGGGGGGTTATTTTTTTTTTTTAATTGTTTTATTTTAAATGGCTGTGTTGCATTTGAGGGTTGGTGGGGGAGAGGCCAATGGGGGTTTGGGGTGGATGAGGAAACCAGGGAATGAGACCTTGGGGAAAAGTGTTCCATGTGTGTGACACGTGGGGGGCTCCGATTTGAGGGCACTGAACTCTCCTCCCTGCTCTGCCCAGGGTCCTGCTGGGCTCTGTGCTGCCAGGATTCTCTTGGGCTCAAAGCAGGAGCGTTAGGATTAGTGGGAATTCTTCATCCAAGGAGATCTGAAAGAGTTGAGGTTCTGCAAGAAACGGGCCACTTGAAGAAGGAAATCTCACCCAAATTACCAAAGTTCCAGCATTCTCCTTGTACAAATGCTCCTGGTTTGTCTTCAAGGGTCTCTTTTAGGTTGTTGGTCTCACAGTTTATAATTTGAGGTACCCAGTGTTTGAGAATTTGACCCTCACCTTACAGATTAAAGGTGGTTTTTTCCCCAAATACCCCTGGCTTTGTCTCAGCTTTGCTGTCTGTCTCAGCCAGTTCACCAAACTTGATTTACAGCCCAGCCTGTGTTTTTCCTGGCACGCTGAGTGCTTTGAACTCCCAGCATTGAGGAATAAAGGCAAAGCCGTTTTAATGGGAATCGTGGCAAGCAGATCTGTGTAATTACATGGAGATCTGTGCTCAAGGATGAGCTGCTTTTGGGTGTAAATGCAGATTTCTCAGCTCTCTCGACGTTGCTCATTTGAGGATTGTGTTGATGTTCTAACTAATGGAGTCAAGTGACTTCCTAAAGCCTCCAAACCTTGTGGGCCATGGCAGGGAAAGGTGAAATTTGGAAATGCAGCTCGAGTGATTCAACTGAAAGCTGAGGGGAAAAAAAAGGCAAAGGCAGAAACCTGATCGGATTGGGGGAAAAATCCTGTTGTTTAATGTAGGGGTTTGGGTTTATTTTAGCTCGTGGGTTGCTGGGGGTGGCTTTCATTTGAAAGGCTTGAAAGTCTTGAGGGATTTCTCCAAACAGGGAAGGGAAAGGCTGGGACTCTGAGCAGCTGTAAGTGAGCTGTGCAGTTGCAGGAGCTCTGTCTTGGTAGGGGCAGCAGGAAACAGCATTCCTGCCACGGGAGTCTGGAGGTGGAGGGGAAAGGGCTGGATAAGCCCAGTGGGGATGGTCAGAGGGCAGATCTCCAAGGGTTTGGAGCAGCACAAAGAAATAAGTGTGTGGTACCTTGCTTAGTGCCCCTTGAACTGGGACTAAATTTGTCCCCGTGGTTGCAGGAAATTGTCCTGTTACTGTTTTTTTCTTGTCTCTCTCTGCAGATCCAGGTGATCAGCTTTGTCACTGAGCAGAACTGGGACTCCCTGGAAGTGTTTGATGGAGGGGACAACACAGCCACCATGCTGGGGAGCTTCTCTGGTACGTGCTCAGCATCCCCCCAGCCCAACAGGTCACATCCCCTCCTCTCCAGGGCAGAAGACCAAGCCTAGGCTGAAGTGCTCCAAAACCCCAGCAGAGATTGAAGCCTGTGCTTAAAGGAAACCAGGGGCTTGGTTGAACTGGGAATTTAAACTCTGTCTTCTGAGGAAAACATTGTCAGGGAGCCTCAGGCACAGACCCACTGGGGTTTGGTTCCCAGCCTGGAACTGGGAATTCCCGCAGGGCTGGTGGGTTGTGTGGGGTGAGCTGAGCCCAGCCCACCTGGCAGGGTGACCTCTCCTGGCTGGTGGGCACCAAAAGGCATGAAGGGCTACACAAATGCTGTGTCTTCTGCTTGTCAGAGGGAACTGTGGCTTTCAGCAGAGCAGGGAGGAGCCAGTGGCCCAAGAGCTTTGCTCAGCTTTCCATTCTAAACCACTCGCAGAACAACGTCCCCAATTCTTGCTCGTTATTCAAGGAACGAATGGGTTCAGGTGCTTTGAGGTTGGGAGGAGAAGGACTGTGGGTAAAGACCAGCAGAGGGTGAGGCAGAACTGCCTTGGCCTGCAGCTGCAGGGTAGGAGGCAGGAGAAGGACTCTGAGCTCTCCAGGGACCTGCTCTCCACGCTCGCTGTTTCTCAGCCCCGCTCTTCCCTCCTCGGTGCTTTGTGTCCGTCAGAAGCACCTGGCGTGGACGAGCCCTCGGGGGTCCCTCCGTCGGCCTCATTAGCACCTGATCCAAACCGGGGGAGCTCGTTAAGGGAAAGGACTTTGTGTCCTCAGCCTCTCCCCGGGGCTCGGAGGAAGGGAGGGATGTCCTTCACCGCCTCTCTTCTTCCCGCAGGGACGACGGTGCCGGCGCTGCTCAACAGCACGTCCAACCAGCTCTACCTGCACTTCTACTCCGACATCAGCGTGTCCGCCGCCGGTTTCCATCTGGAGTACAAGAGTAAGAGCAGCCAGCAGCGACCTCCGGGTCCCCCCGGCCCCGGGGAGGCTGCTCGGGGAGCGGGGGAAGCGGACGGGAGGGATGCGGGGCCGCGGGATGGACCCGGCGTGGTGCTGATGGTCGGGGCAGCAGCACGTGGGTGGGGAGAGGTGGGTGGTGCAGGGGGAGACACGGAGGGTGAGAGTGAAAACTCACGGGGGATGAGGTTGAAAACTCGGGGAGGGTGAGGTATTAAAATCTCACAGGTGCTGTCCATGGGGTGTTGGGGGGCAATCACCTTCCTCATCTGCTGGGCACCATCAGTGCCAGGGTTACCAGGGCACCACCTGGATCCAGGTCAGCTCAGGCTGAGATCCGTGTGTGACAGGGACACAGATCCATGTGTGACAGGGACACAGCTCCGTGTGTGACAGGGACACAGATCCGTGTGTGACAGGGACACAGATCCATGTGTGACAGGGACACAGCTCCGTGTGTGACAGGGACACAGCTCCGTGTGTGACAGGGACACAGATCCATGTGTGACAGGGACACAGATCCATGTGTGACAGGGACACAGCTCCGTGTGTGACAGGGACACAGCTCCGTGTGTGACAGAGCTGGCAGCCACCCTGGTGCCCCTGCATGCCCAGGCGCTGCTGTGCCCGTGTCCCCTGGTGCTGCTGCTGAGAGGTGGGCAGGGCTGGGTCTGTGCTGCCAATCCTGCCCGGGGCGGTGCAGACAGAGCTGCCTCTTGTTGGACGCGTGTCTGGGAATTGGTTGTGAGCACCGAGGTCGTCTCTGAAGCCAAACGATGTTCTGCTGCTGCTGTGCATTTTCCTTTGGTTTTTTTTTGTTTGTTTGGTTGGTTTTTTGGTTTGGTTTTTTTTTGGGGGGGTGTTTGTTTTGTTGGGTTTTTTTGGTTTGGTTTCTTTTTGTTACTCCTCCAGCAACAAACACATTTGAAAGCCCATTTCATTTTGGAAAGCCTGCCCGGGAATCTTCAGCCTCAGAAGCTGTGGCTGCCCCCTCCCTGGAGGTGCTCATGGGCAGGCTGGAGCGAGCTGGGCTGGTGCAAGGCGCCCCTGCCCACGGCTGGGGTGGCACTGGGTGGGCTTCAAGGTCCCCCCCAGGCCAAAGCAGCGTGGGATGATGTGCAGGGTCAGAGCTCTGCCTCCACACTGTGCTTTGGAGGCCAGTGAGCACCAAACCCTGCAGGTTTTTCTGGCTTTGCAGGGTGAAACCCTGTGGATTCTTGAGGCCAGGAGGATTTCAGCAGCCAGCCAGGCAGGCTCTGGGGAGCTGCACGAATGGAGGTTGGGTTAGAAACTCTCTGGCTGCCGCTGTTTCTTCTCCATCTCCTCTCCAATCAATAAGTTCTTTGAGCACCGTGTTCCCCCCCTGCAACAGTCAGCAGCAGGTTGTTCCCGAGGCTGGGGATTAGCAGGCTTGGCTGTTTCCTTTGCTGAGGGAATTAATAGGTGTTGATTTTCAGGGCTGCTGGAAATAATGTGGTTTCTTGCTTTGCTCGCAGGACTGGAATTTCCCAGCTCTGAGCCGCGGGTTTTGTCTGTGCTCATTAGAGCTGCTGCGAGGGAGGGTAGAGAAAGGAGCTCAAACCCCCGAGTTTTCCTCCCCCTCTGGGTTACTCGAGCAAAGCTCTCATCTCCACATGCTCCCAGGTCAGGGCAGAGCAAGAACAGTGCAGGGCTGAGTGGAACTCGCTGCCCACTGATCTGAACGGGAAGTTAATTTATTTAAAGCCGTTTTCTCTCCTGCCTCTCGGAGGGTCGGGCAGAACCTCCCTGTGCGAGGAGGGAACAACACGTGTTTCCTGGCTGGGAAGCGACACTGGGCTTGGCAGGAGGAGGCTCAGCCCTCGGTGTTATTTTGCCTCTGCTGACGGCTCGATGGGGTGGGGGAAGAGCCTCAGCCCCGGTGGGGATGCAGAAGGTTATCCGAGACGGGCAGCTGCCAGCACGGAGGGCGAGGGGCGCTGGAAGTGGGTGTGAAGTGCCCTCGGGCTGCGTCTGATCTCCCTTTGGTGCCTCCGAGGGAAGGGAAGATGAGGGAAGGAGGGATGTGGAAGGGAAGGAGGGATGTGGAAGGGAGGGATGTGGAAGGGACGGAGGGATGTGTAAAGGAGGGCTGTGGAAGGGAGGGCTCATCACCCAACACACGACAACGGGGGTTGTTAATTGGGTCTGCAGCAGGATATTCCCAGCTGTAAATGGAGCCGGGGGGGAAGTGGGGATGACTGAAACCCTGTAGGCTGCTCTGCAGGCACAGGCAAGGACCAGCCATGCTCGTGTCTCCTGGTAAATCTGGGCCATAATGGGAGGGAAAGGATCAGAGACTGGAACCGTGTGGCTTCTGTCCAAAAAGGGGCAAATTACAGCACATTCCTGCACCCTCTCCCAGCTCTGTGAGGTGCTGCCTGGCTGGGAAAGGCACCCACAGTTCCAGCGTTTGGGTGGGAGGGGTAGTGGTGGGTGGTTTCCTTCTGGAACCCTCCTGTGCAGCTGCAGCTCTTCCTTCAGCTGGGTCCAGTCACAGTGGTTTTGGTCACGAGTCACAAAGGGATTCGTGATCCTTCTGTGCATGAAAAGAAATGTGTGCTCCAGGGAAGGAGCACCCCTGGCTCCTGGCTGTGCCCTGCCACACGGGAATGCTGCCCAGTCAGGGCTGTCCATGGAGAACCCCAAAAGCCACGGGACTGCCCCACCCCTGCTCCCTGGACTCTCGTCCCTCTTCCCATCCCTGCTCCCTGGAGCTCCTATCCCTCTTCCCACCCCTGCTCTCTGGACTGTAATCCCTCTTCCCACCCCTGCTCCTTAGAACGCTCATCCCTCTTCCCACCCTCTCATCCCTCTTCCCACCCCTGCTCCCTGGAGCTCTCATCCCTCTTCCCACCCTTGCTCCCTGGAATGCTCACCCCTCTTCCCATCCCTGTTCCCCGGATGATCATCCCTCTTCCCACCCCTGCTCCCTGGGCTCTTATCCCTCTTCCCACCCTCTCACCCCTCATCCCTCCCCTGCTCCCGGGACGCTCATCCCTCTTCCCCCCGCAGCCGTGGGTCTCTCCAGCTGTCCGGAGCCGCCCGTTCCTGGGAATGGCCTGAAAATCGGGGAACGCTACTTGGTGAACGACGTGGTGTCCTTCCAGTGCGAGCCTGGCTACGCGCTGCAGGTACGGCCGGCGCCCCAGGGAGGAGGGTGCCAAGGAATCCCTGGAATTCCGGCATTCCCAGCTGTGTGCCTCGCTTTGCTCCCCCTGCAGGGCCATTCCCACATCTCCTGCATGCCGGGCACCGTGCGCCGCTGGAATTACCCTCCGCCGCTGTGCATCGGTAGGACTCGCTCTCTGTCTCTCTCTGCCTGGCAGGTGTTTATGGCACTTTCCTCAATGAAAATAAATTTAAAAACCCCACAAGTTAAAGGGCTGCTTTGGAGAAACTCAGGTTTGTTCTGGAAGGGGGAGACGCTGTGGGGAAATCCTCGTTTGTTGCCAGGGAAATCGCAGCCAAGAATTCCCCCCGGGGTGCTTTATTTTGGGTGTTTAAAAGGTGGCCGCAGCAGAAAACGGGAAACGCGGAGTGATATTCCTCGACACAAAGGGAAGAGCTGACGTTTCCTTGTGCTCCAGGCAGGTTGCTTGTCACGGGTTGAGGGGTTTTTTTCCCACCTGAAGACCACGGGCTGTTTTTTATGAAACGCATCATGATATCCCTAAAGCTGCTTCATTCACTGGAGCCTCTTCCCTCCCCGTATCCCAGCTGGACCCTTTGGAGCCCCATTCCCCTGGTGACCAGCAGGTCCTGTGAGACCCCCTGTGAGCACAGATCACTTGCCAAGGTGGCTGTTTGCCCCCAACACCCTCAGGGGTGAGGCTGGAGAGGGGAGGGCTGAGCAGTCCCTTTGCACCAGGGAACAGGTGATCCCGAGGAGGAGAGGGACAGGGGTGCAGGGAACCTGCTGGAGCCTTTTGATTGCTTGCACTCTTTTGCTTTTCACAAATCTGGATGTTTAATATTCATGTTGCACATTTTGCAGCTCAGAGAGAGACATTTATGCATTTAATAGCTTTAGTTAACAGTTACTTCAGGCTCCTGCTGTTCTAGCTTACATCACTTTGCTTTAAAGTAATTATAAGAGCTAACAGTTCTTTTATCTGATGCTCTGCAGGCCAGGAATAAATAAAGAGACATTTACAGGAGTATGACTGAGCTAAAGGACCCACACCCCTGGGAGCTGCTCTGAAAGGAATCAGAAGCCCTTTGGCTCAGCCCTAGAGCTGGGAGATCCCAGCACGGAGGAGGATCCCAGTATTCCCATCTGGCTGAGAAACTCCGAGTTTTCTCCTTTTAACCAGCGCCAGTGACCCAGTTCAGCCTGGCTGGGCTGTGCCTGCGAGGCCCTGGCAGGCTGCAAATGCCACTGTGGTTGAGTTGGGGGTGTCTGTGCCAGCCACGAGCACCAGCAAGGGGACAAATGCCCACCCTGTCTCTCTTCTCATCCCTCAGCTGCCTCACACTCCACTGGAAAAGGTCATGCAGCTCCAGAGGGGCATAGACACATCTGCAGCCAAGGGTGGGTCACCACGAGTGACCCTCCTCTTTGCTGGGATGTCACAGCACCCCGTGCTGACCGTCCTGGGGCTCTTTGCCCTGGCTGGGGTGGTGCCCCTTGCTCAGAGCACAACCCTCTTCCCCAGCCAAGTGTGCTGATTTCGCTCCTGGGCCACTTCCTCCAGATGCTCGACTTCTAAATCATTTAGAAGCAGTTCTATTAAAGAGCCATTAAGAGGAAAAAGAAAGTGAAATCTCCTGGGAGGAACCTTGTTAGGAGCAAATACACATGGAATGAGGTACTGGACAAGGAGTCTGTGTCTGGCTGTCACAACGTGTTAGGAGAACATCCACCTGGGTGGATTCAGCTGGATGCTGTTGCTGTAACCAGGTCGAGGTCGCCCAGATAAGCATGAGAAGATGCTCTCTGGGCTTAAATCTCATGTGGTGCCTTTTGTAAACACGTTTTGGGCTGTCATCTCTGGAGCTCCTCGTGGCAGTCGGTGTGCAAACACTCTGTTCTATATTTGTCAGTAATTGCCCAGAGATTGGCAGGTGGAACAGGCAACAGGAGAAAGCAGTGGCTGGAACTGGAGTCAGAAGAGGATCACTCTTTCTTCCCAGTCATTTTTGAGCTGGTTAAAAATTCAAGCAAGTGCTGGTGCCTGATGTGTACTCCTCAACCTCTGTGGCCAGGGCAATGTCCAGCTCCTCTCCTGCTGCCCAGACCTGCCTCTCCTCTGGGCTGGCCAGAAGAGCCTCTCTGGGCCCAGGCTTTTCTCTGCGGAGGCCAGAGGACAGACGGGTGCCCGGGGAATGTGCCTGGCCACCTCTGGGTCAGCTCCAGAGCAGGCTTTCCTTTTCTCTTCTGAGTGTTGGATATCTTCATCTCCCACACAGCTGGCCGTGACCATCCTCCAGAGAGACCCAGGAGGGATCCTGACCATTAACCCTGTTGATTTTGCAGCCCAGTGTGGGGGAACAGCAGAAGAGATGGAAGGAGTGCTCCTGAGCCCAGGCTTCCCAGGAAATTATCCAAGCAACCTGGACTGCACGTGGAGGATATTGCTGCCAGTGGGGTTTGGTGAGACAGCTGCTTTGGGTTGTTGCTGTCCCAGAAAAGCTGGTGGGAAGATCATTGAATCATGGAATGGGTTGGGAGGAACCTTAAAGCCCCTCCAGTCCCACCCCTTGCCATGGGCAGGGACACCTTCCACCAGCCCAGGGTGCTGCAGCCTGGCCTTGGACAGTCCCAGGGCTGGGGCAGCCACAGCTTCTCTGCCCAAGCTGTGCCAGGACCTGCCCACCCTCCCAGGGAAGGATTCCTTCCCAACCCCTGATGCAGATTCTCCTCCCTGTCAGTCCCTCGTGGCAGTCGGTGTGCAAACTGTTCCATATCTGTCAGTAACTGCCCAGAGATTGGCAGGGGGAGCAAGAAGTGGCTGGAACTGGAGTCAGAAGAGGACTTTTGTGGCCACCCCAGCACAGTCAATGCCCCGCTGACTGCCCAGACCACCCTGGGTGGCGCTGGTGACGGTGCCCCTGTTGGGTGCCCGGGCTCAGGGGTGGCTTTGGGTGCAGACTGTCCCTTCCCTGCCCTCCAGGTGCTCACATCCAGTTCCTGAACTTCTCCACGGAGCCCAACCACGACTTTGTGGAGATCCGGAACGGGCCCTACGACACCAGCAGCGTCATCGGGCGCTTCAGCGGCGCCGAAATGCCGGGGTCCCTCCTGGCCACGGCCCACGAGACCACCGTGTACTTCCACAGCGACCACTCCCAGAACAAGCCAGGCTTCAAGCTGGAATACCAAGGTGAGCAGGTGGAGTAGAAGTGGGACAGTCCTGCCCCCTCCCCACCGGGGGTGGTGGAGGGAGGGAGGGTCAGTGGAGCGCTGGTTTGGAGTTAAACCGGCAGGAGAAATGAATCCAACTCGGGGTGGGATTGAAAGGCAGGATAGTAGTTTAGTAAAAAAATCACAAGAAATGCACTGAGCCAGAAGGGAAATCCAAACCAGCTGTGCAGCCCAGCCCAGTGGGGCATGAGCAGGATGGAGCTCACCAACCCCTGTGCTGAGCATCATGTGCCCCCCTGAGTTCAAAGTAAGAAGAAAGAAGGAACCTGCTGGGGAGGATGATGGTCAGTCTGGTCCAGAGGGGCAGTGCAGTCCTGTCGAGGCTCTGCTCCTCCTCTGGATCCCACCAGTGGCCTCAGTCCCCAAACCCCAACTTCTCTCTGCTTTGGGCTCAGATGGGAGCACCCAGTCCCTCCCCCAGGGTGGGGAGTTTCCCAAGGGGGGATTTACTCTGTGAGGTCAATCCTGGCATGTTTTTGGCATCTCTGCTGGCCCCTGAGCAGACATGACCCCTCAGGTGGGTGTGAAGGTGCTGGTGGCTCCCCGGAGGGGAGTTCTCACCCCTGAGTCATTGGTGTGCAGACAGGAACACATCCTGATCCCCCAGGAGCTCCCAAACCCCCCCCTGTGCCCTGCGGGGTGGGGTGTGCCCTGGGCAGCTGCTGCCAATGGGCCATGGGGAGCAGCTCATGGGAAAAATGACACAGAGGGTTTAGAATCCACACCCACCCAGGGACAAACTGGTCCTGGCCACCACAACCAGGCCACCTGGGGAGTGAGGTCTGCCACGTTCTACCTTGCTCTTTCCCAGCCTACGAGCTGCAGGAGTGCCCTGACCCGGAGCCTTTTGCCAACGGGGTGGTGAGAGGAGCTGGGTACAACGTTGGCCAGTCCATCTCCTTCGAGTGCCTCCCTGGCTATCAACTCATCGGCCACCCCGTGCTGACGTGCCAGCACGGCACCAACAGGAACTGGGACCACCCCCTGCCCAGGTGTGAAGGTATGGCTTGGGGGGGCACCTGGGGGCATCTGCCCAGATGTTCCTGGGCAGAGGGAAGGCCTCAGCCCTGGGCTGGACTCCTTGGAGTCCTTGTGTTGTAGCTGTGTCTCTGGAAAGCAAAGCCTGGCTGGGGGTGGGCTGGGAATGTGCCCTGGGAAGCAAACCTCCCCCCATGAAGGGTTGGAGCGTGTTCTCCAGGAGTTGGTGGTCAGCCCATTCCAGGACAAAGCAGCTGGGGAAGGGACTGGAGCCCCAGTCCTGTGGGGAGAGGCTGAGGGAGCTGGGGGGGTTCAGTGTGGAGAAGAGAAGGCTCAGAGGTGACCTCCTCACTCTCCACCACCCCCTGAAGGGAGGTCACGGCCAGGTGGGGTTGGGCTCTGCTCCCAGGGAACAGCAGTAGGACAAGGGGGCAGGGCTGGAGCTCTGCCAGGGGAAATTTAGGGTGGATATTGGACAGAAATCCTTCCCAGAGAGGGTGACCAGGCATTGGAATGGGCTGCCCAGAGAGGGGGGGGATTCACCATCCCTGGAGGGTTTGAAACTGAGTTTGGACGTGGGNGGAGGGTTTGAAACTGAGATTGGATGTGGCATGAGTGCCATGATCTGGGAAAGGGACTGGAGTTGGATCCAGGGTTGGACTCGATGATCTCAGAGGGCTTTTCCAACCCAATCCCTTCTGTGATTCTGTGATTTGGGGCAGTTCAGAACCAAGGAGCAGCTTCTGGGGGGTGTGTGAGTGTCCTGATGGGGGTGAGGACTCTCCCCAGCTCTGCCCTCACCGCTGGGGTGACACACTCCAGGCTCCCTGGGGCTGCCATTGATCCAGCACTGCTGAGAGACCCTTGCAGAGCTCTGGGGACCCTCGGTGTGGCCAGACTGTGTCCCTCACCCTCCCAGTGCCACACTCACCCTGATGCCACACACCCCCTGATGCCACACACCCCCTCACCCCCTGCTGCAGGGGCACAGGTTTGGGTTTGCCCACGGGGTGATGCCAACAGCAGCTCTGGTGTCCACGCCTGGGTGCAGACAGCTGGTGGTGCCCAGGGCCTCTTGGCAGGGCATGAGGGAGGGTTTCTTTGCACATCTGGCTGCCACATCTGGAAGAGAAGCCCTGGCAGGCTCCTTTGAGCTCTGGGGCACATCAGGAATCCATGGAAATGGGATTAAGGGAAACTGCTGGATGTGGCTGTGACAGGGGGAGGTTACGTGAGGCAAAGGCAGGGCAACATCTGGATCCAGAAGGGGCATCTGGTTCTGCAATAAAACCGCAAGAGAAATGGGAACTGGGGGATCTTGAAGGGTTCTTCCTTCAGCAGGTTTGTGTTTCTCTCTGGTTCCCTGCAGTGCCATGTGGGGGCAACATCACCTCCCAGAATGGGACCGTTTACTCGCCGGGCTTCCCCAACCAGTACCCCAATTCCCAGGACTGCACTTGGCTCCTGACGGTGCCCGTGGGCTACGGGGTCCACCTCAACTTCACCCTGCTGCAGACAGAGCCCTACAACGACTTCATCACCCTGTGGTGGGTGCAGCTCAGCTCTGGGGGGGCTCCTGGAGCTGCTCTGGGGGGTTCTCCTGGAGCTGCTCTGAGAGGCTCTTGCAGCTGCTTTGGGGGGGCTTCTGCAGCTGCTTTGGGGGGGCTTCTGCAGCTGCTTTGGGGGCCTCCTGCTGCTGCTCTCGGGGGGCTCCTGCAGCTGCTCCGGAGGGCTCCAGTCTGGAAAGGTGGTCTTGGTCTTTGAATGGTGGGAAGTGGGAACAGGGATCTGGGATGGGAATGTCCTGCAGGTGTTCAAGTGGCCCTGGTTTCTTCACCCCAGGAGCTTTACAGGCTGGGACCTTCCCTTCCTGTTGGGAGAAGGGAAGAGAAATTATTGGTTTTGCATTATTTCTTTGAATAGAAATAAACAGAAATAAATAGCACACGTAGCTGCTCTGGCTGAGGAGCTTGTGGGTGGATTCCTGAGCTTGTAGACTCAGTAATTGACCTTCAGAACATCTCAGAGTCTGCTGTGCCATCAGGGGGTGCCATCCCTGTGGAAAACAGGTCCCGAGTCTTCGTGTGCTGGAGATCACAGTGAGGTTCATGTTGGTCACTGTTCACTGGTGGGGGAGCAGTGTGAGCCAGAAGAGATGAGTCTGGTTCTCCTGGAGCAGGGAGAGGGACTGGGAGTCCAGGTCAGCTGTCCAGGGAGCTGCTGGGAAGGGAGTGCAGCTCTGGGGAAAGGAGGACAAGGAGGGAAGAGAAACTCAGTGTGTGTGGTGGAGGAGGAGGGCTGTTTCCTGAGGTTGAAGACACCTAATAATGCTCTTTTCCTGTGTTTTTGCCTTCAGGGATGGTCCCCATCAAACAGCCCCACAGCTCGGGGTCTTCACTGGCAACTCAGCCAAGGAATCCACCCAAAGCTCTTCCAACCAGGTCCTGATGAAATTCCACAGCGACGCGGCCAACGGAGGCATCTTTGCCGTTGCCTTCTCTGGTCTGTATGGTGGCCCTGCCCCTGGGGTCTGGGGGCAGCCTGGATCAGCTGGGAGGCAGGGATGGCCCTGGGGAACGTGGGGAAAAGGACACCTGGGCCTGAAGTCTGGGATAATTCAAGCCCAGGACCTACAGAGTCCTTTGGGCTGGACTCGGTGGTCTTGGAGGTCGTTTCTGACCTTAATGATCCCGTGATTAACATCCACGCCAACCCCACACCACGCCTGCAAACCCCATCCTCTCCATGGCTGATCCCTTATGGATCATTATGGATCCCTTATGGATCCGCCAACCCTACACCAGGTGTTCCTGGGGACAATATTCCCTTTTCCAATGCCCTGCTACACCAGCTGCAAGTCTGAAGGGATCCAGCTGAGACACAACTTCATTCCTCTGGGGAGGGAGAGGATTCCTGTAAATCCCTGGATTGCTCAGGGATTCTTTGGGGTGAGAGCAGAGAAATCTTGGGTTGGACATGAAATGGGAGCATTTGCTTGGTGGCACTAAACCAGAGCCTGGGTTGAAGGGGATTAGTTGGCAAGTTCCTGCTGGATTTTGGGAAGTGCAAATAGTGTCATGTGGATAGGAAGGAAGGGAAGGAAGGAATTCTCTGAGTGATTATTTTCCCTCACTTGGTGCTGGAGCTGGGGGAGATTCTCCCTCCAAATTCCACTGAGCTCTCCAAGATCTTCTCTCAACATCCCAACAGCTGCTGGTGGTGTTGCCTCAGGTGGCCACCCTTGGTCACCCAAAGGGCTGTCACTGTCCATGCCCCTCCATCTCCACTGACCTGCACCAAAACCTCCACTGGACTCACCCAAACCTCTTTCCTGTGGGGAGTAAGAAATTTTGGAGGCACAGATTCCTGGAGCCACCTCTGCAGGGTTGGGAGGGCTGGCTGCACTTTGCCATTCCCTCCCCCTTGTGGAGAGGGGGGATTTTCCAGGGGGTGGCTGTGGGTTCCTTCTCCCCACCCCAGCTGAACATCTGCTCTTCTTTGCTCCTCCAGCCTACCAGCTGTCCCAGTGCCAACCTCCCACCACGGTTCCCAACCTCCTTGTAGAGAGGAGGGGGTTTCCATGGGATGTCTTGCCCCCCCCAAGCTGAACATCTGCTCTTCCTTTGCCCCTCCAGCCTACCAGCTGATCCGGTGCCAACCTCCCACCATGGTCCCCAACGCTGAGATCATCACTGAGAACGAGGAGTTCAACATAGGTAACCCCTCCCATCCCTCCTTCCCACCTCTCCACCTCCTGGGAATGCTCATGGGGAGCTCACAGGTGTGGCTGAGCTTCCAGGAGGCCCCTTCCCGTGGGGAGCTGTGCCTGCTCCTGCCCCACAGCAGCACTGCCAACCTGCTCCCCTTGTCCCGAGGCTTTTCCCCCTGGATAGCACAGAAGTGGCTTTGGGAACGGTTTTGGGAACCCTCAGGAACCTCTGGCACAGTCACAGTTTTCACGCAGAGCTCTGTGGGAAAGCTCAGAGGTTTTTATTCCTGAATTCCACTTTTTGGGAACCTTTGCACCCTTTGTTTCTGCATTTACACCCTTTGTTTCTGCATTTAAACCTTTATTTCTGCATCTACACCCTTTGCTTCTGCATTTACACCCTTTCTTTCTTCGTTTACACCCTTTCCTTCTGCATTTACACCCTTTCTTTCTACATTTCCACCCCTTCTCTCTGCATTCCCACCCCCGAGCTCGCTGGCAGAGCCTCACCCAGGGGTGTCTGCACACCAGGGTTCCCTCAGCCCAACCTCACCGAATGCCAGGCTCCTCCTGTGGGGTGTGACTGGTTTTGGCCCCTGTCTGCAGGGGACATCGTGAGGTACCGGTGCCTTCCTGGCTTCACCCTGGTTGGAAACGAAATCCTCACCTGCAAACTTGGCACCCACCTGCAGTTTGAAGGACCTCCTCCCACGTGTGAAGGTACAGCTGGGGCTGGGGCTGCACTCCATGGGCTTCCCTGCCCAGGGATTGTCCCAACCCTTGGGAGAGTGTTTGGAAACGCTGAGGAGTCCTTGGCACAAGGGCGGTTTCCAACTGGTTTGCCCAGTGAGGGTGGCTCAGTGTCCTGGTGGCACCCACGACCCTCGGGGAGGGAGCTGGGGGAGGTTTCTGTGCCCCTTCTGCAGCTTTAGGGGGGAATTCTCAGCCCTGCAGGGTGCCAGTCGTGCCCACCCGGCCTTGAGGACCTTGTGGGGAGGGAGGTGACACCCCTGTGTGCAGGGCAGGGCTGGGGGGCAGTGCCAGGGCTGAGCACCTTGGCTGGGCTCCCAGGAAATGATGGGGAGAGACTTTACTGGGGGATTTATTGCAGCAACTCTGATAAACAGTGGGGGAAAGTTCATGGAATCACAGAATTCCCCAAGCTGGAAGGACCCACAAGGATCATCCTGACCCTGCACAGACACCCCAACAATCCCACCCTGTGCTCCAGAGGATCATCCAAACCCTCTGGCAGCCTCGGGGCCGTGCCCACTGCCCTTGGGAGCCCCTTCAGTGCCCACCCAGGTCCAGTTCTTCCACCCCTTCGTGGCTCCAGGGATCTTCTGGCATCTCCACCCCGTTTGGGGTGTCGGGTACCCCTGGATTTTACAAGGAGGCACCTCGAGCTTGTCCTTCCCTGAGCAGGGGCCGGGCAGTGGCACCACCGTGCTGCGTTCTGCCCCACACTCCCCAATTCTTCCCTCTGTTCTCCCAGAGCTGGCACTGGGATTCTTCATTGTCCCCACTCTGTCCCCCAGCAAGAGGTCCCTCCTGGCCCTGGCTGTCCTTGGCTCCACAGCACAGGGGCAGCTTCTGGCAGCTTCCACCAGAAACCACCCTGGAATCCCACCCTTCTACTCAAATTCAGCTGCAGAACCCTCTGACAAGGTTCTGCTCCACCTTGCCCTGGCTCGTCAGGACAGACCTTGCTGGTCTCAGTGTCTTCTGCTCTCACCCTTGCTCTGCCCCCCCAGGGAAGCTGACTGGGTGTTGTCTCCTGCTCCCTGCAGTTCACTGCCCCCTGAACCAGCTCCTGACCGACTCCACCGGTGTGATCCTCAGCCAGAGCTTCCCAGGGAGTTCCCCTCACTTCCAGACCTGCTCCTGGGTGGTGAAGGTCGAGCCTGGGTACAACATCTCCCTCACCATCGAGTCCTTCCTCAGCGAGAAGCAGCACGATGAGCTGGAGATCTTTGATGGTGAGAGATGTCCCACTTCCCCCTGGGGGGGCTGGAACTGGGGGGTCTGTAGGGTCCCGTCCAGCCCAACCCATCCGGTGGTTCTGGAATTCCGTGGCTTGCTTGGCACCTGAGAGGAAGGGAAAGGGATGGCAGAGGTTTGGGACTTGTTGTTGCTGCTCCAGGGTCAGTGTCCCACCACAGTGCCTGGAACATTCCCAAGGCTCCTCCCAAGCCTCCTTGATTCTCTGCACAAGGAAATATCAATGATTTGGCTTTTGGCTGGATCTAAAGTGCTTCCCAAAGGGGCAGGAGTTAGCGAGCTCCTGGAAGAATCCAGGGATTACTGCAGGGGAGGAGCTGGGAAGGTGGGAATTCTCATCCCTTAATGCCAGGCAGGCCAGATTCTCTGAGCCCACGAGTTCCCAGGACTGGAGAAGGGAGGGATTTCCAGGACCAGAGAGGGGATCTGTGGGTGTTCCCAGGGAAGCAGCTGTGACCAGTCACAGCACAAGTGCTGGAGTTTCCCACTGGGACCTGAGCCCAAGGCATCTTGCCTGGAGCAAATCCCGGTCTTTCTGTGATCAGTTGGATTCCTGGGATTCAGTCCCAGCACGTTTGGATTCCATTCAGCCCCAGCACATCAGATTCCCGGGATTCAGCCCCAGCACATCAGATTCAGCCCTAGGACTTTGGATTTGATTCAGTCCCTGCACATTGGATTCCCGGGATTCAGTCCCAGGACATTGGATTCGATTCACTCCCAGCATGTTGGATTCCCGGGATTCAGCCCCAGCACATCAGATTCAGCCCTAGGACTTTGGATTCGATTCAGTCCCACCACATTGGATTCCCGGGGTTCAGTCCCAGCACGTTGGATTCCCGGGATTCAGTCCCAGCACATCGGATTCAATTCAGTCCCAGCACATCCGATTCCATTCAGTCCCAGCACATCGCATTCCCGGGATTCAGCCCCGCACCGGGATGGCACCGCGGGCTCCGCGTCGCTCCCCTTTCCTCCCGCATCCCCCGCCCCGGTCACAGCGGGGACCACCCTGGTCAGCCCAGCCCTGATTGTCGCTGTCCCCTCGTCCCTCCGGCTCAGCCCAGCCCTGATTGTCGCTGTCCCCTCGTCCCTCCGGCTCAGCCCAGCCCTGATTGTCGCTGTCCCCCCGCAGGTCCCTCCGGTCACAGCCCCCTCCTCCTGTCCCTCAGCGGGAACTCCTCCGTGCCCCGCACCGTCGGCAGCTCCGGCAGCAGCGCCTTCCTGCGCTGGTCCTCGGACAGCCCCTCCGGCAGCAAAGGCTTCCAAATCCGCTACTCCGGTGAGCTCCTGGAGGGCACTGGGGGGTCTTCTCCTCGGCCAAGGGGGCTCTGGGACGTTCTCCGTGACGGGGCACGAAGAGTCTGTAGGGCAGAAGGTGCCAAGGCTGGGGAGGGATGGAGCAGTGATTGTTTGGAGCTGGGAGAGGCAGGTTCTGGCCAGGAGGAAGCCTGAAGGTTGGGCTGGTTTCTCAGCCCCTCTGGAATCAGAATTAGGATTAGGGAATCATGATCAGGAGAAATGCAGGAAGAAACTCTGAAGCTTTGGCTGGTTTCTCAGCTACTTTGAGGTATCAGAACTAGGATTAGAGAGTCATAATTTGGAGAAGTTCAGGAGGAAACCTTGAATTTTTGACTGTTTTCTTAGCCCCTCTGAGGAATCAGGATTAGAGGATCATGATCAGGAGACATTCAGGAAGAAACCTTGAAGCTTTGGTTGGCTTCTCAGCTACTCTGAGGAATCAGAATTAGGATTAGAGAATCAAAATCTGGAGACATTCAGGAAGAAACCCTGAACCTTTGGCCGCTTTCTCAGCCCCTCTGAGGAATCAGGATTAGAGGATCATGATCTGGAGACATTCAGGAAGAAACCCTGAAGCTTTGGCTGGTACTCAGAGATGTGGTACAGCCTTAAGCTGTGGTGCAATCCTGGGAATGGGAAGGGAATGGGAATGCTGCTGCCCATCCAAACTTTGACTTGTTCCTTGGCCAGCTCCCTTCTACAGTCTGCCCCAGCCCACGGGATGATCCTCAGCCTTTGGCTTTGGATTCGTCCCTCAGAATGTGGTACAGTGATACAATCCCTGGGAATGGGAAGGGAATGGGAATGCTGCTGCTCATCCAAGCCTTGACTTCTCCTCTTGTTCCTTGGCCAGCTCCCTACTGCAGCCTGCCCCAGCCCCCAGCCCATGGGATGATCCTCAGCCACTCCGGGCTCGGTCCCGGCAGCTCCGTCCGCTTCGGCTGCGACTCCGGGTACCGCCTGGTCGGGCACGGCACCAGCACCTGCACCCAACACCCCCAGGGCTACTTCCACTGGAGGGAGGGCACCCCTCTGTGCCAAGGTGAGACCGCCTGGGGGGTTGGTATGATGTCCAGGAATTACAGGAAGAACGGGGTTGGGGGTGGGGGGGGAAGGTGGTAAAACTGGAGAAACACTGGAATTCCTGGAACTGGGAGAACCTGAGAAGGCTTGGGAGAACCTGAGAAGGCTTGGGAGAACCTGAGAAGGCTTGGGAGAACCTGGGAAGGCTTGGGAGAACCTGGAAAAGCTGCCAGGTACAGGGGTCCTGCTCTGTTTCAGTGGCTGGAATTCCCTTCAGTAATTCTGGAAGTGCCCTCTGTGTGTCAGTGGGGGCTGAGGAATTTCCAAGAGTTCCTGTGGTTCCTGTTGGCTTCATAGAAGATGTAGGCACGTAGTTGTGCTTTCCACATTTCCTCCTGATTAACCATAATCTCTGTGCCATGTCCTACCCAGCATGGAGCAAATTCCAGGCAGGGGAGAAGAGGGGGGGGGGCTTTGGCTTCTCTTCTCTCTCCTCCTCTCCGTTCATTTTCTGACTGCACCTTTTCCTCCCCCTGCCGACCTTCCCCGTTCCTTTGTGTTGCTAAAACGCCCCTCTTTGTTCTGATGAAGCCTCTCAGCGCCTTTGAACATTCCCATTCATCCGTGGTCCAGGGGGACCGAGTACTGGGGATTAATATTGCATTGGCTCCCCTGGAAACCACCAGGGAACAGGGAACAGGCAGCACCACCTCCCTGGGGTGTCTGCACTGCTGGCCAGGCCAGGCTCCGAGGACGAGTGACATTGTTTAGGGTGGGGGGCACCAAAACTCTTCCCCCCAAAAAATCCTTTCTGTGCTCCTTGGGCTCTTTGGGAATTGCCCAGGGCTGCAACTGCCCCTGCAGGGGAGGGCTTTGTGCTGTGGCTGCTCATTCCCCTTTGGAGCTGATTTCAATGCCAGTGGGAAGCAGGGAATGAAGGTCCTGCCAGCCCGTGCCCTTGGCCAGGGGCAGCTGGGGAGGTGGGCACGAGCTCGGGTAGGGATTTTGCCTCCCTGGAAACAGGATGGGGCAAAGCCAAGTGCTGGAATGAGCAGATGACGAGCACAGCGAGGGCTGCCATGGCAACGGTGCCTCCCGAATGCTCAGCCCAGAGCGAGGGATCCCTCTGATTTTCCACATCTTTATTTTTTTAAGGAAAGTCATGGAATCCAGAACAGGGCCAAGTTCTGCTCAGCCTTTACTGCCACCTGAGCCTCGTGCTCACCTCCAAAAGCTGCATTTACCTCCCAGAGGGGTAGGGGTGTGGGGACTGGATTTGGATGAGGCAGGAGATCCCAGGAGGATGCACAGGGATGTTGGGAGGAGATGTGCGTGGGTGGGGTGACACTGAAACAGCCACAATTCAAGGCAGAAACAAGTCCCTGAGTGGCACTTCCAGGGAGGCACTCAGGGCTGTGGCTGGTCACTCCCTGGCCTGGAAAGGTTGGGAAGCTCCTGTGGTGCTGCTGAGCCCCCCAGGTCAGCCCCATGGGAAGGGATTTCCCACGGGGGCTGCGTGAGAAGCCCTAAACCCACCCTGCACCATCGTGGTGCAGCTGAGGGTGTGACCTGGTGGGCACAACCCATGTGGCCATTCCACGGCAGGGAGGGAATTTGGGGGCTAATTCAGAGCAATTCAGGGAGGCTCTGGATTCAGTTTGCCCTTTGGAAGGAGGTGTGTCCCCACTGACCAGGCAAAGAGCAGCTTGGGCAGCATCTTGGTGCTGGATGTCCCTCTGGAAGAGCCCATCTCCCTCCAGCAAGGAGAACTTGCTGGTCACATTAGATCCTGAGGTTGGAAGAGCCCCTTGGGGCAAGTCCTGTTCTGTTTCCTCCTGGTTCTGCCAGGAATCTTAGCCCTGACCCATGGCTATCCAGTGCCCTGGGGTGGGTGCAGGATGCAGGAGGTGAGTGAGCAGCAGTGAGCCAGAGCTGGAGGAGAATTCGTGGAGGAGCAGCTCCCCCCCCAGGCCTGGAGCAGCCCCTGGCTCCACTTTTACTTCAGCTCCAGAAAATCCAGCATCCTTTTTTTGCCCCCACGTGGCTCTCCCAAAGCCAAATGGCAGCCTCCTGTGTTGGGCTGCACTCAAACTCTCCTCCTTTCAGGTGCCCAGGGCCTCATGGCAGAGGGTTGGGGACTCTGTGCCCATAAATCGCTGCCCCAAGGAGCCGTGTTGGGAGCAGCAGGACTGGGGTGGCCACGAACACACGGGCTGGGTGACACCTGCCATGTCCCAGAGCTCCTTTGTGCCAGCTCCTGATGCCCTCCCCAGCCCCTCTGAACATCTTTAACCACGTGTTCCATCCTTGCTGACATGTTTGGAGGCAGCAGAGGATGTTCTGCAGGGACCGATTTGGGACGACACTCCATGATCTAATGCACCTCTTCTGTCTCTGCTGCCTCTTTTTGAGCAGCTTTGTTTTTGGAAGCCCAGCCGCAGATTTGCTTTCCCAGCCTCTGTCCCTTCTTCCAGAACAGCTTCTCAACCTCTGAGCCCCCACAACTGCTCCTCCTCCTCCTTTGGCCCCGGGCCGTGCTCTCCGTGGGTCTCTCGGAGCCAAAGGCTGGTTTGATTTCCTCTGGCACAACCTCTGCCTTCCCTGGTGCTGGTGGATTCCTGTGCCAACACTTTGAGCCTCAGGAATGCTCTCTGGAGCAGATGGCAGGTTTATTGCCACCCCAAAAATCCAATGTCTCTGCTTCATGTAGGGCTCTGTAAACAAAGGCTTACTAATGTTTTCAAGCTGACACGGGGTGGGCTTAGCTTGGATATTGGGAAGAAACTCTTCCCTGGGAGGGTGGGCAGCCCTGGCACAGCTTGGGCACAGAAGCTGTGGCTGCCCCATCCCTGGGACTGTCCAAGGCCAGGTTGGAGCAACCTGGGCTGCTGGAAGGTGTCGCTGCCCATGGCAGGAGGTGGCACTGGATGATCTTTAAGGTCCCTCCCAACCCAAACCATTCCGGGTTTCTGGGAAATTCAGGCAAGAGGGAGTTCAGCCTCTCTGACCAGGCTCACAGCTGCCCTTGGGCTCCCTTCCCTCCCTGTGCCTCAGTTTCCCGGGAGCAAATAGAGGGGCTGAGCTTTGGGAAAGCCCCAGACTGCAGGGGAGAGTGGAAGGCAGGAAGGAGAAGGCTTTGCTGGGAGTGGTGGCATGGGAAGGGCTCAGCTTCCCCCTGAGCTCCGGGGCTGGATGCAGCAGGGAGGATGAGCAGAACTGCTGGGTGGAAGGGAACAGGTTGGCCTTCCCAGGTCCCCTCTTTTCCCTGGGAATGGAATTGGTATTCAGCGTGGCTGCTTGTCTAGACACCCAGCCTTGGAGAGCTTCGCCGAGCTCGCTGGAGTGACATCCCTGTGATTACCAGCCCGGCCGGGGATGTGCCTGATCCTGCCTCTGGAATTGCTCCCCCCTGGTCGCAAGAGCAGCCCCTGCCGGCGCTGGGGGATCCTGATCCAACATCCCGGGAGGAGCAGGAGTGGGATGAGCGCTCCTTGGACCGTGGGCAGCTCTGGGGCTGCGCTGACACTGCACTCGCTCGGTTTGGTGTCTCTTCTGCAGCCCCCACCGGGGTCTGTGTCACCCCCGGGGTCTGTGTCACCCCCGGGGTCTGTGTCACCATCGGGGTCTGTGTCACCCCGGGGTCTGTGTCACCATCAGGGTCTGTGTCACCATCAGGGTCTGTGTCACCCCGGGGTCTGTGTCACCATCGGGGTCTGTGTCACCATCAGGGTCTGTGTCACCCCGGGGTCTGTGTCACCCCCGGGGTCTGTGTCACCATCAGGGTCTGTGTCACCCCGGGGTCTGTGTCACCCCCGGGGTCTGTGTCACCATCAGGGTCTGTGTCACCCCGGGGTCTGTGTCACCCCCGGGGTCTGTGTCACCATCAGGGTCTGTGTCACCCCGGGGTCTGTGTCACCCCCGGGGTCTGTGTCACCATCAGGGTCTGTGTCACCCCGGGGTCTGTGTCACCCCCGGGGTCTGTGTCACCATCAGGGTCTGTGTCACCCCGGGGTCTGTGTCACCCCCGGGGTCTGTGTCACCATCAGGGTCTGTGTCACCCCGGGGTCTGTGTCACCCCCGGGGTCTGTGTCACCATCAGGGTCTGTGTCACCCCGGGGTCTGTGTCACCCCCGGGGTCTGTGTCACCATCAGGGTCTGTGTCACCCCGGGGTCTGTGTCACCCCCGGGGTCTGTGTCACCATCAGGGTCTGTGTCACCCCGGGGTCTGTGTCACCCCCGGGGTCTGTGTCACCATCAGGGTCTGTGTCACCCCGGGGTCTGTGTCACCCCCGGGGTCTGTGTCACCATCAGGGTCTGTGTCACCCCCGGGGTCTGTGTCACCCCGGGTTCTGTGTCACCCCCGGGGTCTGTGTCACCATCAGGGTCTGTGTCACCACCTGGGGAACTCTCCCAAGGCTGCTGCTTTTCCAACCCTCCTTTTGGTGCACAGAGAGGGGCAGGAAGGGGAATGTCTTGGAATGGCAGCTCAGGAGACACAGGCTCAGCTTCCGATTGAGAAGGAGCAGCTCGAGCTGCTCCAGGAGGGAATGGATGTCCTTCCGAGCACTTTGGGAATGCAGGCAGGGCTTGGCTTGGGTGGTGGCCTGCAGGGCTGTGCTTGGTGGCAGGTCCTGCTCTTCTCAGAGCCCCACAGAGGCTTTGGCAGCCCCACTGGTTGGTGGTCTCCCAGTGGAGTTTTCCAGGTGCCAGCTGCTCTTCCCTTTGGCCATTCCATCCCGTCCAGATGGGTGGGCTGGGCATCTCCAACCCCAGAGGGATGGGCTTCCCTAGAGCCAAGTCTTGGAGAGGGATGGGGACCCAGGGGGTGGCTTTGGAGGCAGGTCTAGGTTTGGCTTCCCAGCTCCTTTGAGTGCTGAGGGAGAAAAGCAGATGTGAGTGACGGGCTGGCATCCCCAGGGGTGGGAAGGAGGGTGGCAGGGCTGGGCATGTTTTGCTGCATGAAGAACACGGTTCTTCCATGTCTCTCTGTGTGACCTGCCCGTCCCCTGCCTGCCCTGTGAGGGGCTGCCCTGCCTGCAGAGCCGGGGATTTCAGCAGGAGTGCTGCAGAGCCTCCTCTCGCAGTGCTGCCACCTCCAGCAGCCCTTTGGCTCTGTGCCTCTTTAGCCATTTTCCCCCTGAATTCCCTCCCTTTTACCTCCTCAGCCACAAGGCTAAATTTAGCCTTCCTTCTGCCACAGCATAATTGCACAATTTGCTGCCTTACGCAATCCAGAAGTGCTCTTGGAGAGGGGTTTGGGGTTGCTGCTGCTGTGTGGGATGGAAATACAAAGCGTTATTGCTCTCAGCTGCTTTATCTCTGTGTGAAAACTTGGGAGTGCTGTGGTGATGCATTTTGTGTTACAGGTATTATGGAAAGCACAGCCAGAGTGTCATCCAAGAGGAATTGGGATTCGGGGTTGGCTTTGCTGTAACCACACTGATAGGGCTGGAAACGTGGTCCTCTGTGAGAGTGGCCGTTCCCTGCAGCTTCTGGGCTTCAGCAGGGGCTGGGGGTGTTCAAGAAGCGTTGGGATGATCCTCTCAGGCACAGGGTGTGACTTTTGGGGACAGTCCAGTGCAGGGCTGAGGGGTGGCCTCCACAATCCTCGTGGCTCCCTTCCAGCTCTGTCACCAGGCACGTTTGGGGGCTGCACTTTTGGGTCACCACAATCCCACCACAAAACGAGGAGCTGACAGATTTCTTTGGCCATGGGGTGTAGCTGATGATTTTTTGCAATGACACAACTTTGGTGTCTTAGTAGGAGGCTTATGTACCTTAGTTGTTAATAAGACAACCTGAGTCCATCAAGAAACAAAATGGGAGTTTATTCCTCTTCGTCTAAAGTTACAGTTCTACTCAGGAACGGCAGAAAAGGCTTTCTTCTTTCCTTTCTTGTTTCCATTCTTGCATCTTTATGTTGCACTGCGCAGGGATTTCAAAAGCACAAGAAGGAACTATCTTTACACACAATTATGCACATTTCTAAAACTAATACACTTCATCAAAACTACCCAACAACACACACTTATAGCTAAATATCCACTAAGATATATTTTATAAAATTGGTGAATTCACACAGTTCTTATCTATCTTAACTTTAACTTCATTAATAGAGCTCTTCGCTTGTATCATTCTGCAGAATATTAGCACCAAATGCATATTCCAACAGCGGGGTTTGGGTTTTGGGTTGTTGTTTTTTTTTCCTCCCCACCCAGCTCTGTCCTGTGGAGTTCCCAGAGCCCCCAGGAACGGGGTGGTCTTTGGCAAGGAGTACACCGTGGGCACCAAGGCCGTGTACCGCTGTGCCCAGGGCTTCCAGCTGCGGGCGGGGGCAGAGCCCAGCACTGAGTGCCTGCAGTCGGGGCAGTGGAGCAATGGGAACCAGCCCCCCCAGTGTGTGGGTGAGTAGGGGGGCCATGGGGGTCCTGGGGGGGGTCCCCTCCCCCACCCCTGGCACGGGCAGTGTGGCCTCCAGGGTGTGGTGCTGAGGACGCCGTTGCCAGCCCTGGGGAAGGGGGTGGCTGCTGGTGGAAAATGTGCCACGTTGAGAATCATGGGGTGTGCTCAGTGGGAAGGGACCCACAAGGATGTGCCAGCCCTGCACAGGACTAACCCCAGCAATCCCCCCCTGTGCCCCACCCAGAACATCATCCAAACCCTCCTGCAGCTCTGGCAGCCTCGGGGCCGTGCCCACTGCCCTGGGGAGCCTGGGCAGTGCCCACCACCCTCTGGGGGAAGAAGAACGTTTCCCTGAGATCCCACCTGACCCTGTTCAACTCCAACCATTCCCTGGGTGCTGTCCCTGGTGCCCACCGAAGATCCAACCCCACTCTGCCCTGACCCAACCCCAGGCCATCCCCTGGTGCCCACACAGCAGAGATCCTCCTCTGCCCCTCCTGCAACGAGGTGCCCCCTCAGTCTCCTCCGGCTGCACACCCCCAAGTGCCCTCACCCGCTTCCCCTCCAGCCCCTTCCCCACCCAAGTTGCCCTCCTCTGGACACTCTCTGGTAGCCAAGCACCCACTCAGACCTCTCCCTGTGCTGTTTCCCCACGCCCATGTCCAGCTGTCACCTGCCCCGACATCGGCAGCATCGCGGTGGAGCACGGCCGGTGGCGACTCACCTACGAGACTCAGTACCACTACAACGCCCAACTGATGCTCATCTGCGACCCTGGCTACTACTACACGGGCCAGAGGGTCATCAGGTGCCAGGCCT
>VXAU01001593.1:20196-43687 GCA_013399695.1 Formicarius rufipectus | reverse complement strand
GAGTTTTGCTGAAGTGAATTTCATACTACTGAGCAAATTCTATGATAAGTATAAAAGCATAGAAAATAAGCATCATCCTAAGTCCTAGGTAAATAAGCACAAACAAAATAGGCATAAACCCCTCGATCGTGGCACTCGCCCCGTTTTATCGCCTTTTACAGCTCTCTGTGACAGTCTCAGAGCCAAAACGGGTTTTAGAATAGGGGTTTATTGTGTGGTGAAAGCAAACAGTGCTGAATGCAGCGGAGAGTCCTCGCTCCCCAAAAAGCACATCCCAAACACAGCGCAGGGTGGGGGTTTATCCAGTCACTTCGTACGTATTCATTACATCATATACTTATGCATTTTACAATGTGATGTTAAACAGTCTTCAACATATCTTTCTTTATTGTGTCGGTTCTGTCCGTTCTAATTCACGTATTCCTTGATAAGGGCTCAGGGGAACTAAACAGTTGGGCCATAATTTGAGTATTTCCTTGGTAGGAAAACAGAGAACCTACCCAATTCTACCATAATTCACATTACCTTTGATAAGAAACTAAACAGTTCTACCATAACTCACGTTATTTTGATAAAGAAGAGAAATTAAACCATTTCACCATAACTCACAGCATCTCTGCAGTAACAACTCGTTCCCTTTACGGGGCTGCAGTTACCCATTTGGCTTTCACTGACACGAAGCATCATCATGACATTTAGCACATCTCTTTAGGTCTATCAGTGAGCACCCCGTGCCTGAGCAAAGCGAGTTGTTGCTCCTCACAAAAGCTCAGCTCAAACTCCGACAAGATGTTGTGCTTTGCAAGCAAACGCTCCTTGGCATCCCCAGAAACGTCTGAAAAATGTTCCTTCGGCGTCTTTTCATTATTCCTCCCTTCTGAGATCACTCCTGTAGCTCTGAGATAGAAAAGGGGAATAATGAAGCGGTTGCCGGGCAGGCTGCGTCTCTTCTGTGAGCGTTTAACTCCCCCACCGAGTGCAGATAAGACTTGTAGCAGCATCTGTGCACTTCTTTAGCAGTCTGGAAAAGTCACCTGTCATGATGCTGATACAAACACAGACCACAGAGAAGCTTTCAGATGCACTGCGGCTCCTTCAGAGGCTGTAAAGAGCAATTCTTACACTCCTCTTTCATTCTCTGCGCGGAGCTAATGTTGCAGGAATAATCCAGAATGCGGCCAAGAGCCTCATTTGGAGGCCAGGCTGATTTGCACAGGTTTAGCATCTTTCCCGATGCTCCCCTGAGCTGAAAAGCAAAGCACTGCAAAAATGTCATGTTAAAACACCCCGGAGTGGATGAAATACCGACAGGTTGTTGCTTTGGCTGCTGATCTGAAGCTCAGCCAGGCTGGCCAAAATGTATGAATCTTTCAGGGGATCTCGGATGAGTTTTCACACTAAATCAGGGCAGATTCGCCCCTCCTGGGAATGAACATGGACTCAGGAATCTGTCTTGGAGAGAGATAAGGACAAGGTTCTTCCCCCCAGAGGGTGGTGGGCACTGACCAGGCTCCCCAGGGCAGTGGGCACGGCCCCAAAGATGCCGGAGCTCCAGGAGGGTTTGGACAGGGACAGGATGGGATTGTTGGGGTGTCTGTGCAGGGCCAGAGGTTGGACTGGACAGTCCCTGTGGGTCCCTCCCCACTCCGGATATTCCATGATATGGCTAACTCCAAATTAAACGCTGGATTTCCCCCGCAGTGTGTGCAGCCCCTCTGGGCCATTCCCAACTCCCCGCGAGAGGAACTCCGACCCTGCACGAATCTGCTCCCGGGATGGTGGGAGGGGGAACTGACCCCGCTTTCTTCTCCCCCCCTCCCACAGCCATCACCTGCAAAGCCCCCCAGGCCATTCCCAACGGGAAGGTGGTGGGCTCGGATTTCAGCTGGGGGTCCAGCATCAGCTACGCCTGCCTGGAGGGTTTCCAGCTGTCCCTGCCCGCCGTGCTCACCTGCGAGGGCAGCGGCGCCTGGAGTGGGGACATCCCGCAGTGCTTCCGTGAGTGGGGGGCTCGGCAGCTGTGGGGGGGTCTGCTGGACAGGGACGGGGGGGGGTCTGCTGGAGGGGGTGGTCTGGAGCTTCAGGTGGGATAGGGGAGGGAAACTCTCTAAAGCCTTAGAAGGTCAATTTTATTTTCAATTTAGTTGATTAAAATCTGTAAACAGACAGCACAGTGAAGACATTGGCAGAGATTNCTGCTGGAGGGGGGATTCTGCTGCTGCAGAGGGGGCTCGGCAAGTTCGGGGGCATTCTGCAGCTTCAGAGGGAATTCTGCAGCTGCATGGGGGGCTCTGCTGCTTCAGGGGTGGGTCTGCAGCTTCAGGGAAGGGGTCTGCAGCTGCAGGGGGGGTTCTGAAGCTTCACGGGGATTCTGCAGCTTCAGGGGGGATTCTGCAGCTGCAGGGAGGGGGTTCTGCTGGGGTGTGGAGGGTCCTTCCTGCCCTGAGCCCAAGGGATGGGTGGCTTGGGTTGAAGTCAGGGCAGGGTTTTCATGCCATGGTGATGTTTGGAGCGCCTCTGTCTCCAGGTGGTGAGTGCTCTCCCCACCTCCCCCAGCAGCCAGACTGCTGGGAGGGACTGGTTTGGGGTGGCCCCGAGGGTGTAGCTGGTCCCCCCACCTCTGCCAGAGGTGTGAGAATGATGGAGTAATTATTCCACACCGGGAATAAATCTGAGGATTGTGCCTGTTCCTGCCCAGCAGGCATCCCCCAGGCTGGGTGCTGGTCCAGTGTCTCCCCAGGGGATGGCTCTGCTGCAGTCAGGGCTCCCAAAAAATCCCAAAGGCCGTGGGGAAAAGCCTTTGGCAGAGAGAGCTCTGTGTTGCAGCAGAAGGTGGGGATGTTTTGGGGGCTGGCTGGAAACGTGGGTGTTTGACACAGTGACTGAGGCCAAAAAAAACATGAGTGAAATGTCTCCTAATGCTAAAAGCAGCCTCGAGTCCCTCTGCCAGTGGCTGGCAGCTGCACAAGAGCCATTTGCATAGTAAATCCCACAAAACCCTCCCCCTGTTCCTGGCCCCTTTCCCTGGATCCTGGATCATCAGTGGGGGACACGGAGCCACGGAGTGAGGGCACACGGTGCAGTCAGGGGTGCTATTAGGGGGCAAGACAGGGGGGAAAGAAAAATGTGGGGGAGAAGGGGCAAATTCATCACCAGCAACTGAGAAAAAGAGGGAATTGCAAGGGAATCAGCCAGCAGTGCCTTGGCCACCACTAATTCCCAAGTCAGCCCTGGAGCTCGTGGCCGGGTTTGGGCTGTCCACAGACCTGTTTATCCACATGCCCTGCTCTTGAGGAGGTTCATGGCCATCCTGTTGTCCCTCTGCCTGTTCCAGCTGTGTTCTGTGGTGACCCAGGGACCCCTGCCCAGGGCAGGAGGGAGGACAGAGGCTTCACCTACCGCTCCTCCGTGTCCTTCTCCTGCCTGGCCCCGCTCGTGCTGGTGGGATCAGCCCGGAGGTTCTGCCAGTCTGATGGGACGTGGAGTGGGACCCAGCCCAGCTGCATAGGTAAGGGGACCTCCTGGCTCCAGCTGCAGGGCAAGAGCTTTGGGTGCTCCCCTGGCTTTCCTGGGGGTTTTCTTTGGCTGAGCTTGCAGAAAGCAGCACTTTGTTGCCCTGGAAATGGGACTGTGGTGGGACGATGCTGTTGGTTTGTGTCTCCTGGCTTACAAACAACCCACCTCCTTCTCCTGGCTGCTTAGATTCCCATCTCCAAGGGAGATGATGTCGCTGAGATGCATTAAAATTCCCAGCCCTGCTCTGTCAGCATGGCATAGTGAGTTCTGGGGTGGGTGAGGACCAAGCTGAGCCCAGCAGTGTGAAGGTGCTGACCCAGGGATGAGGTGGGATGGTGTCACTGTGGTTCTTGGGACAGGGATGGGGAAGGATTGGTGTCACTGTGGTCCTTGAGATGGGGAAGGATTGGTGTCACTGTGGTCCTTGAGATGGGGAAGGATTGGTGTCACTGTGGTCCTTGAGATGGGGATGGATTCGTGTCACTGTGGTCCTTGGGGCAAGGATGAGGGAGAATTGGTGTCACTGTGGTCCTTGGGAGAGGAATGGGCAAGGACTGGTGTCACTGCGGTTCTTGGGACAGGGATGGGACAGGATTGGTGTCACTGTGGTCCTTGGGGCAGGGATGGGACAGGATTGGGGTCACTGTGGTCCTTGGGGCAGGGATGGGGCCGGATTGGTGTCACTGTGGTCCTTGGGGCAAGGATGGGGAGCAGAAGGCCCAGCCTGGCTGAGTGTTTGGCTCGTGGTGTGTGGGATGGGATGGGAAGAGTTGTCCTGACACGAGGTGTCTGTCCCTGGGTTTTCTCCTGGGTGATGCAGCGCCTCCGGCAGCAGGCAGGGATTTGAGGAACAGCAAGATCCGTGTCCTCTTCCTTGCTGCTGGCAATTCCCTGTGAGCAGAACATCCCTGTGTCGTGCTGAGGCCCTGGGGGGGTCCCCCAGCCCCCCCTCTAAAGGGCTGCCCCTGCTCTTGCAGACCCCAGCCTGACGACGTGTGCCGACCCCGGCGTGCCCCTCTTCGGGATGCAGAACAATTCCCAGGGATTCCAGGTACTGCCAGGCCAGGGGGTGCCCCCAGACCCACCCTGGGAGCCCTGGATGGGTTTGTGTGTCCCCCTGGGACTGCGTGGCCCCGGTGTCACACCCCAGGATTAACCAGCAGTGCGTTGGGTGTGATATTAATTGCACTGCTAATTAGGAATTACTGGGGTAATTACTCCTCACGTGGGTGACAGAACTTCCATTAATTCCCAGCCCGGGTTCTGTAGGGGTTTGTCTTTGTCTCAGCTCCCAAAACAGTGGGAAATCTGTGGAATGGAGGGGACAGACCCCAGAGTGGTGCCCGGGGGTGCCCCCTCTCCAGCCCCCACTGCTGTCCCTGCAGTGCCCACTCCCTGCTGGGCACAGGGGCTGGCAGAGCTGATTCCACGTGGTTGCCTCTGCCAAGTGGATCCTTCAGTCTTGCTGCTAATTAGTTCTCTTAATCCTGGGGGTTAACGAACTCATTTTAGGTTTTAATTAATGCTGAGACACCGTGAGTGGGACTTCTGACTGAGCTGGCACTGGAGCGGAGCTGCCCCTGGAGCTCCTGTGGGGCTGGGGCAGAGTGTGACAGGGAGATGGTGCCTTCAAGGGGCTCCAGGAGAGCTGGAGAGGGACTTTGGGCAGGACCAGGGGGAAGAGCAGAAGGTTCTACAAGTGCCTTTTCCTTGCAGCATGGTGCTGGGGAGTTCAGTGCTTGTCTCCTGTTGGAACAGGTGGGAAGCATCATCTTCTTCAGGTGCCAGAAGGGGTACCTGCTGCAGGGCTCCACCACCAGGACCTGCCTGCCCAACCTGACGTGGAGTGGCATCCAGCCCGACTGTGTCCGTAAGTGCTGGCACTGGCAGGGGCACCAGGGCCAGGCTGGGGCTGTGCCTCTCTGGGCAACCTGCCTGCCCAGGGGGGCTGCCAGGCCAGGAGGGAGCTCTGAAAAACCTGCTCTTGGAGGAAAGGTATGGGAGTTTTGGGATGTTGGGAAGAAACCCTTCCCTGGGAGGGTGGGCAGGCCCTGGCACAGGTTGGGCACAGAAGCTGCGGCTGCCCCTGGATCCCTGGGAGTGTCCAAGGCCAGGTTGGAGCATCTTGGGATAGTGGGAGGTGTCCCTGCCCGTGGCAGGAGGTGATTTTTAAGCTCCATCCCACCCTGTGACTCCTTGGCTCTCACATTCTATGGTGGACGGGAGCTCACACAGTCCCTTCTCTCCTGACATTGCACCAGCAGCCACTTGGGACTTCAGATGAGGGTTTTCCTTTACTTGTCCCTCCCTCAGAGGCACAGTTTCAGGTGAGATGTTGTTCTGTGCTCCTGAAAGCCCATCTGATGGCTGAGATGTGAGCTGGCCCCAGGGAGCAGCTTAACATTTAGCCGGGAGGGTTCTCCAGCAGAGCAAAGCTGCTCCTCCTCTGTAATAACATGTTGCTCTTCCTTTTAAGCTGTCCATCATCTCCCTGCTACAGCAGAAGGGGTTTAATTGAATGTGTTTAAGTGGTGATATCCATCCTGGCCCTTGGATCATCAGTATTAAAAAGCTTCCTCCTCTCCCTGGTGAGGTGGTTTATTGGGGAGATGTGTTGCCACTAACAAGCCCTGTGGGTGCTCGTTTTGTGAGCAGAACAACTGGGACCCTCAGCTTTAAAGGCTCTGACATGCAGCACCAGGGGAGAGGGGGTGGTTGCTCTGGAAGGAGCTGATGAGTCCTGGGGCTCCCAAATCGAGCGGGTTCAGGGCAGTCTGGCAGCTTTCTGGGGTTTGCATTTCATCCTCTGCAAAGGGAGGATGATGCTGGTGCCTGGTGAAGGCAAACAGGGGGTTGTTCTCAACTATGAGCAGCTTGAGAGCTACAGAAAGGACCAAATGGGCCAAAATTGGGAGTTGGAACAAGATGATCTTTAAGGTCCCTTCCAACCAAAGAATTCTGTGATTCTCTAAGTGGGCAGTGTGGGGCAGAGGGAGCTTCCCTGCCTGCTGATTTACTGTTTGGAGTTGTAACCTCTCAAGGGAAGTGGTGCCACGTTTACAGCAGGAGCAGTGTTGGCACATCTCTGGTGCCAGGGAGCTGGGCAAGCTCTGCTTCACCTTCTGTGGCCAAATCCTGGGAGTTCCTGGGCAATTGCAGGAATTTCTGCCTATTGCACACTTCTGAGGACGTGCTGTGTCACCCTGGGGGCAAAAGAGGACGGGAGATTGTCCAAAACCAGAGCTGTGGTGCCCCCTCTGGAGTCACTGCCTTCATTTATCAGCTCTTGGTGTCCTGCAAAGGCAGTTTCCATACCCCTGGCACTCAGTCCTGGGCTCAGAGCTCCATGGAAAGAGGAAGGTGCTTCAGCATCGCTTCGTTTGGGCATTTTCCCTTCGAAGTGGGGGGTGGCAGAGCCTGATTTTTCAGTCCATGGAAGCTGGAGCTGAGTGAAAGGCCCTCAGAGAGCTTTACCCAGAAAGAGCAATCCCAGCCATGGGAACCTTCTCATTCGTTCACCTGGCTGGGAGGATCCCAGGCATGGCATTGTCTCCCCCAGAGGGCAGAGGGAGCTGTTGGGTAAAGGCTCTTCTTGGAGGTTCATGTCCCCACTGGCATCACGGTGTCACCCCTTGGCCTTCCTGTGTCCCTTGGGTGGTGTCCCTTGATGCCAAAAAGCAGGAGACAAATGAACTGCCCAGAGACAATCTGGGCTTTGAGCACCAAGGGGGTTTGTTGCCAACGTTGGGCAGCGAGGCAGTTCCAGGGCACAAACTGCTCCAAAAGCTCAACGAGAAATCAGGTGATTTATCCAGTTGACATTCAAGGTTACAATATCCTAACATACATATTCATAGAATTGTGACATCTGATTAGCATATTCAAGAAAGGTGGGGTTGGGGTGGAGCCTTCCAGGCTCTTCTCTTGGCACAGTTTTAGGTGATCTCTCCCCGTTTCAGCCTCTCTTCAGGGATCATTTTCTCCTCTTTCTCACCGTGACCTCTCCACTTTTCTTTGTTAAATGTCCTCGCCGGTCAAGCTTGCAAACCTCCTTGGCTCCAAGCCTCCTTCCTTCATTCAAGTGTCCATACTACCCTGATTTATGACCACTAGGTCCTGTGGTATGGTACTCTCAGCCTTCATCTAAGCTTTTGGCCTAGCAAACAGAACAGAACGAGTTCTCCGTCAGATCTTAAGCAGAACAGTCAATTAGCAATTTCCTAACGGGGCAGGGTACTCTTATTAACACAGTTAACTCTTCTTAGGCTTTGTTTCTGCTTCACCCTCACCTCTGCCTCCCTCATCCCTTCCAGCTCACCACTGCAAGCAGCCTGAGACACCTTCCCATGCCAACGTGGGAGCTCTGGACTTGCCATCCCTGGGCTACACCCTCATCTACTCCTGCCAGAGTGGCTTCTACCTCAGCGGGGGCTCCGAGCACAGGACCTGCAAAGCTGATGGCAGCTGGACTGGGAAGCCCCCCATCTGCCTGGGTGAGAGCCCTGCCAGGGGCTGGCACTGCCCTGCTGTGCCCACAGGGGCATTTGGAGCCCTGTGTCAGCGCGGCTGGGCTCCCCACCGAGCACATCTGGGAGCCCCGCAGCTCCTTCAACCCCCCCTTCCCCAAAAAGGGGGGGGAAAAGTGGCAGAAAGGCAAATTGGAGCAAAGAAATATATAGATGTTTACAGATGTTTCATTTACAGACAGGTAAACACTATGTGCATATGCACAAGGATCCCAAACAATCCCAGAAGGGGGAAAGGACCAAAAGGGGAACAACAAAACAGACCCCAAAGATGAGCACCCAGGAATTAGCTCAGTAGAACAACTAACACAAGAAGATCTCACCAACTTCCCTGAGGAGAAGCAAATTCCTCTCCTCCTGTGCCAGCACAGCCACCAGCCCTCAGCCAGGTCCTGACTCAGAGAGATGAGCAAGCCCGAAACACGGAGAGATGCTCTTTTTGGGTTCACCCAACAAGGGAGAGGAGAGAAAAGGGGAAAAGGAACCTCCCTCTCTGTCTTTTATACCCCTGATTCCCTCAGGGAATGGGCTGGGATCTTCCTTAGGTTTTGACCCCAGTTTCTAGGGAAGGCCTCCCAACAAACCACTACAAGCCCTCAGATTTGGGGGAAAAAACCCCCAACTTTGGAAGAAATACCATTATTTCTTCCCATGATCTCTGCTCGGGGTGTTTGCAGCGACTTCCTGGAGTCGGGAACGCCAGGGAAGGTTTGGAGGGGGTGAGGTGCCCACTGTTTCGTGTCCACGTGGGTGGGCAGAGATGATCCACGTGGAATGGATCCAGCACACAGGGCTCGACCCCGCTGCCCTCAGGTCCCTGCAGCTTGCAGGACATCTCCTGCCTCCCACCACCTTCCAGCCTCCCCCCTGGAACTGCAAGTGCTTGTCCACAGCAGGAGGTTCCAGGGCAGGTTCCACCTTCCAGGAGGTTCCATCCATCGATGTGGTGTGGGTCTGTGGCAGTGGCACCACCTTACAGGCTCACCAGAACCACGTGCTGCCCTTCTGGCTGTGGAGTCCGTGGGCTTTGGTGTCCTGCAGAGGCAGTTTTCAGTCTGTGGGCAGACCTGGCACTCACCTCTGGGGTCACAGTTCAAAGGAAGGAGGATCCTTTGGGTTTGACCCTTTTTTCCCCTCAAAAGGGGGGAAAATCAGAGCCTGATTTCCAATTAGTGGGAACAGGAGCCAAGTGAAGGGTCTCTACAGCCAGAAGGTTCCCCAGAGCCATCTGAGGATCCTCTGCCATTTGGTTTGGGTCTGGAAGCACCTGCACATGACAGAGATTGCTCTTTCCCTCACCCAGCTTTTACCTGCCACAGAGTCTCAGATGTGGAACACCTTGAAATGCAGCTTTGGCTCTCGTGGGGTGGGAAGAGGTGGAGGGGCAGGACAAGGAAAGGAAGTCACCCCAGTGTCACCAGCTGGGGGTGTCCTGTGTGGGCACCACACGTGTCCCAGCAGGGTCACCCACCCCAGTGTCACCAGCTGGGGGTGTCCTGTGTGGGCACCACACGTGTCCCAGCAGGGTCACCCACCCCAGTGTCACCAGCTGGGGGTTTCCCTCTCTTCCAGCCGACGTCCGTCCCAGTGGGAGACCCGTGGGCACCGCGCGGGACCCGCCGCTGGCCAAGCTCTCAGGTACAGCGGAGGGTCATTCCCATGGGACACCCCAATGCCGGGCCTGGACCTGCTCAAACCCACCCCTTCCCACCCCTTCTCCCAGCCAGATCCTCGCTGGGCTGGTTGGAGCAGCCCGTGTCCCCCACCCTGTCCAGGCTCCCCTGGAGAAGTTGTGCATCGACATCCACTGCCCTCCCCGGGGCACTCCAGAGGTCCAAACCCTCTGTGACGTTGGACACTTGACCCTTCCAAAACAAAAAGAGATTTTGTTCTCTTCTCCCGAGAAATTACCTCGGGGGTTGGTTTGCTTTGAAAACTTCTGTGGTGCTTTCTGTCCAAACCACCAACTCAAAGCCATCAGCTGGTTTGGTCTCCTGTGAGCACTCAGTGGGGATGGCACGGGCAGGGTGGGCTCAGAGACTCTCAATTCCAAGGAGTTCTTCTCCCTTTTGAAGAAGGTGGACATGCCTGGCAGTGATCTTGTCTCTGTGCATGCCCCCACTTGCTTCCCAGTGCCTGCTGATGTGTTTGCAAGGAATTCCCTGTGGAAAGGCTCCTACGAGTACCTGGGCAAGAAGCAGCCAGCCATGCTGTCTGTCACCAGCTTCGACCCTGCCACCAGCAGAGTCAACGCCACCCTGATAGACCACAGCGGGGTGGAGCTCCAGGTGTCAGGTAAGGAGCCAAGGAGGTCTGTTCTGTGGGGTTTTACCCTTGGCCCAAGGGGTGTCAGGACCAGGGCAGGGATTGTCCCGCTGTCCCAGGGCTGTGTCCGGCTCAGGGGTCCTCGTGTCCAAGAAGGACATGGAGGGGCTGGAGCATGTCCAGGGGCTGGAGAACTCCTGAGGGATCTGGGAGGGGTTCAGCCTGGAGAAAAGGAGACTCAGTGGGGACCTTCTCACTCTCTGCAACTCCCTGATGGATCCGGGTGAGGGGTGGGCTCTGCTCCAGGGAACAGGGACAGGAAGAGAGGGAACGGCCTCAAATTGTGCCAGGGGAGGGGCAGGTGTAACATCAGGAGGAATTTCCTCATGGAAAGTGTGGTCAGGCATTGGAAGGGGCTGCCCAGGGAGGTTTGGAGTGCCCAGCCCTGGAGATGTCCAAGGCAGGACTGGCCGTGGCACTCAGAGCTCTGGGCTGGGGGACAAGGTGGGCATCGGGCACAGGGTGGGCTCTGTGGGCTTTCCAGTCTTTCCAATCACCTGAATATCACAGCTGAGTCCTTTTCCATATCCTGGGACAGGACATGGGATGGTGTGTCTGTGCAGTGACCCACCGTGTCCCACTGCCAGAGCTGGTTGGTCCCACTCTGAGATGACAAGGTGGTTTCTCTGCCTTCTCAGGCACCAACTCAGTTCCAAATGGAGTCATTATGATGTAGAGCTCACCAGTCCCTTCTTCTCCAGGCATTTACAAGAAGGAAGAGGTGCACCTGCTCCTCCAGGTGTACCAGATCATGGGGCCAGTGGAGACCTTTGCCAACAAGTTCAAAAATGACCAATGGGCTCTGGATGGACACGTAAGTGCAGGGGCCCAGGAGGCACCCAGCCCTCTCCTCCTGCTGCTGTCACAGCCTGGCTCTTCTCTCCCTGGAGCTGAGGGATGACTCCCTTGGCTGGTGGCACGATGAGGCAGCTCCAGGGACCACCCTTGAAGGGCCACGGGGCACTCTGGCAGCAGAGGATGTGACGAGCCCTGACAGCTCCTCGTGCTCCCTCACAGCTCTCCATGGCTGTTACTGCCCTGGGGGTGGAGATCTCTCCATCTCCCAGATGACACCAAGGGAGGGACCCACATGATTCGTGCCATGTTAACATGTTCTATCTGCTAAACATCGAGCAGGGAGAGCTGATGTTCCCTAATGCAGTCAACTCCTCAGCCCACTGTGTGTCTGGGAGCTTCCCACGCCCTGGAGAGAGCTTGGAACAAATGTGCAGCTGCTTGACCCGTGGCCAGTTGTGGCCCAGAGCCTTTGTTCTCCCTCTGGGATCAGCAGAGTCCTCTGGAGTTTGTCACAAAACACGATTTGGTTTTGTTTTCCTTCCTTTGAGCCTTCAGCTGCTGGGCCTTGAAAAGCACCACGATTTTCTGGGGAATTGACTCAAACTGATGCTGTGCCTGGACCCGAAAGGGGCCGTGATGAAGAAGGGTGGCCAAGGGTGTTGTGTCCTCTCTGCTGTCCCTGCAGGTCTCCTCGGAGTCCTCCAGCGGCACCTTCGTCTACCAGGGCTTTGTTCGTGGCAGAGGCTTCGGGCAGTTTGGCCTCCAGAGATTGGGTAAAACTCCTCCCACTGCTGCCTTTCCCTCGACTCTGGAAGCTCTTCTTGGTGCCAGTGGAGCTTTCCAAACTGGGAATGTTCCTCCTGTCCCTGCCTTTCATTTTCGGGGCGTCCTGCTGAGCCCACCCTCAGTGTGAGACTTGGGGAGTGGGGGAGAAACAGCACAGCCACTGGATTTGTGATTTGGGAACCAGGGGAGGCTTACACTGGCTGTTGTTTGGAGTCAGGAAGAGTCTGGAGCCACAAGTGGCACCTGGACACTCCTTGTTCTCCACGTTGCCAGACTTCTGAGTAGCCCAAGGCCCATTTCTGCCACAGAAAGTGTCTCCATCACCCTTTCAGAAATCCCTGAGGCACTTAAACCACCCAAAGTTTAAGCCCCTAAATATCTCTTCAAACGTGGCTTGAGCTTTTAATCTCATAGGATTTTTGGAACCTTCTCACCTCTCTGGAGAATTAGATGCTCGTTATTGCATTTCAAAGTCTCCCTTAAAGCCCAACTTTACACACCCAGGTTTGACCGTTTTGGCGAGATCAGTCTATTTACATCCCCTTTTAACTGCAGTTCTAAATAAATGATGATGTCCAAGCTGGGCTGGGTCTCCAGCCCATCCTTCGTATGCAGCTCAGCAGCTTCTGGGTGTCTTTTCCAGCACCCACCCCCCCTCATTTTGCTGCTGGTGCCCCCTGGAAGTGGAGCAGAGCCCCTTTTCCTGCAGTGCTGGTTGGGAATGTGTTGCCCTCTGCTGTGTTCCAGACATCAGCCTGATGGAGAACGACCCCGAGTCCATAGGCCACCACTTTGCATCCAACAGCAGTTCCGTGGCAGCTGCCATCCTCGTGCCTTTCATCGCCCTGATCATTGCAGGGTTTGTGCTTTATCTCTACAAACACAGGTGGGTTCAGGGGGGCTCTCAGGAATACTGAGCTGGGCTTCAAATCCCACCCCCTTAGACCTGGGTTCTCTTTCAATTCAGGAGGTGAAAAAAAGCAAGGGAACAAAGGCACGTGGAGAGGGGAGGGTTTGGGAGGAGAGGGCAGTGAGAGGTTTCTGACCAGCAATAAGATTTGTGGCCACATTAAGGAGGATGAAGCAAAGTAAATGCCACCCTCCAGCGTTCAGGCTGGCTTTGCATATGTTGTAAATCAGGATTTTCTCCTCCTCAGGGCATTGCTGTGGGAGCTCTGCAGAGGGAGGTGCCCAGGGTTGTGGCAGCACCCAGGAGCTGCTGTGCTGCAAATGCACAGTCACGTTTTTGTGCCTCATCCCCAGGGGTTCTCCTTTTCCTTTTTCCTTTTCCTTTTTCCTTTTCCTTTTTCCTTTTCCTTTTTCCTTTTCCTTTTCCTTTTTCCTTTTCCTTTTCCTTTTTCCTTTTCCTTTCCCTTTTCCTTCCCTTCCCTTCCCTGCTCTTCCCTTCCTTTTTCCCTTCCCCCTTCTCTTCCCACCCCACCGAGGTCCTCTCAGGGTTATCCAGCTGCCTCCAGCAGAGCCATGAACCCTGCAGGTTCTTCCCCCAGAGGGTGGTGGGCACTGCCCAGGCTCCCCAGGGCAGTGGGCACAGCCCCAAGAGCTCCAGGAGGGTTTGGATGACCCTCCAGGACACAGGGGGTGACTCTTGGGGCTGCACATGCTCAGACCTTGGAGCTGCAGATCTCCAGGAGGGTTTGGATGACCCCAAGAGCTCCAGGAGGGTTTGGATGACCCTCCAGGACACAGGAGGTGACTCTTGGGGCTGCACATGCTCAGACCTTGGAGCTGCAGAGCTCCAGGAGGATTTGGATGACCCCAAGAGCTCCAGGAGGGTTTGGATGACCCCAAGAGCTCTGTGAGGGTTTGGATGACCCTCCAGCTCACAGAAGGCGACTCTTGGGGTTTCCCCTGTGCCAAGCTTAGCCCGGATGATCCTTGTGGGTGTCCCTCCCAGCTCAACACCCCACCCTTTGCAATTCCATGACCTCCGTGGGTTCCCCCCTTTTCTTCCACCCTGCAGGAGAAGACCAAAGGTCCCGTTCAATGGCTACGCCGGCCACGAGAGCAGCGGCGTGCGGGGCCCCTTCGAGAACCCCATGTACGAGCGGAACCTGCAGCCCCCGGAGCTGATGGCCAGCGAGGCCGAGTTCACCGTCAGCACGGTCTGCACGGCCGTATAGCGCCCGCCTGGCACGGTGAGGGCCCTGCCCCGGCCTCAGGGCTGCCCCCCGTGCCCAGGGAGGAATCCCTTCCCGCTGTCCCAGCCTCTCCCTGCCCTCCCTGGGTCAAAGGAGCCGCTCCTGGAGGCGTTCGGGGCACCCGGAGGTCGTAGGTGGTGACCTTTTGGCACAGAAAGGGTTTTAGTGGCCAGCTCTGGGTTCTTCTGGCTCAGCCCCGGGATTGTTGCTGCCAGGGGGGCTCTGTCAGGAGGGGCGTCTGTCTCCCCTCCTCTGCCTTTGCATTCCTTGGAATGACTTGTGTCCCAACCTGGAATCAGGTTAATCAGCCTGGCTGGTCTGTGCAGCTGCTGCCCCGTTTATTTGGGCTGCAAATCCAGCTCTGGGATCGGGTTTTTCTGCCTCAGCCCCGGGATTGTTGCTGCCAGGGGGGCTCTGTCAGGAGGGGTGTCTGTCTCCCCTCTTCTACTTTGCCATTCCTTGGAATGACTCGTGTCCCATCCTGGAATCACTTTAATCAAGTCACTGCTGCCCAGCCTTTTAACTCAGGGTCTTCTGAGGCAGAGAGACCATCTCCACACGGGGCCAAACCCAGACTCACAGAACGTGCCAAGCTGGAAGGGATCCACAAGGATGAGGGAGTCCCACTCCTGGCCCTGCACAGGACCATCTCTGGGTCTCATGTGCTGGTTTGTTGGGTGGGAACCCCTTGGAGAACCAGTGGCCAAGCAAATCCCACTGTACCTGTGTGGAGAACAGTCTGAAGGCAGAGATGGTCTCCACGAGGGGTCACTCACTGTGTGACTCCAGAGGGGGCTTTGCACACTGGTCAGGGGGTTGAAAGTTTTGCTGCAGAGAGAAATCACACCATGTCATGATCCAAAGTGGCCTGGAGAGCCTTCCAGGCTGGAATGTTCTCAGCTGAGGATAGTGAAGCCACTGCAGGCTCTCCCAGCACTTCTGGGCCATAACAACCTGTTTGCTTTCCCTTCCCCCTGTCCCAGATTCCTCCGGGGTCGGTGTCTCGTGGATGATTGTGTTCCACCTCACTAGCCTCCATCCCTCCCCTGCCCATCTCCCTCCTCCCAGCCTGGGCAAGGCTGTGGAGAAGCTGCTGCGCCTCGTTGGACTTCGTGTGAGCTCCCGAGGGACCGCCGGGTTGTCCTCTGTCGTCCTTCCCCACCTGGATCCACCTTCTCCATCCTGCCGTGGATCCTGAAGCCAACCAAAGGTCTGCTCCTGCTCAGCTCCTCCCTCCCACCCTGCCACGGGTGTCTCAGCCCAACTTCCCTGCGGGAGGACCTGGCAAGGCTTTTCCAACCTGCTCGTGGTGGTGTGTTCCTGGAGGGAGCTGTGGGGTGTTGTGGGGTCCCCCCAGCTGCCCCCTGACCTCAGGAAGAGCCTGGGCAACAACGAGGCACAAGCTGGTTGTGCCCAAGGTGCTGACTGGATTTATGGAAAACACCAGGATGGGGCAGGATGAGCTCTTTGTTTATCTGTGTTTGGGTCTGTGGGATATTCCTTTGGTGTTTTTTCTACCCCAGGGCTTTTGCAGAGGGAGAGTTTCCAGACGGGACCTTTCCCTGGGAAAAGCAAAGCTTCGGAAGCTTTTCCCCTCTTCCCTGTGCCATTTTCCTTTGGGCATTCCTGCTGTGTCCGTTCCTGCAGCTCCCAGGGCTGGGCAGGAGACATCCCCCCTCTGTGGCTGCTGATTGGAGCTGTGTCCAAACACCCTGGCCAGGCCACGAGGGCACAGAAACCTCTTTAAAAAGGACTCTTAACAAATCCCGATTTCCCCCCAACAGCATCCAAAAGCCTTTGCCCTTTCCGTCTTGATCCTCCAAATGGCAACGCAATAAGAGCTTTCATTTCCCTCCAAAGCTGCTCCCTTTATTTCCCAGGGGCAGAAGGGTTGCCTGGGCTGTCAGGGGAGCAGATAAGGCAGCTTGACATTTTCCCTGCCTTAGAAGAGAACGATGCTTTGGTGACTTTGCCCTCCCCTCATAAGGAGCAGAGCTGCTCCTGTTGATCCAGGCTTGGAGGCTGTTTGCTCCGAGTCACTGCTTTTGGGGCCAGGGAGGAGCAGGGGTCCTCCCCCAAGGGAGTGAAATCCAGCTGGGTCCCTGAGGCAGCTCCTTCTTCCAGGAGACTGGGAGGGAAATGAGCATTAAACCTCTGTGGGTGGGGGGGTTTCCATCCACACTCACCTCCAGGCTCTGGTTTTGCCCTCCCTGATGTCAGCTGAGGTTCTTGCCTGGTGGAAACCACAGGGTAGGTTTTTCTTTTGGTTTCTTTGTTCTTCTACTCTCTCTGTGTGCGTGTGTGTGTGTATATATATAAATATATATATTATTTTTTTTACTCCTGTCTCTTCTTCAGTGCTCTTAGAGTAAAGCAGCTTTCTGCCAGCCTCGTGGCTGAACAGCCAGCCTGCCAAAAAATGCCACCTCTGCTCCCCAAAGCAGGAAAAGGTGCTGTGATTCATCCCTGAGGGGTGGGAGCAGGAGCCAGAGCCCTGATCCCGGGTGGGCAGGAGTCAGTGAGGTGGTGCCCACGTGGGGTTGGGCACACGGGGAGCTCAGGGCACTGCTGGGCCGAGTCCTGGAGCAGGGAGTGCTCCCAGCTGTGCCAGGGGGTGGTGGAGAGGGTTCCAGGAGGGAATTCCTTGGGCAGCCGGCTCTGTCCCTCTTGGGGCTCCTCCAGCTCTCAGGACAGGGGTCCCAGAGGGACCCCCGAAGGGTCAGTGGCAGAGGGGACCCCGCTGGGCTGTGGGCACACTCAGCTCTGGGGCCAAGGCTGGTCCCCCCTCCAGTTCACCAGCTGGGCACCCCCATGGGCAGCGATTTTGGGATCTTCCCTTGGATCCCGACGGGAAAAGAGCCCCTCCCTGCCCTCGGGGGGGCTCTGCTCGCCCACCCTTGTCCCCAGGGCCCCTCCCGACCTAAATTACCCCCCGACCCGTGGCCAAACCCGACCCGTGCCCTCTGCCAGCGCCCAGAATTCCCACCCCTCCCTGGGAATCCTTCCCCGGGCTCCAGGGAAGCCCCTCCTGGCCGGGAGGGCGCTGCGTGCGGGGGGCAGGGGGCGCACCCAGACCCCTTCCCATGCTCCTCATTCCCGGGGAAAACCGGGACAAACTCCCGGCGAGGGGTGGGAAAGGGACCCCGGTTCTTTAAACAGCCAGGAAAGGAGAGGGGAGGCTCCACCTCGGGCGGGACTCGCTGCTCTCCACCCCCGAAGTACCTTTTCCTGCTGTTGCAAAGGGCGTGGGGAGGGGGTTGAGCCCATTTTTTTGCAAGCTGGCTGGGGACCCGATGCGTGACATTCTCCATCCTTTGTGCCCAGAGGACTTGCATTATGTTAAAAGAAAAATTAAAGAAATAAAAAAGGTAAAAAAAAATAAAATTAAATTTAAAAAAAAAAGAAAAATTAGCACAAAAAAAAGGAAAAAAAATCCCTCTTTTGTACAGAGATATATTTTTATGAATCAAAAGTTTGTACAGTAAAAAAAAAAAAACACAATGTAAATTTTTTTTCATTATTGTAGCAAACAGTAGTGGAAGATCAGCTTTTCTTTTGTAAATGTAAGAAAATGTATAAATCTGGTTTACATACAAGTGTACATATGTAATCTATACATCCCCCTGGCTTGTCTGCAGTATATACAGTTTAATTTATCTGTCTCTGTATATGAGGCTTTTCCTTGTGTCCAGGCATCCTTTGCTGAATTTGAAAGCTATTTTAAATTTTGGACTTCAAATAAAATATAACTTTTTTGCATTGCTTTTCTCACATTGCCCGGTGCCTTTTTCATGAGCTGCCAAAGGGGGGATTTTCCCGGGATCCTCTGGATTCTCACACGTAGGAGGTTCCTGACATTCCAGCTGCTTGGAAGCACATCCCAGCCCTCGGGGAGTCACAGCAGGAGGAAAAGGGGGAAGATCCGGGCAGGACCAACCCCTTTTGCTTCCCCATTCCCCGGGGGAACCCCTCGGGAATTCAGCCTGGATGCGGCCCGGGCTGTCCGGGGAGGGGGAGAGTTGATCCAGCCCAACATCTGGCGACCCCCGACCCCCTGATGGTGTGGGATGTGATTCCAGCTGTGATCCCACCTCTCCAGCAAGGAGTGGATGCTCAGGTTCCTGGGAGCTCCTCACCCCCTGTCACAGCCGTGCTGGTTGGGAGTTAAACCGGCAGGAGAAAGGAATCCAACTCGGGATGAATCCAACTCAAGTCAGATCCAACTTCTGCCTTGCAAGTCAGAAGACCCCCCCCCCACCCCGTGCTCTGGGAGGGGGGACAAGGGGATCCCCAGAGCCCTCATGTCCTGGGCGGGGTGGACAGGAGAAAGGAATCCAACTCGGGATGAATCCAACTCAAGTCAGATCCAACTTCTGCCTTGCAAGTCAGAAGACCCCCCCCCACCCCGTGCTCTGGGAGGGGGGACAAGGGGATCCCCAGAGCCCTCATGTCCTGGGCGGGGTGGAACAAGGGGGTCCCCAGAGCCCCTGTGTTCTGGGAGAGGGTCAAGGGGGTCTGCAGAGCCCCCATGTTCTGGGAACGGGTATATGGGGGGTCCCCAGAGCCCGTGTGCTCTGGGAGGGGGGTCGGTCGGTCCCCAAATTCCCCGTGCTCTGGGAGGAGGGACAAGGTGGTCCCCAAAGCCCCCGTGCTCTGGGAGGGGGGACAAGGGGGTCCCCAAAGCCCCCGTGCCCCTCCAGCTCCTCCCCCAAACCCTGCGCTCCAGGATGCCCCAATTTGCCTTAACGAGGCTGCTCTCCGCTGAACGCCCCCTCTGCCCCCCTTCCCCGTGAGTAATTAGCTCCTGGCTCAGCACCCATCAACCAAATTGGGCGTNGACCCCCGACCCCCTGATGGTGTGGGATGTGATTCCAGCTGTGATCCCACCTCTCCAGCAAGGAGTGGATGCTCAGGTTCCTGGGAGCTCCTCACCCCCTGTCACAGCCGTGCTGGTTGGGAGTTAAACCGGCAGGAGAAAGGAATCCAACTCGGGATGAATCCAACTCAAGTCAGATCCAACTTCTGCCTTGCAAGTCAGAAGACCCCCCCCCACCCCGTGCTCTGGGAGGGGGGACAAGGGGATCCCCAGAGCCCTCATGTCCTGGGCGGGGTGGAACAAGGGGGTCCCCAGAGCCCCTGTGTTCTGGGAGAGGGTCAAGGGGGTCTGCAGAGCCCCCATGTTCTGGGAACGGGTATATGGGGGGTCCCCAGAGCCCGTGTGCTCTGGGAGGGGGGTCGGTCGGTCCCCAAATTCCCCGTGCTCTGGGAGGAGGGACAAGGTGGTCCCCAAAGCCCCCGTGCTCTGGGAGGGGGGACAAGGGGGTCCCCAAAGCCCCCGTGCCCCTCCAGCTCCTCCCCCAAACCCTGCGCTCCAGGATGCCCCAATTTGCCTTAACGAGGCTGCTCTCCGCTGAACGCCCCCTCTGCCCCCCTTCCCCGTGAGTAATTAGCTCCTGGCTCAGCACCCATCAACCAAATTGGGCGTCAAAAAGGGGGGCCTGCCGTGGTCTTTGATGTCCTGCCCCGCTGCTGCCGTGCCCGCGCCGCCCTCCCCCCGTGCCAGTCTGATGCTCCCCGGGGCTTTTGCCTTGCCTTTGATTTGTCTCCTCCACGTCCCAGACACTTTCTCTTTGCTTTCCCTCTCTCCTTCTCTGTCCATCTCGGTGATTCCAAACAGTCCAGGTGAATCCATGACCTGGAAACTCCCCCAGTGCCACCCCCTGCCCTGGGCAGGGTCACCTTCCCCCGGCCCAGGGTGCCCCAAACCCCATCCAGGAGCGCTCGGTTTTGTCTCCTGGGAAGGTGCCGGTGGTGCAAATCCCTCCCATCCTCATCCGAGCAGCTGAGGGATAAAAAATCCATCTCAGGGAGAGGCAGCTGAACAGGAAATCTGCACCTAAATGAGACCCCAAGTGGGACGGGGGGGGTTGGATTATTTAGCTGAGGTTTTGCAGCTCTGCAGGGGGAGGGAACTTCAGCCTGGAACTTCAGAAACGTTCCAAGCACCAAGGGGAGAATTTATAGTTCAGTGCTAGGGGGGAAATGCATAATTCATTCTCCAGGTTTTGGAAGTCCTAAAAAATAGTGGGGGGAACTAAAAAAAAAAGGCATTTCGTTTACATTTGCAGTGGGAGCTCCAGACGAGGTCTCAGGAATTCAGCATCCCTGCTCAGGTGGGTTTGGGTATGGACAGGGCTTTATTTGGTGGCTGTGGGCGATGCCTGGGAATTCAGCCCATGGAAATCCCAGGGAAGGGGTTCAAAATCCGGGCTGGGAGCAGGATTGGCTTTCCCAACTGCCAGGGAAAGGCCGGTGGCCCCAGGGGGATGAGCAGCCAGCCCCGGCCGTGTCCTCATTAGCCAAGGAGGTGCGAAGTGCGCGGATTTAAACCGTGTGTGACAGCAAAGTGTTGTCGGCGGGTGAAAGGAGCTGGCTCGGTTATTTTAGCGCAGGGAAAACGATTCCAGGGAGATAATTAATCCTTATCATCCTAGCAGCACTTTCGCTGCTCCAGGGTGGGCAGGGCTGTTGCCTTCAGCGCCCTTTGGCAGCGCCTCTGCCAGCCTCGCGTTCCCCCTGGCGCTGCTGGCACAGGAGGGCTTTTCCAAGCCCGCTTTTCCAGCAGGTTTGTCCAGCTGCTGGAAAAGAAAAGTGGCAGAAACCCTCTTCCCGGTTGCTTTTCCTCCTCAAACCTCTGCCAGGGGACACTGCCGTTTCACCGTACCCTTTATTATTCTTATTCTCATTCTTATTAGGGCGCACACTCACAACCCCCCCCCAAACCAGCAGAGGTAATTGCTGCCGACTGCACTGGCTGAGCTGACACGGCTGGGGTTTTTTTATTCTTCCAGGAAACATCAGCTTGTGGCGAGAGAATTCAGCTCCTGGCCATCCCAGACCCTGGATTCTGCACCCTAAATCCAACAGGAATGGCTCTGCAAAACTCTGGTAAAGTCTTTCCCTCTTTGGGATGGGCCAGACCCACCGAGCTCCTGCCACCCTGTACTGGGGGGAGAAGGGAGGGTGGGAGGGCACTGCCTGGGGGGGAATTTCAGCCCAAATTCCCTGAGACCACGCAAAAGAACCTGAAATCCTCCTGGAAGTGCCCTGGGATATAGGATTATTAGAGTAGAAAAGGTCTGCTGAGCTGAAGACACTTCACTTTCCCCTCAGGCTGCTTCATATTCTCCCTTCTGTATTGACAAATCTTTCTCCCCCACTCCAATCCAGTCTTCATTTTCAACTGTTAATCAGGCAAAGCACCGTGGTAGGAGCTTTAATTAGAGAATTAAAGCCATACCTGAAGAATGCAGATGTGAGGGCAAAACTGAATTATTTAAATAAAGCCAGGCCATTAGTTATGCATGTTCTTCAATCTTTCATCTCTTGATAAGCTCCAGCAGCTTTTGGAAGGGGAGAGAGGAGAAGTTGAAAGGTCTGTGTGAGCTAATGAAGGGTGAGAAGCTGGTTTGGGATCCTGGGAGCTGCAGAACAAGGCTGAGGGAGCTCGGGGGTCTCACCTGGGGAAAGGAGCCTCAGGAGGGACCTTCTCACTCCATCAAATTACCTGGCAGGAGGTTGGAGACAGGTCAGGGTCGGGCTTTGCTCCCAGGGAACAAGGGACAGGACGAGGGGAAACAGCCTCCAGTTGCACCACGAGAGGTTTAAGTTGGACATCAGGGAGAATCTCTTCACTGGAAGGGTGGTCAGGCATTGGAATGGGCTGGAAGTGTTAACAAACGGGTCGGTTTGGTGCCTGGGGATGTGGTTTGGTGGTGGCCTTGGCAGGGCTGGGTTGATGGTTGGACTCTGCTCAAGGGACACGGGCAACAGCTCTGGCAGAGGGTTCTGGGGCTGATTTTCAGGAGAAGGGGGATCCATCCACGGTGGTTTCTGGTGGAAGTTGCCAGAAGCTGCCCCTGTGCTGTGGAGCCAAGGACAGCCAGGGCCAGGAGGGACCTCCTGCTGGTGGCCAGAGTGGAGCCAATGAAGAATCCCAGTGCCAGCTCTGGGAGAACAGAGGGAAGAATTGAGGAGTGTGGGGCAGTTGGGAATTGCAGCCATGGGAGAACAACACAGAGCCCAAGGTGGGAGCAGGAGGAGGAGAAGGAGGGACCCCACGGGAGCAGGGGGGGTAGGACTCAAAGCTGTGCCCCCCCTGCAGCCCCTGGAGATCCATCAGATTGGTTGATGTTGCAGTTTGATTCCATCGAGTAAATCTGCTCCTGACTCAGTGGGAATGTTTCATCTCAATAACCGTTGGCTCTTATTCAAACCCAGAAAGCCCTGATGGATTTAGAGCCCTGGAATGGAATCATGGAATGGTTTGGGATGGAAGGCACCTTAAAGCCCCTCCAGCCCCACCCCCTGCCATGGGCAGGGACACCTTCCACCGTCCCAGGTTGCTCCCAAGCCCATCCCATCTGGCCTTGGACACTCGCAGGGATGGGAAGCCTCAGGCTCAGGTTCACCAGAGCTCCCTCCCATCCTGCCCAACCATCTGCAGCAAAAGACAACAAATCAAAGCACGGACTTTTGAACATGTCAGAACATCTCTGCTCAGATGTTTGGACTTCTGGAGCAGCTTTCAGTTGATTGGTACTTCTGCCTCACAAACATTCTCTGCTGTCTGGACAAACCTGCCTCATCTACAGCAAAGCAATTTGAGGTTGGAAGAACAACTGGAATGATTTCCACCAGCTCTCCAGGCTTCTCTGATTTTTTTTAAGCACCATTTTTTCCCCTCCAATTTTTAAGAGACATTCCCAAATTTGAGAGCTCCTCTGCCCCTGCTGCAGGACAGGCCAAACAGGGCATCTCTTTTTTTATGGCATCCCTCAGTTTGGGGTTCCATTTGGTTTCAGCAGCTGGGACACCTGGCAGGATTTTCCCTCCTGTGTCCGGATGGGGCATCCAAAAAAATCTGCAAATCCTGGTTTAATGAGAAGCTGCTGTTTTCTGCTGGAGAAATCCCGGACTTTAATTATCCCATGGAATGACAGTGCCACCCCGTGGCGCCGGCAGATCCGGGGAGAATCAGACCTGTTGGGTCTCCAGTGGAGGAGAATGGGAATTTTCCAGAGTTGACGTTGCCATGTGTCCTTGAAGGAAAGCACAATCACCCAGGAGCTGGAAGTTTGACAGGATGCCAGTTTTAATCCACCCACTGGAATGTTTCCTTGTCAACAGTGCTCCAGCCACGTGTCCATCACGAGAATTTCCCTCTGAAAACTTTCTTTGGCAGGGAAGGAACGGGGAGGAATTGCCTCTTTTTGCTGGATTTGTTTAGGGAGTTCTGGTGTTTGGGTTGAATCTTTCTTATTGGGTTTTTTGGGGTGTTTTTTTTTTTGTTGTTTTTTGATGGGGTTTTTTTTGGGGGGG
>VXAU01001593.1:2501-15974 GCA_013399695.1 Formicarius rufipectus | reverse complement strand
CCTCCGAGTGCGAGCCGAGGGAGAGGGCACCGGGCAGGGCACGGGGGGCAGCTCGGGAGGTCGCAGAAATCAGGGAAAACAGGTTTTATTCCCGCTTGGAGGCTCCGAATGTCAAAGCTCCACATCCCCCAGCCCCAAATCCCCCGGCCCCATCAAAGTTGGAACTGCCGGAGCGCAGCAGGAACTCCGGGAAAATCTCTGTCTCCACACACAAACACACACAAAAAACCGCTTTTTAGACACTCTCGAGCCAGAGCGGAGTCGAAAGAACGGATGAAGGAGATGCCATGGCACCCCCAGCCCTGCGGGGACTCGGGCAGTGCCCCGGCTGTGCCAGTGCCCCCAAGGAGAAGCACTGGCGAGGTTCGGACCCCTCTCCCGGTAACAGTCTCATCCCAAAAAGTCGTGAGACGTTTTTAATTAGAATTTTCGCAGTTTAAACTAACCTTCCCCCACCCCCCAGCCCCGAGCTACAACTTACTCAGAAAACAACCATCTGCCATCCTAAAATAATCCAAGCTCCGGTAAAAACGAGCCCTGGAAAACTCCCTGAGTGTGCACAGGAGAGGGAAGGACCGAATCGGTGGTTTCCCCCACCTGTAAATTTATTGCCACGCTTTGTATAAATTAAATATCACCCCAAGCTGGCCCTGCAGCTTAAAGCTGGCGAGATAAGGGGACGGGGGGGTGAGGCAGGGACATGCCGTGGCCGGGAATTCCTCCCAGGGAATATCGCTCCATTTAGCCCTTTTTAAACAGTTCTTTCAGCTCGTCCTCGAAATCCTTCACCTCTGCAGAATCCGTGGCCTCCCTCCCGCCCGCTCCAGCCCCCGGAGCACATCGGCAGGGCGAGTAAATGAAGCCTCGGAATTGGAGGGGCGTGTTGGCACCGGCAGAGAGAAATCAGGTCGGGGAAGGTTAAGTGGAGAAGGCAGCGGAGGGGAGCCCGGTCAAAGCCCAGGACAGCGCTGGGACAGCTCAAAGAGCATCATCTGCCACTCCTTAGATGCCCAGGAACCTCCTGTTCCCCCTGGTCAGGCGTTGGGAATCCTTCAGCCGGGTTTTCCGGGGGCCGCAGGAGGAAATGTGCCCCTGGGCAGCTCCGCAGTGGTTTTGGGGAGAGGACACCCCTCGATAGACCCGTGGTGGGTGGGCTGAGCCGGATTTTCCGGGGGCTGCAGGAGGAAATGTGCCCCTGGGCAGCTCCGCAGTGCGCAGAGGTCGTTCTTGGGGCGGGAGGGGTTTATTTCAACCCTGCACGGAAGGTGTGAAAGAGCTTTCCACAGACTGCACACGAGGAGAGGCTCCTCAAAGGTGCCCTCAAAGTTTGCCCCCAACGAGCCCCGGAATACACTGAGGGTTTTACTCCTGGACCTTCTCGCCCTTCCCAAGTCCCTGCCAGGAGGAGGGAGCGGGAGGAAGGTCGGGCTCTGCTCCAGGGAACAGGAGGAGAGGGAACGGTCTCAGGCTGTGCCAGGGCAGGAGCAGGTGGGACATGAGGAGGGATTTCCTCATGGAAAGGGTGGTCAGGCATGGGAAGGGGCTGCCCAGGGAGGTTTGGAGTGCCCAGCCCTCGAGGTGCCCAAGGAACGACTGGATGTGGCACTCAGAGCTCTGTGCTGGGGGACAAGGTGGGCATCGGGCACGGGGAGGGCTCACTCTGGGAAGGTTTTTCCAACGTGAACGTTTCTGTGACTCCACAATTCCTGGGAGGAGCGAGGCATCACCATCTGCTGCAGCTCTGCTGAAGATTTAGCCCCAAACTTCCCTCTGAGTTGATAAATCTGCCCTCGGTCTCCTGCTGCTCCCCCCGTCGCGGGAGCTGAGCGGGGAGCAGCCTCGGGCCCCCTCTCCCTGCAGCCCAACACTTCCCAGCAGAGCCCTCTCTTTTTCCTTTGCCCAGATTTGCTTTTTAAAGCCTCAGGAGTTCAACGAAGCTTTTCCACATCGAACCTCCCCCTCCTCTCAGACACGGAATTGTTTCTGGCTAACTGGAAACCTTCTGCTCCGTGAAGCAATGCCGTGTTTTTGGAGCACGGCTCATCGGCCCCGCCGAGCCGAGGGGATTGTAGCCATCGATTTTCTTCCTGCTCCTGCCACTATTCAGTGCCTGGAAAGCGTTGCTGGAACCAGTGATAGTCCCTCTGGGGCAGCGTGGCAATGGCAGGAGCTCAGCAGACGATGTCCCTGCGTGTCCCCTCGGTGTCCTTGCCAGCAAACGCTTCACAAAATGGAAAGCAACTATTTAAAAAGCATTTAAACACAGGCCACAAAAAGAGCCCGGGAGCATAATCTGCTTGGAGCTGCACGGGAGGTCAAGAGGGATGGAGGTGCTTCAACCTGCACGTGGCATCAGCTCAGACGGGCTTCATAAGCCCCCACAATCAGCTGTCCCACAGGAAGGGCTTGGGAACGTGCTCCATGCCCCACCTGGGCGGGGAAAAATGGGCCAAGACACCTGGAATTGGACACCAATCCGTGAATTGAGTGCACTGTGTCCCACCTGCCAGGAGCTGGAGCACCTGGATGTGGGCAGCCCTGCAGACGGTGGCACCTCTGAAGCCCCCAGTGGGTTCTGCTGGCACTGCCACCCCAAAAGGAGTTGTGGCTTCCAAAATCCACTCCCTGCTGGGTTTTTCGTAGTTTTAGTCCCACGTTTGCACAGCAAGTTTGGCAGCAGCTCCCACCTGCCTGGCAGGTCAAAGGAGCCCAGAGGGTTCAGCCAGGGATCCTTGGGAGGGAACAGGGAGCAGCTACACCCCAAAGCACCAGGACATTCCTCCATGGGCCCGTGGTGGTGCAGGATGCCCAGTGAGCAGATCAAAGGACTTGTGGCTGCCCCTGGATCCCTGGAAGTGTCCAAGGCCAGGTTGGACAGGGCTTGGAGCAACCTGGGCTGGTGGAAGGTGTCCCGGCCCGTGTGGCACTGGGTGGGTTTTAAGACCCCTCCCAAGCCAAACCATTCTGGGATTCTGGGGTTCTAATGATGCTGCACTAAAGGAACAGAGAGAGAGAGGGTGTTTGGAGCTGCCAAGTGGGAGCTGGGATGTGCTGAGCTCCTTTGGAAACCCCCTGGTAAACAGATGGGAGCAAAATTAGGTTGGCAGCAGAGTGTGCTTTAAAGATCCCACATCCAAGTGTTGTCTGCAGCCCAGGGAGGTGCCCACAGCCCCTGCCAGGGCTGCCAGCACTCGAGGGCAAGGCTGGGTAAGCAACAGAGATCCTGCACCCTGAGAAAGGGGGTTTGGTGGGAACCCCCACCTGCTGGACCCTCCTCTGCCCCCTCACCGCTGCCTCGCTGGGACTGACCCCCTCCCAACATCTGCCAAGGCTTGGCAGCTCATTAGCTCCGTGGCAAACCATCATTAAGAGGCCCAATCAACACGATTTCGTTTCGAGCAGGAAGCAGCTGTCCCCTGCTTTGCATCCAGGGATAATTGTAGCAGGAATTAACCCCCTCCTGCACGTGGCTGGGAGGGGGCTCTGCCCTGTAAATCCGCGAGCTGGGGCTGCCTTGGACCTGCGGAGTGTTCCGAGAGCATTCCCAGTCCCAGGAGCACATGGATGCCCGATGGATCCATGGGACATCCCCTGCCTGGATCCACGTGGCTCCAGCGGGATTCACACCCTCGGGTGGTGGGGGGGACAGAGGGGACCCCTCTGAACCATCACCGAGGTGGATGTTTTTATCCCTTGGAAACATCTCCGTGTTGTGCTTTGGAGAGGCTCTTTGGGTCCCAGTTACCCGGGGTGGGGGCACTGGGAGGGAGGAGGAGGGGGCGGTTTGCAGCCGGGTCAGACGAGACTGACCCTGGCCTGGAGCCACCCTGGCTGGGACTTGTATTTTAACCCCAAGAGCTGCCTCTGCTTTGGTTTTGGGGGTGTTCGGCACCACCCTGAGCAATATCCAAATATAATACCCATTAAAGATAATGACACGCCATGATTTGATGAGTTGTGGGTTAATTCCCCCTCCCCAAACACACAATTATTCCCAGGATGTGAACCACTTTAACGATATTAATGGTGGAAAGGAAACAGGAGCTCTTTTATCAGGATTTTTTGGATTTAGCTGCATTAATACCTTGTTCAATTGATGCATATTCAAAGGGCCTAAGTGGGGCCCTCACTGTTTCAATTAGCATTAATGCACAATTATTTTGCTCCATATTTATGCTGCTCTTGCAGGGCTTGGGTTTGGGTTGTTGGGGTGGGTTTCTTTTTTGACATTTCTGATGTTAATTCAGCATTTAAAATATCCCTCTCCCCAAACTGTTTGCGTGGTGATAAAGCATAATGAGAGGGATTTCAGGTTAAACACCAGAGGAAGGAAAGGGCTGCTCATCAAAGGGGGGATAAATCCTGGTTTTTCCCAGATTATGGGACGTAATTGGATCTAATGTGGAGATTGCACGGGAACAACTCATCCCTGGATGGGAATTTGCAGGAAAACCAGCCCTAAAAATGGTTCAGTGGGGTCTCCTGGCTGGCCAAGGGCTCTGCTCTGGGAATTCCCAGGGTGTGCAGGGGGACAGACTGGTGGCCAAAGGTCCCCTGGGCTTTGTGGTGCCTCTGCAGCCGAAATGGGATCAGGGCTGAGCTCCACGAGCAGTTACTTTGGCTGGAGATGCTCCCTTTGGAGTTTTGGGAATCCTCTCCCTCCCATCCAACAACGATGAGCTGCCCCAGCCCTTCCCTTCAAAGCCTTGATTGTTAAACCCTCCTTCATTTCTTTTCAATACTCACGATTTTAAAATACCTGTTTCTTTATTGTTTTAAAATACCAAAAATCCATTATTTTAAATCCTTATTCCTTTCTTCTTCAGAAGTGCTCAGGGAGCTGCTTCTCCACTTGCACCTCAATTCCCTGCAAGTCAAGAATTGGCTCCACTTCGGGTGGTGTTTGAATCCCTGTCCCGGGTCTGAGTGAGCCAATGAATCCAACTGGGCAGCTGTTCCCAGGCCGGAAAAAAAAAAGGAGGAAAAAGGGAAAACCTGCCTGTGGATGAGGATCCTCCTGAGGAGCTGTGGGGGGGAAATGGTGATAAAAATTATGTTGCACAATAAAAAAATTGAATGAAATATAGTTAATGCATAGTATTAATAATTCTATAATTATAAAGACATAAATTATGCTTATAAAATGTCACTGTCCTGCCAGATATTCGGGGCTGGTGCAGAACTGAGGCGAAGGGAGCAGGTCCTTCCCTCCCTCCTGCTTTCTGAGCCTGGTGCGGGGAGCTCCGGCTCTCTCCGGCCTCTGGCTGTGGCAAAAGCATTCCAGGCATTCCCACCATTCCCAAGATTCCCAGAGGGAGCTGCCAACTCGTGGATCCCCCGCAGAAACCCCAGAGTGCTGCGCTCCGGCAGCCGGGAAGGAGATGGGGGAGTTCAGCTCCGATTTCCCATTAGATACGTCCGAGCTAAAAGCGACCGAGGGGCATTCCCGGTGCCAGGGGCATTCCCGGTGCCCAGGGGCATTCCCGGTGCCCAGGGACATTCCCGGTTCCAGGGGCATTCCCGGTGCCAGGGGCATTCCCGGTGCCCAGGGGCATTCCCGGTGCCCAGGGCCATCTGCGGCTGCCCGATGGGTAATTAGGGACAGAGATATTTACGGATCCGTTAATTTGGGCTGTTTTTTGGAGCTTCGCGGGGCGCGTCGCTGGGAGCTGCTCCGACAGCCCCAGGCGCCGGCTCGGGGAGCAAACTCAGGGATTTCCCCGCTCAGCCTCCTGACCGTGTTCCCAACAACCAACATTCCCCCCGTAGTTGCTCATTTTTCCCTTCCCAGGAGCCAGGGGATGATGTTGCTCCTCTGAGCAAACAGCTCGTGGCTCGAGGGACAAACCTCGTCTTTCCCTCATTAAAGTCCCTGAAGCAGAAGACATCGGGATTTTGGGACCCCACCGTTCCAGGCTTGCAAGGAGGGGGAATATTGATGCTTCCCTTATTCCCTCACCTGCCGTTATAAGCCCCGTCAGCTCAGAGTGATTTCCTTACACCTGGAGTTATGAGAGGGAGTAAAATACACCCCGGAGGGAGCGGGGGCAGCGCTGGGGACGCGGCACAAGGGCAGGTCATGAGCAAGGGTGGAAAGGAAACGTGGAAACACAAGGATTTTAGGAAGGAGCTGGCAAGCCTAAATCAAAATAATGATAATAATAAATTAAAACACAGATAAAACATCCCTCTGTTTAATGGGAGAAGATCTGGGAGCTTCCAACAGCCTTTGAACTCCAGGTCAGCCACCAAGGCTTGGCAGGAACGAGCCCCTGGTGCTGCAGATGAACCATCACTAAGTGTTCCTGGTCCTTCCATCTCTGGAAAGCACCAGATTGGGGCAGGAGAGATCCAGATTAAGAACTTTTTGCTTCCAAGGACATTTCCAGGGTGGAGACAGAGTCTTGGAGTGCCTGTGTGTGTTCCCAGCAGGGTGTTGGACCCAGGGTGCTGCTCCCACCCCATCAGCACCGAGGGCATGGGGAGAGTTCGTCCCAGCAGGTCCAGCAGGCAGGAGTGAAGCTGCAGGACTTTGGGTTTGCCCCCACGAGGGAGCAGAGAGGGGTTTGGGGCTCGGGGAGTTCCTCCTGCAGACAGAGAAGGGGAATTGCCAATTTTGCAAATCCTAATTACCCTCATTAAATCCATCTCCCTGGGAGTGGAGACGTGGGATTAATGAATGGCACACGGGGAAAGATTGGAGCACAGATCCAATAAAAGCCCAGACAAAGAGATCAATGTGGTCAGCAGAGCACAGAACTGCCCTTCAGAGCGCTCCTGCCACCCCAGGGCCTTCCAGGAGGAGAGGCAAAGCCACTGCTCCTTCTCCCAAATCCCACTGTTTTGCAGGAAAACCCGAGGGCTGCAGTTTGCCAAAGCCCCGGGGTGGCTGCAGCTCTGCTGGGATGTTTCCAGACTCTGGAAATCTGGGTGTCTTCGGGACGGAAATACATTCTGAAGGACACCAGCAGCTGTCTGGGAGTGAGGGACATCCACAGGGGGGGTCTGCCCATCTATTCCCAAGCCTCGGGGGGACACACAAACACTGCTGGAGGCGTGGGTGGCACAGGATGCCAGGCTGAGCTCCTCCAGCTGGGTGGGAGATGGTCCTGACTCCCCGAGGAGCTCAGCAAGGCTGTGGTGGGTCCCAGGGCTCCCCTGGGTCACCCCCAGCGCCTTCACCTCTGGTTTTTACCCAGAAGTTTCTCCTGAAAACCACCTGGAGGGAGACGAAAGCTGGCGTGACCTTGAGGGGACGATGAAGGCGATTGATCAGGCTGGAGCCCGGCGTGGCTGATTCCATCAATAAGGAATATGGGATTGGGGCAGTCAGGGGAGAGGATTGATGGGCTGTCTGAGGGCTTGGTAACTCCTTCCTCTCCAGAACCTTCAGCTGGGGTTCTCTGAGGCACCAGAGGACAGGGATTTGCAGCCACAAGGTGCCCAGGGTGGTGAGGGACCTGCTCCACGGCCGAGCCAAGGGGCAGTGGTTGGAAGTGGGAATTGTTCCCGTTGAATTCCAGTCCCCACTGCCGGTGCAATTCCCAGCTGTCCCACCTCTGCCCTGCACCACCTGCAGGACTTCCAGCTCTGCCGAGTGCCTGTGGCAAAAGCTGAGGTCCATGGGGTGGGTGGAACAGCCCCCCCAGCAGATCCCACCCCAGCCTGGCATTCCCAGGTCTCACCGAGTCCAAGGAGCACGGAGAGCCCTCGTTCTCCAGGAGAGCTCTGGGCTGAATCCTGGTCCTCCTCTTCTTGTCTTCACATCCATATCTCCATTCCCCTCCTCAGAATTCCCTGCCTGAGCACTCCCCCTCCCCAAAATTCCCTGCCTGGGCACTTCCCCCCCCCAAAATCCCCCGCCTGGGCCCTTCCCCCCTCCAAAATTCCCTGCCTGGCCACTTCCCCTCCCCAAAATTCCCTGCCTGGCCACTTCCCCTCCCCACTGGATTACCTGGGACCTGTTTTTTTCAGGAATCACACGGAGCACTTTGTTGTATTGATTTGCTCGTGCCGAACACGACTCTACAAACAGCAAATCTGCTGGGGATTTTTCTCTCCTTTCCCTGCAAGACAGGAAATAAAGGACAAAAGGGGAAGAGAAAAGGCCTTTGCTGTGGGTTCCCAGAATGGATCTGGCTCCAGCCTCATGGGAGCAGAGCTGTGGCCACGGGAATTGTCTTTTAGGAAAACAGAGCCAGAGCCCTGAGGGGGTCAGGCAGTGCCATCCTGGGGCTCTCCCACCTCCCACCCCACCCCAAGAGCAACTTTTCCACCTTTTCCTCTGCCTTTCCCCATTTAACACCTCTCTGAGGCCAGGAAGGGGGATTCTGCAGGGAGTTACACGCAGCAAATCCACGGGGATCAAGCCCAGCCTCGTGAAGTGTCCTGGCAGGGAGGTGAAGGATCCTCTGGAAGAGGGGGGCACAAAGTGGGATGGGGGATGGAGGTGACCAACCAGAGGCCACCCGAGCACCGATTTCCAGGGCAGGAGGGGAGGGAAAGCAGCGTGGGGGGGTTTGTTTTCCTGCTTTTTGCTGGGTTGGAGCCTGGGCAGTCCAGCGGGCAGGGAAGTGTGAGTGCCAATTTCTCATTCGGGAGGAGAATGAGGTTGCAAATTAATCCTGTTAATGAGGTGTCAGGCTGAGTTTGCGTGTCCTTGTCACCAGGGCAGGGTGACAGCCTGTGAGAGGTGCTGAAGGGTCCCCCTGAGGCAGCAGCAACTTGATTTGCTCCTGGAAGGAGCCCAAGCTGCCACCTCGGGTTGGGAGGCACCTTGAGGGCTCCCGGGAATGAGGGAGCTGGGAATGCAGGTTGGGAAGGCAGGACCTTCCCCCAGCAATGGCAGGGACCGCCTCACTTGGCCTGCCAGGACCCAGAGCGTGTCCCTGGGTCGGTGTGAGGGGCAGGACCAGCATCCCAAATCCACCCACCCCTCCGTGGGCTGCCCTGTGCTCCCCCCCAGGCGCGGCGTGTTCCCAGACACCCCCAAAACCACCTTCCCTCCTGCACATCCTGAACAAACCTTTGGATTTGTCTCTGCTGAACGGAGCTTGGACTTGGAGAGCCCTGGAGGGAAAACCGGTGCCCTCGGTGTGTGTTGGCTGCTCCGGGAGGGGGATGAGTTTAAAATCAGGACAAGTGACAGAGCAAGGGAAGGACTGAGGTGCTCGTCCTGACCCTGCTTGTGCTCTGGCTGAGGCCAAAGGGAGCCGAGGGCCCCCCAGGTCCCCTCTGGAGCCCCTGCCCCATTCCGTCCTTCCAGTTGCTTCCTATCAGCATGGAGTAATTAAGTTCATAAGGCATCAGACGATCAGCAGCAGCCCACAAGACGTTGCGTTTAATCATGTACTAATGGCATGTTCTTGGCAATAATTACCAGATAACAGTGTTTGCAGGCTGTAATCAGAACAATTGCAGTAATTAAAGCAGCCTTTTGTCAGCAGCTCCTTCCCCCCTTGCCGGGTGCGGGAGCGCCGGGGCAGGACCCCCGGCAGGAGGGGACGGCACTCGCTGTGCTGGTGGCCCGATGCCACCGCTGGCACCACTAATTGGCACCCGAGAGGAACAAGGAGCTCCCTGCAGAGCATCTGGGTCACGGCTACTCCCCAGAGGAGCTGCCCCATCGCTGGAAGTGTCCCGGGCCGGGCAGGATGGGGCTCGGAGCAGCCTGGGCTGGAAGGTGTCCCTGCCCACGGCACGGGTGGAACAGGGTGAGCTTTAAGGTCCCTTCCAACCCAGAGCAGTCTGGGATGGTGCTGCTGCCCCAAAAGCCCCCAGTGAGGGCTCAGGGGACACATTCCCGCCCTGGGGTGACCTTGTCCTGGTGCTGGTCCCAGTGACATTGAGGGTTCTTGTGCTGTCCCTGAGGGTCAGTGGCACAACCCCCTGGCCCCTTCCTTCCCGTGTCACCGGGGATCCAAACGGGACCTTGTCCTTGGACAATCATGGTCAGCTCCCCCAGCTGTCCCCATGCCCTTGGGGCATCCTGCTGACGCAGGGCGTGCTGCCCATGGGGCACTGCTGGGGCTGGCAGCACCATTCCCTGGATTTTCAGGGGTTAATTTTGTGGCTTCGATCCCTGCATGGGCCGTTCGCTCAAGAGTTGGATTTGACGGTCCTCGTGGGTCCCACCCAACTCCGAATATTCTGGGATTCTGAAAGTTGTTGCTGGTGGTTGGAAAATGGGATTAGGAAGGGCAGAGAGGGTTGTGCCTTCGAAGTGGTGGAATTTCCCCCCTGAGTCCCAGCTGACCCAACCCCGACAGCCACAAGGAGCAGGACGAGCCGTTTTAAAAATAACCCCCTCTCCAAAAGAGGCAAAAAGAATCGAACAATAATGCAAGAATAAAAATAAGCAGTTTTATGGCTCTTCCAATAATTAACTTAGATCTCAGCTGTTAATTTACGCACCCAAAGTCCTCTGTTTAATATTCTAATTTGTGGTTAATCATCTATCAAGAGAGAACAAACGGTGATTAGCTCATCTTTACCTCCTTGAGGGTGAGGGAGGCAATTTGGTGTAATCAATGCCGCAGCTCAAGGAAACGTTTATGGCATTCCTGAATTATTCATGTGCCAGCTTTGCCCCGGTGAGGGGGGCAAAAGTGGCTCCCGTGCCAGGGAAATGTCACTGGGGTGGGATGTGAGGATGGTGCCCGTGGGTGACCACGGATAACCAAGGAGGGGACAGCGCCCTTTTAGGTCTAAGGGTGGTCCTTGAGATGGTTTAGATCAGAGACTGAGAGGAAACCCTTCCCTGGGAGGGTGGGCAGGCCCTGGCACAGCTTGGGCACAGAAGCTGTGGCTGCCCCATCCCTGGCAGTGTCCAAGGACAGGTGGGACGGGGCTTGGAGCAACCCGGGCTGGTGGGAGGTGGAACTTAATGACTCCAGGCAACAGAAACCAAAAGCTTCTTGCTTTTCTCTGCTTCCCACAGCCTTCAAAGGAGGTGGGAAGGGAAGGGAAGGTTTGGGAAGGGAAAGAAAAGGAAGGGAAGCTCTTGCAGGAGTCACAGCGGGCCTGACAGGGCAGTTTGTGCCAACCCAGAGAGATCTGCCTTTACTCCCTTTCATTTTTCCCTTTTCTCTTTCCCATCCCCTGAAAACCAGTGATGGGGTTTGGACTCCACACCTTCGTGTCCCACAGCCTCTGTCGCTGCAGGGACGAGCATGGGGGGAAGTTCTGAAAGCCCTCGAGAGAATTTTTAAGGATTCCACATGTTTTGGCTTTGAAAATAAGTCAAGACTGGCCATGGCCAGGCCCCTGAGGCTGGAACAACTGGGAGCAGGGACTGGAAGAGGTGACAAGGATCTGGGCAACCTGGGATGGCCAGGACCCTCCACAGGCACAGCAGAGCTTTTCCTGCCTCCACAGCCCTTGGTTTGTCCTGGGAAGTGGTGTTTTCCCAACCCGGCCTCAGTTCCTCCTGGAAGTGGCTTTTCCCTTCTCCAGGAGCACCGCTCTGTGTCCCTGCAGGAATCGTCTGTGTCCCTGCAGGAATTCTCCGTGCCCCTGGTTCCCCTCTCCCAGCGCCCTCCAGCACTGCCGTGCCCATCCCGGGGGTGGGGAGGGCTCGAGCAAAGGGGCTTCACCCTTTCCCCCCCTCCAAAAAAAACCCCAAACCGGGGAGCGCAGCCCTGGCGGGATCCTACAGCCCTTTCCAGGGGGACAACAGGGTTTATTGGGAATACGTCCCTGCTGGAAGAGGGGATTCCACGGGCTGGCAGCTCCCTCTCGTGGGCAAAACGGCACGGAAGAGCCGGGCTGGGCTGTGCGGGCGGGCGGCGGCCCCAGATGTGCTGCACAGCTGGATCCTCAGCAGGTCCCCAAGGGCTCGGCCGAGCCGGATTCCTCCCGGGACAGAACAGGGACGAACCTCCTCAGGAGCGGGGACAAACGCTCAGCCAGGCTATTCCTTCCCCTCTCCACCAGCGGGGTTTTGGGGGCTTTGGGGCAGGGTTGGATGTTTTCCAGGTGTTTCATTTCCACAGGCACTTGGGTTGCAGTGTCTCTTGTCTCTGGAATGACATCCAGTCTGCTGTTTATTGGATGAATATTTATGAGGGCTCTGATGAAGAGGCGGATTCCGATTTGCCACTCGTAGGAAACAGCCAGAGTCTGCCCCCTAATTAATATGAAGCATCTTTAATTCCTTGATTAGATTCCAACTCACAAATAAAACATTTGCAATTCACCTCCATTTCTTTATTATTTTGAAATATAAAGACAATCCCCTTCAAGTGAGCTGATTGCGTTTGGCTTTGGAAAGGGCACAGGGAAGGGAATTTAAGTGGGGGGTGAGGACAGGACACCTCCCGGCACGGCTCTTTGGGATTTGTTGCCTTTCCAAGCCGATAAACAACACTCGATTTTTGTTGCTGTCCCAGAGCGCGGGGTTTTCATCCCGAGAAGACCCCCGGGCCCCCCTGAAACCATCACGGGATCAACACCCATTTGCGAGGCTCGGCTAAGAATTTTCTGTCCCCTTTCGGCGCCAGGGGACGAGTTTTGACTTGGCCTCGGCCGAAGGTGCCCGATGGATTCATCGGGAATTTGTTCCCACGCCGGGGAGGGGGGGCTCGGGGTGGGAAATTCCTCTGCGCAGTCCCAGCGGTGCCAGAGGGAATAAAGCAACAACTTTTGCTGAAGGAACTCACTGAGAGGCTGAAATTGTCCCCCAGGGTGTGAGGGAGCCACTGCAACGACCCAAAAACCATCTTCAGCCCTCAAACGATCTCCAACGCCACCCCCCGACCCGTGTAGTCTTGCTTTGATTCAAAGAAACCAACACATCGTGCCATTTGTTAACAACCCGTCTTGGTTTTATTGTCCATTTTCCAAAAAGTTGGCGGGTTTCTACTCATAGTTATCAAATATTCTTATTTTACAAAGATTTACAGCTCTGTGAGTGCCCAGCGCTGAACAAGGCTGGATGTGGGAAGGCTCTTAAATAATCTAACCACGATTTTGGGGAGAGGGTTTAAAAATTAAGATTTTAAAAGGAAAGAACAGGAAAAAAAAAGGAAATTCCAACAAGTCCGTTCAGCACCAAGCAGGACATAACAGGGTTTGTATAAAAGACAATTTATTTCCTTGAGAAGGGGCACAAGACAGTTCATTTCTTCGGGAAGGGGCACAGGCCAGTTCATCTCTTTGGGAAGAGCCACAAGACAATTTCTTTGGGAAGAGGCAGAAGACGATTCATTTCTTTGGGAAGAAGCAGAAGACGATTCATTTCCTTGCGAAGGGGCACAGGACGATCCATTCCCTTGGGAAGGCGCACAGGGAGCAGGGAACAAACCCCAGCAAACGAGCCCAGGACCCGAGGCACCCTCCTAACACCCCACCCCTCCCAAACACCGCGACCGACCTTTCCCCCCTCCCCAAATTCCGACTTCCCCGGGCCGTGCGTCCCCTCGGGGCGGCTCCCGGGGCGGGGGTCTCCCCGGGGGTCCCTTCTCCTCTCCGGGC
>VXAU01001592.1:221009-242705 GCA_013399695.1 Formicarius rufipectus | reverse complement strand
GTTCTGTTCCATCAGTATTTCTGAAGAAACGTTTCCTTCAGGAATTCTGTGGCATCACTGTCCTGGTTTGTCCTGCCACAGAATTGTTTCAGTTGTTCTATTTTGTGTATTAACTTACAATTTAACCTCTAGGAATTGTCTAATTTTTGTAGAGTTTTTCAAGATTCCATGGATTAAGAGATATTCAAGAAAAATAGATACTAAAATCCAACTATACTTCTAAAGTTAAGGAGTTAACCAGGTCATTTCACTGGTAATAGTATAAACAAAAGAGTAAGCAATTGCCATTCTGTATTTCATTGAAGGAAGTCCTCCTTCTTTGGAAATTTATTGCCAGAATATCTAAGCTTATTTTCTATACATTTTTCAAGTAATGTGTCATCTTTTATTGTTTTAAGTTACAATGCTGTATCTGTGATTTAGTGTTTTAATTCATATCCTCATTGCTGAAAAAAAAAATCTCATTTTTCCTATAATCCTTACCAACTGTATTATGAAAATTATATAAAGAATGTAACATCATAAGAATATGATGAAGTCTACTTTCTGCTTTCCACTATGTAAATTCCTCTACCTTGTTCTCTGTCCCCACTCAACTATCCAAAATGGCTTTCTAATTAAAAGAAGTGGTAAATATTAGAAATTTCCATGTCTTTTTCCTCCACATAATGTTATTGTTTCTGGATTTTGTTACTAGATGTGAAATACAGGAGTGAAAAATATCAGTTTTAGCTAATAGCAAATTCGGTTTTGTCAAAACAAAGATGGGGAATCAGTGCACTAAGGATTCCTGAACCAGGCTCTCTTTAAAATGCATTGTGCTCGAAGAAATTTGGTGTAATAGCTTATACTATCTTTATTATTTTATGTAATGAAGAAACAATTTCTAAGGACCTAAGAATCATTTGCAAAGGACTTTGAAGTCCTTGGACAGCCAATACCCACTGATGCCCCCGACCCCCTCTTTTGTGTTACAGTGCATGACACCAGAGATGTTAACACTCAGGAACTGTTGCTGGAGGCAATGGGAGATGGAAAATGACTCCCCCTCCAAAACTCCCAGACCCAGAGTGCCTTTTGAGGATGGAACCACAGCTCCACCGCTGATCTCCATCTCTGTGCTGGTGTCAGCTGCACCTTGGCATGCTGGCAACAAGATATGTAGTATTGAGGTTCCTCAGGTATTTTAATATATAAGCACTCTGTGAGTTTCACTTAGCCCACAGCTTAACATTATGACTCCTTTACATCCCCCAAACATACTCAGATACCCCAAATTATTTTTAAATAACTTGACAGTGATGGACTTGATTGTAATTACTGCAGTAATGGGCTTGGTGAAGGTTTCAGGGTTCATACAAGTAATGAATCAGAATAATAAAATACATCAATTATGAGTGTAATTATTTATTGGCATAATAATATGTAACCCATAAATTGCATAAAGAAAAGTGACATAGAAAGTACCAACAGCTACAATATCAAGGAAAATACTTTCAATTTTACTCAGTGATTTAGCAAATTAGAGGACAATGTCTAAATTTATTATTTTTACTCTTTCAGTGCTTTCCAACTAAAAATATCCATCAGTTTTCTTTGGTGGCTCTTGCTCTAGAGCAAAGATGATGGCTGATGGTCTTCTCACTGCACTCCATGTGGGAAGCAACCAGGCTGGCTTCTCTGAGAAGCTACGAGAAGCTTCCCTGTGTCTGACAGAGCCAGTGCCAGCTGGCACCAAGACAAATCCACCACTGGCTAAGGCCAAAGTGGGAACAAAGCTAGGAGCACCTCTGGGATAACATATTTAAGAACGAGGGGAAAAAACAGTGCACATGCAGCAAGAGAAAGACACTCCAATTCAGTTTTATTTCTCCTTATCCTACTCTGGTTTGATTGGCAATAAATGAAACTAATTTCCCCAGGTTTCTCATCAGGCAGAAAATGTCTGTTTCATGACTAAGTTTTGGGGACATCCCTTGTCTGGAAAAGATAGAAAAGGAAGAAGCCACTTCATCTCTTGAAGGTTCTGGTGCTTTCTGGAGCTCTGGTCTTTCCACTGCATGAAGGGATGTTGTTTTTCCAGCCGTTGATTTCTGCAAGAAAAAGATGAGACTTGCAGAGTTTACAAAGTATCTGTTTTGCAGTGAGCCTTTGTTAAGACCTTTGTTAACCACTTCATTTTTTGTTGTGTGTGCAACAAATCCACTGGGAAGAAAGTGAGATTTGATTTTGTCTAATATTAGGCAGGAAAGCAGTAAAATGTGCTGTGTTTGGGACTAATAAAAACTGTATTAAAATAAATTTTAAGGCTATTAGTGTGGAAAAATAATTCTTGTAATGTTAGTCTCTTAGATGAACCCCACAGTGTTTTCACAGGAACATCTAGCTTCTTCAAGGGAGCTGGCAGAAAGAAATAGGAATTCTGTATTAAGGGTTTCCTAAGGAATGACTGGTATTGTGTCCATGTGTGCATATGTGTGCAACACCATCAAATCCCCTTAAAAATACTGTATTTCTCCAAGTTTCAAAGAATGAATGCTGAGATATCATTTTAGTGCCCCAAAGGAAGGAAAACTTGCAACATTAAGTGCAATTATTAAGCACCATACAATTTAGAAAAGGAGCAGGATGGATGCCTCCACTTATAGAGAAAGTTTCAGAGTTGGTTCTCCACTCATTGACTTGCAATCTCTTTTGCATCTCAGAGCCAGAGGAGAGCCAGCTGCAGAGTTCTTCTAGTTCTCCAGTTCAGGCAATGTGGTATCGGCACTTTGATGGAGTCAGGATGCTGTATATGTTCAGCTGGAGGCATCTTACAGAGCAGCACAGAGAAGACACACAGCCTTCCCTGCACTACTTTCCCCTGTCCAGGGGACCGATGAGGAATGCCCTGATAGAAAGGTCCTCAAGGCAAACTTGTCCCAGGAGTAAAAGAGACAAACGTATCACAAACCCTTGGGTTCCCTGAGGTTCTGTATGGAATGTTGGGGTGTGCCCATAGCAACTGTCATCTCCTGCTACTGCAGCTGTTGGTGGACCATAGGTGGAGCAACAGAGGCAGGATCTGGTCCTGGGCTGTCTCCAAACAGCCACCTCCTAGCCTCACCGCTGGATCTGACTTCTGGGTCAGCATCCTCATCTCTTCCTCTGCTCACAGGAGAGGGGAGGTCTGCTTCAGAGCTGTCAAAGGTAAGAAAATCCTCAATTGCCCTCAAATCGGTAATGGAACTGCAGGAGAGTCCAGTTGGTTGTCTCCCCAATCACTGGTCTGTCGTCACTCTCCCTAAACGATTATAGATTAAGGTGGGGTTCACCTTCTATAGCAATAATTATGCCTCCAGTGGAAATACAGACATTTTCGTAGACGGGATAAGGAGATGTCATGGCACAATTTCAGGTGCTCATCCACTGATGACCTGATTACCAGTTCTTGGCACCTGTTTAAGTACTAAAACCTTTTGGGTTACCCCAAAATAATCCTGTTGATATTGAAGAGTTCAGAAGTTGTGTTGGCAAATACCATTAGGCCCTGGCTATGCTCACAGCTTCCCCAAAGCCTTAAAAACCAGAGTGTTGTGACTTCTCCTCTGCAATTTCTGTTGTGCATGGGATGTAATCATTTTACTGGGCTTGTCCTCCAATACTGGCTTTCACCTATAAAAATGTTCAAGTTTCAGAGATTCTTATATTTTTATATACTTTCATAAATTTTAGATACATTCTATTTTTATATATATATATACCTATTTTTTCACATATAGTGAATATCTTTTCTAGATAGATATTTGTATAAATTTTTGTATGTTTTTCAATCCCTGTGGGGCTGTTTCTGCCCTGTGGACAGAGGTAACCATGGAATTCCATTCTGAATGATCCTCCTTAGGGACAGAATCACACAATCTTCTAAATTCGAAGGGACCTACAAGGATCATTGAGTCCAACTCCTGGCCCTGTGCACCCCTAAAAATCACACCATGTGCCTGAGGGTCCAAATGCATCTTGAGCACTGTCAAGCTTGGTGCTGTGACCCGTTCCCTGAGGAGCCTCTTTCAGTGTCCAACCGCTGGTGAAGAACCTTTTTCTAATATCCAGCCTAAACATCCCCTGACTCAGCTTCATGTCATTCCTTCATTCCTGTCACTGGTCACCAAGGAGAAGAGATAGGCACCTGCCCCTCTGATTCCCCTTGTGAGGAAGCTTCAGACTGGTATGAGAAGTTCCTCAGAAGGTCCAAGTGCAAAACTCACCAATTACACCAAACTGAGGGAATTTAGTGAGAATAGCTAGTGGTTTGCAACAATGAGGATGAGAAGGAAGTCTACAGGCCACTGTCAGCAGAATGATTTTTACTTGGAGCATTGTTTTGATCTCCTTCAGGTGGAAAGAAGAGGGAAAATGAAGAGGAAAGCAAGAGCCAGTGTTAAGCCGTGAGTTCTGACATAGTGGTTAAAGGACAGCAAATCTGGGAAATGGCAAGGAAGGAACTGCCATTTTGGAGTTGGGGTGGGATTGGTTCAAGCCGATGGGTCTGTGGGAAGTGTCTCTTCACCACTTGCCTTTTCCACCTCTGCTTCCTTCTTCCTTTAGACATATCAATGTTGGCAGCGACTTTCAGGCTGAGCTTCCTGATCTGCAGAACAGACCTGCAAATGAGGATGAAGAACCTGCATCCCTGGTCTGGAAGCCCTGGGAAGACACTGACTCTGACATGGAAACACATGACAGAGGTGTCCGTTGTGCTTTTCTTCCACCCTCAAGATACTTGGGTTTGAAAAATCCCCTTTTTTTTTGGTGAAAACGGAGCTTCCTGTATGCTCCACTGCCTCTTCCATCTTCCCATTTAGTAATGTTAGAGGGAAGGAGATTGCTCAGTTTTGGTAGACCAGCAAAAAAGAACAATTTTCATGCTCTCAGAATTGCTCATGAGCATTTGTCACTGGCCAGCAACCCTGAAAGAGGGGAGATTTACTCCCACTTATCATTACCAAAGCTACTTTGAAGGGAGACAACACTACCTTGGGACATCTCAGCCTTTCTCTTCTGTGCCTTTTCATGCTCTCCAGTCTGTCTTCAGCTCTTCTGCTTTCCTTCTCCCTTGTAATTAAACTTTTCCCCCTTCTTTGCCCAAACCTGATTTTCTGTGTGTTTTTGTTGTGCTTGTAGTGAGAGTTCTGCTTGACATGGCTAGTTCCAGTGGCATTCCTGGGGCAGCAGCTAATCTGGAGCTTGCCCTACACTGCCTGCACCAGGCGCAGGGCAGCATTCCGGTAAGGAGCAGATATTTGGGTGGAATGAAGAGTGGACAGGGAATTAATAAAGACTGGGGACTGGTGACTAGGACAACCCCTGCTGCCTGCTCTTTGAAGAAGGGTTTAATGAGGAGTACTTGTCACATGCTGCATCCCCACGGGGAGGCTCTGCCAGTCCACGTGCTGCAGTAGGAGTGAGCCCAAAATGGCTCAAGCAGAGGGAAGGCATCTCCTGGTGGCACTGGATGAATGGTCCTGCAGCTTGCTCCCTTGAAAACTCCTGGGGATCTGTGTTCTCTAAGACATTTTAGCATGGACTGAGGAAAGGCTTCCAAAAGTCTCAGCAGGTTGAGGTGATCCTGGATACAAGATGAGCAAAATCATTGGGTTGGTGAACAAAATCATGACATTGGAGAGTGGAATCAAAGAGTTGGGGAGGAAAACAAGGAACTGAAGAGCAAAATCTGAAGGTTTTACTGGTATGGCAAAATCTTCCTCCAGGATACTGAATAACTGAAGTGGCAAAGGAGCTGAAAGAAAGCATTTACCTCTTTATTTCCTCATGGTTGGGAAGCTAAAGTCTTTTTCCCTTCACTCTTGCAGGAGGCTCTGAAGATGTTGCTGTCAGGTGGGCCTCAGACACCTGAAGGCCATCCTTTGGCTGATTATCATTATGCAGGTAACTGAAGTAGAGCTTCTTCATTTGCTGACTTCATCTGCTGATACTGCCATCCCCTAAATTGCCATGTCACGCATTTATTGTTAAAAGAGTAACAGGAGAACAAGGTCTCATGTTCTTCAGGGGCAGGGAAAGCAACAGCATCTACTCCTTCAGTTTTAATTGTTTTCTGTGCTTTTTTCCCTGGGGAATGCCTGTTCTTGTCTTCATTGCCTTCCAAAGGAGAGATGTCAATAGGTGAATAATGAATGATGCTGATTTCTCTTCAGCTGCGAGTGATCTGTTTTACCTGAGGGATCTATTTCAAATTGATAGAGTGATCGATTTACCTGTTGCTCTTTACTGCCAGGCTCTGATAGATGGACACCTGAGGAGAAGGAGTTATTTCAAAAGGCTTTTCATGCCTATGGGAAGGATTTTCATCTCATCCACAAAGAGGTAGAGCCATTGAACATTATTTGCCCTAATGGATAAATAGAAAGGAATTTGTTCTGGTACCAAATACCAGAATTCAATATCTCTCTTTTCAAATACCAGACATATTAAAATAATAATGAAGAGGTACAGTGGCCATCTATGTGAAAGGTGTGATTCTGCCCTTCCAGGCCTTTTTTCAAAGTTGTTTTGGGAAAGAAAGGTTTATGTTCTGTCAGATCTCTCCTGTATGTAAGATAGTGCTTCCTTAGCATGTTGTGGTGGGATAACTGAAGAGAATGGGGGAAGGAAAAACCACACTAGATGGATCTGTTGTTGATCTGTGCCTTAGATGCTTTACTGCATTGCATAATACTTATTTTACTCCCTATTCATTATACTCAATTTTTTTACTGGCTATTTTATTCCATACTCTAATTTTTCTCCAATGCACCAAACAGGATTGCCATTTTCAATTCCTTCTGTTTGCCTCACAACAGGTTCAAAGTAAGACTGTGGCACAGTGTGTGGAGTACTACTACCTCTGGAAGAAAGAAGGTAAAATTGCTACCATTCCTGCTCAGGTGAGTGGTGAAAAAAAATCAAAAAATGCAAGGAGGGTCAAGAAGCAGGGAAAAGGGGAGAAAAACTGCTGGGAGGCCTGTGCACTGGGAAAGGTGCAACAGATGCTGCCCAAGGCTTTCTTGCATTGCTGCTTGGAAATACTGAATTCTGTGGAATAACTTTGACCCAACAAAGCATCACCATCACCAAAACAAGCTTTGACTCCTTACAGAATTTGTGCTGAAGTGCTGGCACCCTTGCTGTTGCCAATCAGATCCTTAGTTCCCCACTGCTTCTTAACAGGAGTAATCCTGGTTGTGTTGAACTAGACGTTGCAGATTTTCAGGGATCTTTCATAACATTTCACCACACTCAGTAAAAGGAGCTTCTGGTGCTGAGGCTTGGGTAAAAGTTTTCTTGCCAGCAAATAGGAATTTGGTTAACAAAGATGGAGATTATTTTGGGTGGTAGAAACTGGGTAACTGTATATATTTGGTAATTTGACTGAATTTTCAACCCATTCCCTAGACATTTGAAGAGGAAAAAATACATAAATAGATATTAAATAGAGAGGTATAAATGATAAATGTAGAAGTAGCTATATAGATAATCACATATTTATCCTACCACTTTGGGCACAGAAATGAGATGGCTATTCTTCCAAGTGCTGTGTTTGTTCCCTTTTCTTGCAGCCAAATCCAGGCATTTTCTCAGCTCTGTAGTGTTGTCTAAGTTTAGAGAGCTTAGAAAAATTTATAGCTAAAACAGAGGGACAAATCTCCTTCAATTTCAAAACAAATTTTAATTAAGATATGATAAATGGAAGGATAACAGTTCCTAGCTATAATTTTTATAAAAANTCTGAAGAGAGCTCCCAGGGCCAAAAATTCTCTGCTTATATCCACTTAGGCTCTGCCCAGTCCCTCCCCCAGGGTGGAGACTTAAACAATGGGTGATTTACTCTGTGAGATAAACAATGACCTATTTTTGATACCCCTGGTGGGCCATTAGCAGACATGACCCCTCAGGTGGGTGTGGAGGCAGAAGAATTTCCTTATCTCACAGAAGTTCCAAAACACCCAGCCTGCAGCCTGAGGGGTGTGCTGTCCCTTAGACAATAGCTGCTAATGTGCCATTGTGAGCAGTTCATGGGACAAAAATGGCATAGAGGCTTTAGAATACACACCCACACAGTCACAAACTGACCCTGGCTACTAAAACGAGGACAAGTGTTTGGAGGAGTTTGCTTGGGCCAATACATTTTTATGCTGGACACTCCAATTTCCATCTCTCTGAAAAGAAGGATAAATTCATAAAGACTCTTTGATTTCCAGACTGTGGGCAAACCAAAGAGGAGCAAAGACCCTCCCAAGCTGGAGAATGAGGAGATGAGTAAGAGAAGCCGAAGGAGGCCACGCAGCGCAGTGTGTCCGTGCTGTGAACAGCCACAGCCATCCCGCTCGACAAGAGGCCCATTTCCATGTGGGATGTGCAAACGGTGTGGAAGTTATTCTTCCTTCTGCTAAAAACCTGCCGCTTTGAACTAAAACAGACTGAATATTTCAAAGGTGCTGTGGGGCAAGCTGAGGGCAGTTAGAGGATCACCTCTCACAGCTGTTTTCCACATTACAACCTACTTTAAGCCCAACCAGTTTTTTTAAATCCCAGCATTCAGAAGGAACCCTTGCCATGTCCCAACAAGACAGAGTTTGTAGAAATAAGAACACCAAAGCTTAGTTTAATGGAGTTAATCAGATTACAGATATGATATACTGAAAAGAATGAGAAATTTGAAAGAGTTGAAATAACAAAGCTCAGTTTCACAGTGTTTATCAAATTAAGAATCTGTCACATCCCAAAAAGATTGTAATTCTTAAAAATGGAAATCTTGAAGCTTGGTTTAATGGTGTTTATTGAATTAAAAATGAAGGAATTCAAAATGCTGCTTTGTTTCCTAACTTCCAGGGTGTTTGAAACAGTGAAGGAAAGGGACATCCATAGGAGAAGCCATTACCCACAAAAAGAAGATGAGCCTCTTCCCAAGAAGAAAAGACCAAATTAGGAGTTGTCTGTGTCTAGCAAGAGTTAAATGTGAATAGGAATTGATGTAGATAAGATTTGTTTATAAGGTTTTAGGGCTGAGTTTTTTTCCTCTTTAGTTTATTAGATAGAGATCTTGTTTAGTAAATGTAAGAAGTTTGGTGTTAAGTTTCTATCATATTTTTGCATTTATTAAATCATTAAACCAAAGTTTGTTCCATTTTGTGTTTTTGTCTTTATAATGACATGATCCAAAGTTTGTTTCACTTGTTTGGTGCTGCAAAAACAGCATTTGCCTTGAAAGAAGAACCTGAGTGTGTGCATTCTTCTGCAGGCCCAGCTTCTTGCTTAGTGGGCAGAGGGCTCCAAAGGTGGGTCCTCAATACTGACACCGAAAAAATGATGGGATTTTATCTTTTGATCCTTAAAAATTTCAAGTGGGGCTGAAAAGGGAGGCTTTGATTAATTCAATTAATTGGATCTAAATTAGCAGTCTTTTCTCATTGTACTTGGAAGGATAAAATGCCTTTTTGGTTTGTTTGTTTTCTTTGCCAAGCCACAAGATATTCATGGCTTTATTTAATTTCAGTAAATGGATGGACTTGACCACCTCTGAGGTCTTTTCCAACCTGACTGATTCTATAAAATTAATTTCCACATTCAGTACAAAGAAATCAGCAGTTCAGTTCAATTTTCTCTTCAAAAGACCAACTTCAGCTTCAGGTGTCAATAAACGTCCTTATCTAAAGGAGAACAAGTGTGAACACTATCCTCTTGCTTCTCATAGCTTGTATTTGCACTAAAGAAAAAGCATTAGGGTCACTCTTTTATCTAGTCTGGTGTACAGGATGTGCATGACAAGGTTTTGGTAGCAGGGGCTGGGAGGAATAGAGAGGAGGGCAAGGGAGGGGGAACTACTGGCTCTGAGAGACCTAAGTATTTAAACAAATTTTAAGGCTACTAGTGTGAAAACCTAATTCTTGTAGTGTTAGTCTCTTAGATGAATACCACAGTTTTTTTTAAAGGAGCATCTAATTTCTTCAAGGGAGCTGGCAGACAGACATAAGAATTCTGCATTAAATATTGTAATGTACATGAATGCTTTAAAGCAATTGACTTTCCCATAAATTTCCATTGTCTGTGGTTTTAAGGGTTTGCATGGATTAGGTATTGTTTTAATACAAGTTTTGTTATCAAGATTGGTATTACCATGATCTACTTTTTATATTACTATGTGACTTCTCTCTGTTCCAGAACAAAAGCTTGCCCTAAAACAATAGCAAGAGAGGAGTTTTAGTATCTTTCCTTATATATTCTTTGTATCTCATAGGTAGCAATCTTATTACATTTTAAAGCTTTTCTGTTACAACAATGAGAGACTGAATATTTAAGATAGGTTTACTCATGTGCCTATTTTCATCTAACAGTTGAGGTTAATTCAATTCCTGTTAAATCCTAATTTTTGTTTCTTCATAGCTCTTCCTGCTTTCATATTACTTCTTCAACCAAATAACCATTTAAATTAAAAAAAAATAATAAAATTTCTCTATTAGTCATTTACTTAGAACGACAAACATACAAATCAGGTGGCTCCACACATGAAGTGACAAAAGAAGCAATGAAAAATATAGCAGCCAATAGTAATTACAATAAATGGCTTAACTACAAATTTGTAAAATGAGTACCTCATCACTCATTTTGACTTGCCTGTCTTATTTAGACGGAGATGTCTCACAGCTTTGCTGTAATTTAGCTCTAGTAACATCCCTGTTAAGTGGATGCCTGTTGAACAGACAAGCCTTACTTAAATAATGACACTTCACTAGTGAATTAACTTTCTCCTTTGCAATTAAGTAGCTGTCCATCACATTCATCAGCTTACTAAATCATCTTTCAATATCTTCATTATGAAGTATTAGCCACCCACAGTGGCAGGCCATACAATAACTCCTTTCCAGGGCTAGATTTGAGTCCTTTACATACTGATGGTACTAGATAGGAGAGAAGATAGTGATGACTACTCAGAATCTAAAGATAGGTGACTTTTAGGTTATGAAGAACAAAGGCATTTACTTGGATGATACAGTAATAAAATGCTAGGTTATTATAATGGTGACTTATATATAGAACTGCTTTACTTATATTGCATACACATATACAAACTCCATATTCTGCCCTGGATTTGTTAAATTCAGATCAGTTTTATTTAAAGTGTCTGTTTTGAGGTGGAGAACAGGACAAAATGTTTTCTTTTGCTTTCTTCAAATTCTTCTATGTCACATACAGTAAATGTGTTTTCTAGAATCTGAAAATCACTGAATGACAGTTGTCAAAGGTTAGGTATAATCACTGATTCAGATTTCCCATGTAACATGGGCCATAACTGGTTATCTAGTTTTGAGCCAAACAAGTTGAATTTAAACAAAACAAGTGGAGTCTATTGAAGAAAATAAACATAGTCCTCATCTTCCTCATCTGTAAATGCCTTTTTCTTTGTTTTTGTTCCAGTAACTAGCCACTTTAATTTGTATTGGTAAGTAGCTTATTTTGTATTTTAGGGCCTTAATTTCAAATTATTGCTATTGTGTTTACCTTGTGTGACTTCACTCTTCATTAGATTTTACTTTCCCTTGATGAGATACATCCTAATAAAGTAATCTTTCATCTTTCTTTTGGTTATCCAGTTAAATTGAACTGATAAAGTTCTAAGTTTCTGTAAGGCTTTCTCTTCTTTTCAAATTGTGATAAAGTAATTTTTGGTCTCTTTCATACCCTTTCTTGTTCCAAGAATCAGACAGGATAGTTAAGGCTGGATGGTCATCTAGTCCAGTCTAGATGACTGATAGTCATCTAGTCCAATCTTCTTGCTCAAGTAGGATTACCTAGACCAACAGTACTCAGGAATGTGTGCAGACAGTTTTTGAGTATCTCTGGAGAAAGAGCCTCTACAACCTCTCTGGGCAACCTGTTTCAGTGCTCAGTCACACACAGGAAAGTTCTTCCTCAACTTCCTGCATTCCAGTTTCTGCCCATTGCCTCTTGTTCTACAGCTCAATATCACCAAGAAGAGCCTAGCTCCATCCTCTTCATACCCTCCCTTCACACACTTGTATACATTGATGAGGTCTTATTCCAGTCACATCTTTTCAAGGTTGAACAGGCCGAGTTCCCTCAGTTTTTCCTCATAAGAGAGCTGCTCCAGTCCCCTCATCATCTTTGTAGCCCTCTGCTGGACCCACTCCGTGAGTTCCATGTCTCTCTTGTCCTGACGAGGCCAGAACTGGACACAGCACTCCAGGTGAGGCCTCACCGGGGCTGAATAGAGGGCAGTGCTAAGCTGTTACTAATGCTTAAAATAATCAATCCATTAAAAATTATTGTATTTTTATATTGATAGAAGAACTGAAGATTATAGTCCTGTAGTTACTACTACTTCTTTTAACTACTTTCTTGAAAGTCAGCCTAGGACGCCACAGAAATTACCAATTTCAAATTAGTTATGTAACAAATTATTTGACTTCTCTCTTTTCTGTTTTTCACTGGTCATGGGACTAGAATGCTTTCCAGTATATTTGCCCACATTTCTTCCTTCTGTTTTCAAGGGTTCTGAAGTGTATGATGACTGCATATTTGAACAGGTCTTCAGACAGATAGTCAGATAATACATACTGTGAGCAGCAACTTGCCTTACAACTATAAAACCTTGCCTGGTTTTTGATTTCTTCTTGGATGGGATTCAGTTGGCTAAATGAAACTGTCTTATCTGGCTTTTACAATGCATCTCTCAACATCTGATCTACTTATCATACATACCATTTATAGCAAGCAATAGAAATAGAACTAAAAATAGAAATAATAGAAATAATAGAACAGACACAACTGATCAAGCATAGATATCTACTTTAGAACAAAAGTCTTTGGTCTTCACTCTTTGTTCCTTGTGGTTCTGTTCCATCTTGAGTGTCATTCAGACCTTTGTTTTCTCTGACATTCTAATAAGAAATATTGGGTGGTGATTGATACCCTTTTTATAAAGCAGTTTACAAATCTTCTGATAGCAAAGGAAATCTGCAAATATGCCTTAATTTGAAAAACAGTATCTCTCTTCAATTTTTATGTCCTTTTGCTTATGGCAAGATCTGTTCCTTAGTCAATAAAACCAAAATTACTCCTGTCTCAGGAATAGCTTTTCTTTTTAACATTTTGTTATTTGGTGGCTGTCTGTTTTGCTGCAAAGCCGTTTCCAAAATCATTAGCATCATCACTTGGTACACACTTATGTGCACTGAGCATCTTTCTGGATTTCAAATTAGTATATTTCTAGAAGTTTAGCTAGGCCGAGCAAAGAATATCTGTTTCTTAGTCTCTTCTATTCAAACACAAATATTAAAATTACATTCATATAGTCTAATCAAATAGAACATTAATGCATTCTTCTGTTCTGAATCATGTAGTGCCTACTGTTTTGGGGGATTTGCAATAGGGAGATACTAAGTTAAGGTGGTAGGAGTAGCAAGATTCTTCTAATTAAACAGAGATATTTTGTTCCAAAGCTAGCTTTTTTTCATAAAGAGATTAGTTATTGTATGCATTTATATGAAGAAAATTACTGTATTAGTTCTAGCAATTTTAAGATAAATGAAAACAAGAAACAAAGAAACCATTTATTAGGCAATCTGCACAATGGAATTATTAACAGGTACGAGGAGCAAAATATCCTCTATTACTCCTTTTAGGCAACAGCTTAAATGGGATCCTGCTACTTACTGAACTGTGCATAGTTAGTTAAAAACCTTGAACAGTAGAATTGAGAGTCCACCTTTTCTCAAGTAGGACAAAGTTATTCTTAAACATACTTTAGCAGTAGTGTTTTACAGAAGGGCAGTCCTGGAAGAGCAGCAATGAGCTTCATCCTCCAAGAAAAAATACGAAAATTTTAGATTAGTGCAAGTCAAATAGTCAGATGGAAGAGACAGACAAGTTTAAATATGTGGAACACGGGGCCACTTAAGTTTTTGTAAAACATAATCAGCTCCTTCTGAGAGTGAAGAAAGCAATGTTCATTTCACTCACATGTTTAGAGGCTGTGTATTAAAATTAATAGCCAAAACTTCTGGGTGATTTTTATTGTCCCAGATAAAGTTGCTAAAATAGTTAGGCTAACTTATTCCACACTTTTTTAATCATGTTTCTAGGATAATCTAAATTTATGCTATTAACTGAGAGAAGATTTTTTTTCATGGCAAGTTCATTAGCTCTAGCCTCAATTTAGTTACCATTTTAGTATCAGAAAAAGATGTCCAGTAAATAAAAAGAAATTTCTAGAAACTTAGCTCTGAATGGAACAACCTTTGGGTTGTTGTCAACAATTTTAAGAAACATCATTAAGACAACAGTATTGTTCTCCCTGTGCAAAATGGCCTAAATTATTCTATTGGTAATTTCCCCACATCCAGGTATACATCACCTTTCCTCAAATGAAAGCTGCAGTTTAAGTAATCCTCTCCAATTCTGTATAAAAAGCCTAATGCACTTTTCAGCTGGATCTGATAGGCACAAACGAGGTTTTCCGACCTTCAACTAATTTCTGATATATTTAGGTTTTTTCCATACATTCTTATTCTAAAACATGAAAATCTGTAAACTGCATAACATTACATTTCACACACCTAATTTTAAGGTAGCAGATGGTGAGTTTGAAATAGCTATGACACTTCGCCATTCTATTATTTCCCACTGGTTTTACAAGCTCCCTCTACCTTCTTGTTTGGTATATTTTGGGTAGTCAAACAGGAAAACAAATTCAACTCAAACTTACTTGGTTTTGTATCTTCATTGCACTTCAGTTTCCTGGTGCAACTCATTATTTTTTATATTTATCACATAAGTATATTGCAACTATTTGCTTCACAAACAATAATCACGTATCATAGGCATGCTCATGTATTCAAAAGCTAGTCTGTGTATTCATAAGGTGTAATTGTTCTGGCATATGACCCAGCCCGCCAGTAGGCTGCTCTTGCTTCATGTAGTTGTTAGAAAAATCTCAGTTTAAGAAATTTTAGAGCACGGTTGTTAAATCAGCAAAGCAAAAGGTTTATTGGCCAAAACTGCATGCATGCAGGGCCCCTTCGCCACAGTGTGACCACTGGGAAGGACGCCCCGAGTAGGGGAGGGGTTGTTACATTTATACCTTCGCGCCATGACCCCCCCCTTCCCTCCCCGGGGGTCAGCCCCCTTCTGTGTCCATCAAGATGCTCTCCACAGCCGGTTGGATGTGGCTGGATCCTCTTCCCTCGGGCAGTTTCTCGCTTGCTGGGGCAGCCAGTCATCCTATGGGTCCCTGTCCCCGGCCGCAAACCCTGGCAACAGCGCCCCCCGCAGGGGCTGTTGTCTTACAGTCTTCCCGTCTATTCCGCCTCGCCTGTCCCCGGGGAAAAACCCTTCCAGAAAATTAAACCATTAACACAAAATCCCCTTAACAATTAATACATAACTTCATCATTAACTTTAATAACCTGTCACAACGAACCCCACACCCATTTTCTCACATAGTGAAGAACCAGGATGCCAACTGTGCTCTAAACTACTAAGAATGTGTCAAATGGGTCAGTCAGAATACAAAGCCAAAAAAAGTGAACCATTGCAAAACTCTTCTGGGGTGTCTGGTCTATCTAACATACATATTGCAGTAGCACTGCATGCTTGCTGCTTTTAGCTTCTCACTGCCTAGGGGATAGGGCAGAGAACCTCTGTGGTGTCCTTGCATGAAATAGCCTTTTACTGCTTGGCTGATATGAAAAGAGGTCCACTGACATTCACACTGAGCTCCTGAAGGCAGGACTAGTTTTCCTTAGAATGGACTCTTTACGTGGCAAATCTCTAAGTCTGTTTTGAAAAAGGTTTCTGCAAACACCCCGAGGCAATCAGTGATAGCCCTTTCCTGTGTAAGTCTGTCTCATTCTGGGTTTTTTTCTGCTTAAATTCCTGAAGTAATAACATTGTATTTACAGAACCCCTTGAGGGTTACTCAAGAATGAAGTTAATCTGCAAGTACAAAACTGCATTAGCTGGTGTTTTCTTCAGTTATTCTTCAAAACTGGTTTTCTTTTACATGGAAAATGCTATATGTGCACCAAGAAAATTATTAAATTAACACACCCTCGTGTTATAAGGTTCATGATCTCACTGATGTGGAAGAGTAGGATAAAATTCCAGAGACTTCAGAGAGTACTGTCAAATACACTGTTATAAATCAACTATTCTTCTCTTTCAACTTGAACTACCTGTTGGAATACAGTGAGTGACTGACAAGTCAATGAATGTTGCAAAGACCAACAAAGGGATATTTTTTTGGAGTTGGTTGGTATTCTACAGTGTGTGAGACAGCAATTATTAATCATCTGCTTTGCGGAGATTATGAACTTACAGGATCAAACCTGTGAGGAAAATTGAACTGATACAATTTAGCACAAAGATATCTGAACAAAGTAAGTCTATTCGATACAGGAATCTGCATCAGTCAATTTTCACAGTGAACACATTACCAAAAAATAATTGCATAAGCTGATAATTTAAACACTGGACAGTTCTATCACAGAAAGGGTAGGATTGTGACAGAAAACAGAACAAAAGAACTTATCCACAGGATTTCAGAAAATTTAACAGCAAGTAATGACTTAAAATTTCAGTTTCGGTTTTTACATTGGATACTGTGAGCCTGTGTAACACATAGGTCTGTGAAAAGGCACTGCTGCCTTTAAAAAAAAAGCACATATCATATTTAGGTAACTATGGGAAGATTATGGATAGTTTTTTGAACATAATGCTTGACTTAGGTCAATATGTAAAGCAATGTTCATGTTTGCATTAATACAAAAATCTTTTGTAATCACATCCCTGACAATCCTTCTTCTATGTATCAGTTAACCAGGAAATGTCTACTGGTCCCTATGGAAACTAAATAAAGGTAGTGCGTTGCTTTTTCTCTGTGATATTTAGAAACAGAAAAGTTCTTACAATGTTAAAAATTCAAATAATTTACCGTAGTTCTCCCCTATGATTTGTTATTAAAAGAATCCCAAACCATATAATGTAAATGTGAGACTGTTTAAAACTTAATAGTATCTGAGGGTACAGATACTCTTGGCCTTTAATCAATGTGACTTTTTAAGCTGCTTTGGTTTCAGTGAGTAAGAAATAACTAAAAAAATAGTCCCAAGCCATGCAAAAAGTCACTAAATTCAACACAGGTCAGATGAGTGCCAATGACATATTCTCAATCTCCCACAAAATCAGTTTCACTGTTTGTACTCTGGTCTCATAAGCGCATATAAGTGCATATAACAATATTTTTGTCCAGAAAACAAAATATTAACAAGACACTGCATCCCCTCTGAAGCCCTAATATCACCTGGCAAAAGAAATAACCATGATAATCCATGACAAATAAATACATGGCTACTCCCATTCTCCCCCTTAACACCTTCATGATTAATCTCACCATTTGTAAATGTATTCCTACATAAAACACAGAGGAGGAATTCAACAGCTGCTGACTACCCCATATCTTGAAGTATAACAGCTGATTAGTAGAGTATTTGATAGAAGTTTCACGTGAAAACATCTACCTCTTCTGCCCAAAGCTGGAACTACCACAGACAAGAAAATTTTCATTAGACAATACAGAATACAACTTAATACATTATCATTATCTCCTTTCGATACTGATTCATACTCATAATATAGTTCTTCATACTGTAAGGATAATGTGGCTCTTTGGACAGTCCTTTTCTGTCTGTGAATTTACAAATCAGGTTTCAGTAAGGATTAGAGTCTCCCAGGGGAGAAGACCAGTTCAGGAAATCATCTCATGTAAAACAAAAAATGTCAAAAGCACTGATTTCTGATGCAGCTAAGTTAATTGAATGCCAAAGGTAAGCTTATTTCAGAAAAGTCAAATGAATTTCTTGTGCAAAAAAGTGCCTGATGAATATGAACTTTTATTTTGCTGAGGCTTAGAATTTTATTGTATTTTATGTGGGTACAAACAAATAAATGGTATTAAAATCTTTAGAGAATCAGATTTGGTGACTTCAATCTATGTGTTGTGGAGATAATAGAAAATTTTTCTATTGTGTATTCTTTCAACCCTTCTTCTACAACAGTACTTTGAAGGTAATTTATTTCTGAGTTATTATTTTCTGTTCAATGTACTTTTTATACTATTTTTCCCCCTTAATACTTTATATGAGGCTTTCCTGTACTGCTTCCATGTTTTAATCTTAATTAAAAGAACATCATAAAGGCCAGAGTGGGTCAGAACAAGAGGTCTTCTCTTAGTCTCCTGTCTCCAAAGAGGAGACTTTTGAGATTTTCCAGGACTTACTCTGTGTGTGATATCAAATTTTCTCTGCAGTTCTGACATACAGGAAGTTAAATGCCACTCAGAGAATCTAAAAAAGGGAAAACAACGTACAGAAAGAAATTAAGAGCAGTATTAGAAAGTCCAAAGTCTTGGAGAAGGAATGCACTTAGGCAGCCAAACTAATGAGTTCCTATGTAGCTTAAAACTTATTGTTGTTTCAGAAAGCCTGAAAGTTTATCTCCATTTAGAAGTGTTTTCCTGATGTCGTCTGTTCTGGTATTTGTAACTGCCTATCCCTTAAAATGAGAGTGCCTGAATTTAGACACTTCAATTCATTGTCAAAGACTTGAGTAAAAGTAGCCTGCTTTCATAATTACTAATAGAGCTTAAATTAATTCAGAGTGAAAAATATATAAGTCCTCATCTCTTCTGAAAATCAAGCACTTAAGAACCATTGAATCACAGAGTCATTAAGGTTGGAAAAGACCTCNCTTCAATCTATGTGTTGTGGAGATAATAGAAAATTTTTCTATTGTGTATTCTTTCAACCCTTCTTCTACAACAGTACTTTGAAGGTAATTTATTTCTGAGTTATTATTTTCTGTTCAATGTACTTTTTATACTATTTTTCCCCCTTAATACTTTATATGAGGCTTTCCTGTACTGCTTCCATGTTTTAATCTTAATTAAAAGAACATCATAAAGGCCAGAGTGGGTCAGAACAAGAGGTCTTCTCTTAGTCTCCTGTCTCCAAAGAGGAGACTTTTGAGATTTTCCAGGACTTACTCTGTGTGTGATATCAAATTTTCTCTGCAGTTCTGACATACAGGAAGTTAAATGCCACTCAGAGAATCTAAAAAAGGGAAAACAACGTACAGAAAGAAATTAAGAGCAGTATTAGAAAGTCCAAAGTCTTGGAGAAGGAATGCACTTAGGCAGCCAAACTAATGAGTTCCTATGTAGCTTAAAACTTATTGTTGTTTCAGAAAGCCTGAAAGTTTATCTCCATTTAGAAGTGTTTTCCTGATGTCGTCTGTTCTGGTATTTGTAACTGCCTATCCCTTAAAATGAGAGTGCCTGAATTTAGACACTTCAATTCATTGTCAAAGACTTGAGTAAAAGTAGCCTGCTTTCATAATTACTAATAGAGCTTAAATTAATTCAGAGTGAAAAATATATAAGTCCTCATCTCTTCTGAAAATCAAGCACTTAAGAACCATTGAATCACAGAGTCATTAAGGTTGGAAAAGACCTCCAAGATCATTGAGTCCAACCTCAGATCAAACACCAACATGCCAATTAAACTATAGCACTAAATGCCTTGTCCAATCATTTCTTTCAGACCTCCAGGGATGGTGACTCCCCCACATCGCTGGGCAGCCCATTCTAAGGCTTAGGTACTCTTTCAGTGAAAAAATTCTTCCTAATGTCCAATCTGAACCTGCCTGCTGTGGCTTGAGGCCATTTCCACTCATCCTGCCTCTTGTTGCCTGGGAGAAGAAGATGACCTACATGTGGATACAATTTCCTTTCAGATGGTTGTAGAGAGCAATAAGATCTCTCCCTTTTCCTCTTGGCAGCTTTTCACCCCTCCTCCTCCAGCCCATAGCACTGCCTGGGGTTGTTGTGACCCAAGGGCAGGACCAAGCACTCAGTCTTGTTGAACCTCATACCACTGGCCTCAGCCCATGGATCCAACCTGTCCAGATCCCTCTGAACAGTCTCCCTACCCTCCAGCAGATCAACCCTTCCACCCAACTTGGTGCTACCTGCAAGTAGATTGAGGGTGCACTCGATCACCTTGTTCAGATCATCAGTGGAGCTGCTGAACAGGACCAGGCCCAAAGCTGAGTCCTGGGGAGCCCCACTGGTGACCAGCTGGCAGCTGGATATAGCTCTGTTCACCACCAATCTCTGGGCATGTCCATCAAGACAGTTTTTCATGCAGTGAAGACTACATGCGCCCAAGCCATGAGCAGCCATTTCTACTGCAAGAGAATGTTGGGGGAAACACTGTCAGAGGCCTTACTGAAGTGCAGGTAGACTACAGCCACAGTTTTTCCCTCATCTACTAAGCAGGTCACCTGGTCATAAGGTCCAAACCTGCTAGAGTCCAAGAAGTGTTTGGACAATGCTTTCAGGTACATAGTGAGATTTTGGGATTGTCCTGTGTAGGGATAGGAGTTGGACTTGATCCTTATGGATGTCTTCCAACTCAGAATAAAAGGAAATAAGGTTGGTCAAGCAGGACCTGCCTTTCCTAAACCCATGGTAAAATGCAGATAAAAGGCAGAAAGCTGTAAGCCATCAGAAGAAGCAAGTGTCAACGGGAACCTAATTACGTTGAGAACTTCCAGGGTTGAAAAAGCAGCTTGGAAACTGTGTAGAAAGGTGTTTCAATTTGGTCTTTGTCTCTCTGTTTCCTCAGAATTGGACTTTGTATACTAAGCTGCATTGAAGAAATGATTTTCTCAAAGAGGAATGAGGCATTTGGTATCAAGGGTGAAATCAGATGCTTTCATCTCCTTCGGTTCTCCCAATCCCACATCTAAGTGAACATATGAACGGGTGGGCGGGGTAATGCTCTCCAATGCTATCTTCTGCTTTAGACACAAAGACCAGTACACAAAACTCTGCTGAGGAGAACCAGATGCAGACCACCCTGGTCTTTGTGTAGGTGTGGTATTCCCTGTTGTCCCAACTGGATTCCTTATTCCACCCCTATCCTCCCACTTTCCGGACCAGTTTGCCAGGTTCATCTATGCTGCATGCTCAGTTTTGAGGTTTCAAAGTAGTTGACATTCCTTTTGAATGTCCTCGTACAGTTTCTCCTTTTGTATGACACTGACCATTACCTTGACTTTGCTTATTCCATGCATTTCTTCTCCTGAGAGAATAAGCATGACAAGCCTTGACTACTGTGTAGCAACTCAGACCAGTAATAAGCGATGATCTTTCTCTGATGAACAAGTAGTAAAAGAGTGTAGTGGAAACACAGCTGTCTCCTTCACTGGTATTTCATGATTCAGTCACTAAGATGCAAAGAAGGAAAAAATTCAGACATTAAAGGTCATAGAATTATATGATGAGAGTGGTGTCAGGTTTGCATGACACACAGGCAAATCTTTAAATGCTTTATCAAGGTTTATATTATATTTAGGACCTCTGCTATTCTTAGATGCTAGTTGTTTATCTAATGTTCTAATAATACTCCTATCTTCAAAGATACTATTTAATTTCCAAAGCTTTTCTCATTCAAGTTCAGTTATAGAAAAAACAGGTATGGAAGGCAAACCAGGATTTTGCCATTTTGGTGTCATCATCTTATTTCATGTTTCTTTCATGGAAAAATGTATTACTGCAGTAGCTTGGAGTCTACCTGC
>VXAU01001592.1:210552-220675 GCA_013399695.1 Formicarius rufipectus | reverse complement strand
TATATATAATAGTCACCTAGCATTTTTTTAAGACTCATCACAGTGGTTTGGCAGGAGTGAATACAAATTTTCTTGCACAACTTCAAAGGCAGAAATATCAAGCAAGACCTGCGGGAATAGCAAGACTGAAAACAAAGGATGTTTCTGTTTTTCTTTCAAATAAAACAGGAAGCCTCACTACAATGCTTTCAGGTACATAGTGAGATTTTGGGATTGTCCTGTGTAGGGATAGGAGTTGGACTTGATCCTTATGGATGTCTTCCAACTCAGAATAAAAGGAAATAAGGTTGGTCAAGCAGGACCTGCCTTTCCTAAACCCATGGTAAAATGCAGATAAAAGGCAGAAAGCTGTAAGCCATCAGAAGAAGCAAGTGTCAACGGGAACCTAATTACGTTGAGAACTTCCAGGGTTGAAAAAGCAGCTTGGAAACTGTGTAGAAAGGTGTTTCAATTTGGTCTTTGTCTCTCTGTTTCCTCAGAATTGGACTTTGTATACTAAGCTGCATTGAAGAAATGATTTTCTCAAAGAGGAATGAGGCATTTGGTATCAAGGGTGAAATCAGATGCTTTCATCTCCTTCGGTTCTCCCAATCCCACATCTAAGTGAACATATGAACGGGTGGGCGGGGTAATGCTCTCCAATGCTATCTTCTGCTTTAGACACAAAGACCAGTACACAAAACTCTGCTGAGGAGAACCAGATGCAGACCACCCTGGTCTTTGTGTAGGTGTGGTATTCCCTGTTGTCCCAACTGGATTCCTTATTCCACCCCTATCCTCCCACTTTCCGGACCAGTTTGCCAGGTTCATCTATGCTGCATGCTCAGTTTTGAGGTTTCAAAGTAGTTGACATTCCTTTTGAATGTCCTCGTACAGTTTCTCCTTTTGTATGACACTGACCATTACCTTGACTTTGCTTATTCCATGCATTTCTTCTCCTGAGAGAATAAGCATGACAAGCCTTGACTACTGTGTAGCAACTCAGACCAGTAATAAGCGATGATCTTTCTCTGATGAACAAGTAGTAAAAGAGTGTAGTGGAAACACAGCTGTCTCCTTCACTGGTATTTCATGATTCAGTCACTAAGATGCAAAGAAGGAAAAAATTCAGACATTAAAGGTCATAGAATTATATGATGAGAGTGGTGTCAGGTTTGCATGACACACAGGCAAATCTTTAAATGCTTTATCAAGGTTTATATTATATTTAGGACCTCTGCTATTCTTAGATGCTAGTTGTTTATCTAATGTTCTAATAATACTCCTATCTTCAAAGATACTATTTAATTTCCAAAGCTTTTCTCATTCAAGTTCAGTTATAGAAAAAACAGGTATGGAAGGCAAACCAGGATTTTGCCATTTTGGTGTCATCATCTTATTTCATGTTTCTTTCATGGAAAAATGTATTACTGCAGTAGCTTGGAGTCTACCTGCATTGCTGTTTACTGCTTCAGAAAAAAAAGAAGTTTTTTGTGAGTTGTATTTGCTTTTTAGACTAAAGTGATTAGGGAGAGTGAACTGCTTTGTGGAGCACTGGGTCTAATAAGCACCACTAAAGCATTACAATTGGAAGACTAGACAACCAGCAATCTGGGACTTGATAACCCTGAGAGCAGAATAGATGGTTCATCTTAACTATATAATCTCAAGTACATTTTAATGATAGCCGTAATAGTCATATAATATNTTCAAATAAAACAGGAAGCCTCACTAAAGTTTCAGCTTTTATGATCAGGCAGGGATGTGTAGCCTGATTTGACTCCTATGTGTCACTTTTCAGATACAGATGGGGTAGGCTGATGTGTAAGCTTTTCTTAGAAGAGAAAACAGAAATAGAAAGGTAGGATGACTTTAGTTCCCATTCTACCAGAGTAGAAGTCTTCTGTTGGAGTTGAACCATGCCATTAGATAACATGTGAGCTACTTCTCCACAGTTACTCGTTTCAGCTGCTGAACTGTGTTATAAAGGGAATAGCTACACATTTATCTAGCTGCAATAGTAATAGTGAACTGAAATAAGTCAGATGAGTTGAACCTCCAAGGGTTTATCTAGCCCCAAATACTTACATTTTTAAGTATTACCAGTATCGTATGCTTATGGAAGTATATCAGAAAAAGAATATGTAATGGTATTTCTCTGTAATAAACTTGTGGTTCAGGAACATCCTGAGCCAGAGATGTTATCATTGTATTTAATAACCTTTACTCTCATTAATTTGTCTTCTTGTTCTTTGAACTCATGGAAACTTTTGCATCTGCAATACCTCATGCAAAAAAATACACTTTCAGTTGTGCTATAGGAAAAACGTCACTTTATTTTGGACCTATAATCTACCAGTTTCATTTGATGCCACCTAGCACATGAGATGATGCATCATGTTCTCCGTGCAATTCAAGACTTTATAGATATAGATCATAAAACAGAGCCATCTCTATCACATGTTTATTTTCTAGGCCACAGAGTTCAAGTCTATTCAGGTTTTCCTCTCTCATATGTAAGCAATACTTTATCTTCATCTCTATCATTTCAAGTTTTGTTAAATACATCATGAGATGTACTGAAAAGGATGGACTACAAGTGTTCTATATTTAAATGAAGTCTATGTTATAAAAAAGAGTTGTGAATTCTCATTCAAAATAGCTTTAACAATAGGAATTTATAAATGCGTACTGTACTTCCTTTGGTTTAGTCCTTAAAATAATAAGTGAAAGAAATCTACTTTTCTCACATACTTTTAAGCAAGTTCCTTCTTAAAAGTATGAAAAAATAATTTATTTTACAGGCATTTAGTGAAAGTGGAAAGAATAAGTATGACAGACACAGTCTGATATTTTAATTAAAAAAGTTAATGTAAAATTATTTTTTATTAATTCATGTAGCCATAATGTAAAATTAATTGTAACAATAGGAACTATAAATATTATTACTTTTCATATTAAATTTTATTAAAATAAATATAATTATAAATTTAATAATTTATAAGAAGATCATTAAAATATTTTCAAAGAGAATTTTCATATAAATTCTCTTTAATTTGAATTTCCTAGATTTCTTTTGAGAAATGGGACATCTTGTCTGAGAGATACAGCTCAGTCTTAGGGAAAACCCTTCAGATTTAGTTAACTGAGTTAACTGAGTCAGCTTAAGAGTCACAGTTGCAAGGTTGTTGAGAAACCTTTATCTCACTCCAAGATAAGCCAGAGATGTTGTTCAACAGGAACATTTTCACGGCCTTGGGAGTTCCAGGTTAGGAAAGGTTGCTGTTCAGATGTGACTGCAAGGGAAATCTCTGGCAAAAGAATGCTAAGTTTGTTTGTTTGGTTTTTTTGTTTTGTTTTGTTGGGGTTTTGTTTGTTTGTTTTATTTTTGTGTTTGTTTTTTGTGTGCGTGTGGTTTTTTGTTTGTTTGTTTTGGTTAGTTGGGTTTTTTTTGTTTGGTTTTGTTTTGTTTTGTTTTGTTTTTTTCCTCTTATCTGAAATTATCTTCTGCATATCCAGTGTTATTTCTAAGACAGTATTTCAACTTCCTCATTCTTGGTCTGCCAGGAAAATAATTTTTTGACATTTTCACCCCTTTCATATACAAGTGCACTTGAGCGTAGCAATTGCTTACAGACCTTGTCCTCAGTCAGTTCATTATGTTCTTTCCAGAAACTATTTATGAATTATCATACATTAAAAAAAACAACCAACCAACCAACCCCCCCCATCAAACCCTAAAACAAAACAGCAACTCCCCCCACCCAAAAAAAAACAAAACAAACAAACAAACAAAAAAAACAACCAGTTAGGAGTAATGCAAATGTTTCACCCTTAGGAATATGTGAAGAATAACCATTTCTTGGCATTGCACCTGTGATTTCTCATTCTGTTTCTCCTTCAGTAAGAGACTCCCGTGTGTTTCTCCCCTAGAGCCTATTACATTGTGGCTCACATAAAACATTAAGAGTTTTATCTTCTGTGATTCCTTCCACCTGAGAGAACCATCATCGTTTTCCCCTTTTTACTCATTTCTGGTTTCTGAAAACAGCTTTCTCCTTTTCTGTTATTTAATTCAACATTCTACTCTATATTTTGTTTTCAAATACACCAGCGCATCAATAACAAAATGGATATTAGGGAAAACGTGAGACTGCTCGTGAATGGAACAGGGAATTTGGTGACAGAGGTTGAAGAGAAGGGAGAGTTACTGAATGTCTGCTTCGCTTCAGTCTTCACTTTCAAGGCCAGCCCGTGGGAATTCCTTACCCAGGAGACCAGGGGGAAGGTCTGGAGAAAGGAAGATGTTCCTTTGGTTCAGGATGATTGGGTTAGAGACCATTTAATCAAACAACATCCACAAGTCCATGGACCCTTACGGGATGCATTCACCAGCACTGAAAGAGTTGATGGACACTATAGCAAGGATGCTCACAGTCATCTTTGAAGGTGTTATAGTTTCAGAATCTAATGGAATTTTTCTTTCCCCACCACCAGAATGAGGGGCAAATGGGTCTATCTCCATTCATTGCCCCTGACAAAAGAAAGCAGGGTGTCACTTGCACTGGGGTTCGCTGGGGGTGTGGGGGGAAGCGGCACTCTGGAGTTGAAGTTGGCAGCGGAGAGACGGAGAGACGGCTGCGGGGAGAAACCTCTGTTGAGTTTTGGTTTCTTTCCTTGTTTTTTTTTTTTGTTTTGTTTGTTTGTTTTTTGTTTTGTTTTGTTTTTATTTGTTTGGTTTTTTGTTGTTGTTTTTGTTTTTTTTGTTGTTTTTGTTTTGTTTTGTTTTGTGGTTTTTTGTTTGTTTGTTTTGTTGTTGGTTTGTTTTTGTTTTGTTTGTTTGTTTGTTTGTTTTTGGGTTTTTGTTTTTGTTTTTTCCCTCACGTTTCTTTTTTCCCATTCCTGGATTTACGGAGTCTTTTGGATTTTTATTTACGACATCACTAGCCGGGGGGGGCCTCTTGCATTGGGCCTTTCCTGGGGGGGGCCAGTGGAGCCCAGCCCAGACGAGAGGGATCTCTACATCAGAAGCTCCAGCCCAGAGATCAGCAGGCCACAAGCCAAGGGAAAAGGACCCCAGCACTCTGACCTCCCTGAAAGGTTTTCTCCCCACCGACTCCACAGAGAAATTTGCAGTGCTTTTCGGAGGGACACGCCAAAGCTTTTTCTTCCCATCCACCAACCCCCCGGGGGTAACCCAGCACAGGCCATGACCACTCATCTCATCACCTGCAGTCTGTAAGATACCTCCGTGCCCGCCAGGGACAGACTGGGGAGGGGGAAGGGTTTTTGCTCAGGGATTTTTCTTTTTTTTGACTCGTTTAGTTCTGGTTGTTTTTGTTTATATTAAATACATAGATAGATAGATAGATAGATAGATAGATAGATAGATAGATAGATAGATAGATAGATAGATAGATAGATAGATAGATAGATAGATAGATAGATATTATAGCTAGGAACCATTATCCTTCAATTTATCATATTTTAATTAAAATTTGTTTTGAAATTAAAGGAGATTTGTCTCTCTGTTTTAGTTATAAATTTTTCTAAGTTCTCTAAACTTAGACAGAAGGGTCATGGAGATCAAGTGAGGTGCCTGAGGACTGGAAGAAAGCAAATGTCACTACACTCTTCAAAAAAGCATGAAAGAGGACCTGGGGAACTACTGTCCAGTCAGCCTTACTCAGTTGCTGAAAACTGATGGCACAGGTCATCCAGCACACCATCTCTAAGTATGTTGAAGACAAGAAGGTGATCAAGAGTAGTCAGCATCGATTTACCAAAGGGAAATCATGCTTAGTCAACCTGATTTGCTTCCGTGATGAGGCAACTACCTGGACAGATGAGGGGAAAGCAGTGGATATTGCCTAACTGGACTTCAGCCTGGCTTTTGAAGCTGTGTCCAATGATACACAGGTGCAGGGTCCTGCAGCTGGGGAGGAACAACCCCCTGCAGCAGTACAGGCTGGGGGCCAACCTGCTGGAAAGCATCTTTGCAGAGAAAGACCTGAAGGTTGTGGTGGACAAGGTGACCATGAGGCAGCAGTACGGCCTTGGGAACAGGAAGTCCAGTGGTATTCTGCAATGCATTAGGAAGAGCATTGCCAGCAGATCAAGTGAGCTGATTCTGCTACTCCATACAGTCCAGATGAGGCTGTAATGAGTGTTGAATTCTGGGCTCCTCACTAAAAGAGAGACATGGAGCTTCTGAAGTGAGTCCAGCAGGAGGCTACAAAGATGATGAGGGAACTGGAGCACCTCACTTATTAGGAAAGGTGGAGGCACCTGGTTTTGGCTAGCCTGAAGAAGGGAAGACTGAGAGGGGACCTTTACTGCATGGGTGACTGTGCACTGGAACAGATTGCCTAGAGAGGATGTGGAGTCTCCATCTCCAGGGATATCCAAAAGCTGCACACATTCCTGAGAACTGTAGGTCTAGGGGACTCTGCTTGAGCAGGGAGGTTGGATTAGATGATCTACAGTGGCCCCTTCCAACCTTAACCATTCTATGATTCTGTGTGATTCTTGGATCTCATTGGACAAGGTATTTTTGTTGTTGTTGTATACTCTTTTTTTTTTTTTTTGCTCCATGGGCTGTGATAGATGCAGCATGCTGCAGAAGTGAGAAGGTGGTATTTTTGAAGGTGGTATTTATGCTCCAGATACAGAGGAAAGTAGATGCTACATTCATTCAACATCAGGAAAACCTGTTCCAATATTGCTGTGAGCAGTTCCTGTGGATAATATGGCAGCCAGTTCTGCTAAGTAGGAAGGGAGAACCAGTACTTTCGAAAGACCACTTTTATGCTTTTATTAGAGTCCCATATCTTGATTTACTTGGAGAGAGGCAGATCAAAATTTTTTTCAGACTCATTAGTTTTTTCATTTGTGTAAGAGTTTTTCTGAACTACTCAGAAATACTAGAAGCTGAGTTTATGCCTCAGACTGAAAATCCATTATTCCAGGTTAGGGAATGAGTTCTTCACACGTAAAGAAATTTATTATACATCAGGTTTCTAAATCATTATTGAATGAAAAATTGTATTACTATAAGTTTGTGTTGTATCATTACTTATCCTTCATGAATGACATTTACAAGTCAAAAGTCTTACACATTTGTATAGGATCTGCAATTCCAGCACATTTTGGGTATGAGAAACTATCAGCAATATAGACAATATAACAAAAGCTTTTAATAGCTTGACATTTCTGTTACATAGAGCTCCAATTCCATTAAAAAATAATTTCCTTACCAATCTCCTGTCTTTTACAAGACAAATAGCCTATTAATAATCCGAGCCACAAGAGGGCACCCATTTGGCAGCACAGCTGAGCTTAAAAAAAAAACAACACAAAATGTACAGAACTTTGTAAAATATGCTGCAAAGTATCTTCTGTAAATATTTTCAGAAAGCCTAACAAAGTTAATGTTTGTTGGAATTATAAAATTACAACTTGTGAAATAATGAGAATATTTTTCTTCTAAAATGCATGTGTATATACATGAGTTTTGATGAAANCCCTTCTGTCAAGCCTTGGAAGTTATTTCTCAGTCCAATGAACTTCTACAAACGATGTCCATATGTCACATATTGTATAGTTGTTTACATTTACGAAGTGAAAAGTAATAAATTGTAATTTACCAGATACTACAGAAGCAGAGTTGTGAAGATAGTATCACAGAGGTGAAATGGTTTCAGAAAGAAACACAGTAAGTGGAAAACTGAGAAGCAGAAGTAATCTGTGTTCCCTCTTTTAAGTCTTGTGTGTTTTCTTAACCTTTGAAATATAGAATACTGTAATCATTGAATAGAAGTGGAGAATTTAGATTTGGAGTATCTTGTATTTCATGATTGAGTAATTTTGACACAATTTTGCACAGGTATAAATTCCATATGCAAGTACATTATCACTGCATGGTGATTTTGAAGACTTAAAATTGACAGGAAAATGCTCTTCATGGAACAGCTGTAGCATATTTCAGGCTAAAACTTAAAAACAAGAACCGGTAGCAGGAGCCCATAGCTTCCTGACAGGAGTGTTTGATGATACTTAATAAACCTTTGCTTTCTTTTCTCAGTTTCAAGGCTTTCAAGCTCTGCATCATTGTTACTACTTACTCCTCCTATAACAGTCCCATGACCATCCATCTCAATAGCCCATTTGTCTGGTTTTCCCCATGTTTGTACTCCCATAAATTAGTGTGAAATACTCTACAGGCCTACTGTTTCTTTCCCCATTAGTCTTTAAGATTAATTAAGTGATATACATAGTAATAAAAGAATTAATTTCTTGTTTCTAGGGTGATTCTTAGTGCTAATGAACACCTATTTTATAGAAGTATACAAAGAAGCAAGGAGTTTGAACCTCCTGCCTTAGAGATAGTCTTAAACTAGAACAGTTCTACCTTACAAACTATGGACATAGCCTAGTACAGGTTACCTTTTCTGCACTGTATGTTCCTTATACACTAAGGAAAGACACAGCTAGAGACATCTTCATGTAACCATAAGCATGCTTGGACTCAAAGTTCAAGTGCTGTCAGTGTTTCAATTTGAAATTAAGGCATGGTTTGAAAACTAGAGAGACACAGTATGTAAGGACTGCTGATAGGAATTCCCAGATCTTTCTGTAGACAGGTGTTGGTGTCCTTTTTTGTCTGATTCAGACCCAATTCTCCAGCAGCCCACTCTGGGTTTTGATCCTTTGAAAATCAGGATGTAGGATACCTGCTGACTTGGTATGCTGGAGAGGTGTCTGCCCCAAGTCACATTACTGGATGAACACTAACAGTTACTGTGACTGTTTATGGCAGAGTAAAGAGGTATTTCCCTCAACAGGGAAAGAAAACCATGGTGGCTGTTACTGTAAACCATGCAAAAGGCAGGACAAAAATGGTAGTCTAAATAACCAACAGGTTAAAGGGACATGGTCAAGAATATTTGCACTGGGACTTTTACACTCTATCTCCGACTTTCAAGCTGTGAGTGGTCATAAAAGACGATGAAAATGTTGCCAGCCACAGAAGGCAACTAGTGAGGACAACTACCCTTATCGCAGCCCCGCACTCTTAATAAATACTGTATTCGTAACTCCTTTTGTAACGTTTGATCTGCTTGGTAATGACTCACTTTCAATCAGAAAAGTACGAGGGAGCTGAAAGACAAGCAAAGCTGCTTCAGAAAAATACTGTGACAACCCATTCCCTCCCCCTCGTTTTTTTTGTTTTGTTTTGCTTTTTTCTGCTAGATAAAAAGTATTGATTGTGAACACGTAACCTTTCGGAAATGAGTTAACTTCTTAGGATGAAAAGGTTGGACTCCACCGCTATATGTCAGGAGATGGACAGAAAGGCGTTTTAATGAACACATTATTCCACAGACACGACGTGGAGGCGGCGCGGGTGGGGGAAGGGGAAGAAGCACACAGAAAAGCGCGACTGTCAAAATAAACGAGGAGAAACTTTTCTCAGACGACCTCTAATGATCCTTTCCCGTTTCAGGCCCGCCGCTGGCCCAGGTCGCTCCTGCCGTGAGGGACGGGCCTTCCCCCGTAACGGGGCCTCTGCAGAGCACAGCCCAGTGACTGGCTGGGCGCCCGCGGGGCCGGGCAGGGAAGCCCGGTTTGATTGGGGGCGGGCTGGGGAGCAGAGTTTGTCAGCGGTGCCTCCCCTGGCCTGCCCGCCGCGCCGCGGCCGCCACCGCCACAGCCAGGCCCGGCCCTGCCGCTGTCACCGCCCCCGCCGCGTGACCTGCGGCTTCCGGGGGGAGCGCCGGGGCCGGCGGGGCGTGTGTGAGGAGTGTGAGGGCAGGAGTGTGTGTGTGTGTGAGGAGTTTGAGGGCAGGAGTGTGCGTGCGTGCGTGCGTGCGTGTGTGTGAGGAGTGTGAGGGCAGGAGTGTGGGTGTGTGTGAGGGAGGGACTGTAGCGGAGTGTGTGTGCGCCCCGGTAAGTCCGGCCGTGCGGGCAACGGCGACAGGACCATGTCCGGGAACGGGCTCGCTTACAGCGAGCAGGGCGGAGAGGCGGCGCCCGAGCTGGCGCAGGAGGCGGCGCCCACCGTGACGGCCGCGGCCCCTGCGGCCTTCGGGCTCTTCAGCAGCGACACCAAGAAGTAAGGGAGGCGGCGGGGCGGGCGGGGAAG
>VXAU01001592.1:126508-210519 GCA_013399695.1 Formicarius rufipectus | reverse complement strand
CTGGCCCGGCGGGGAAGTCCGCTCGGGGGGCTGAGCGCGGCGGGAGCCTGCGGTTCTGCGCGGGGCGGGGCGGAGCGGAGCAGAGGGCTGCGCGCCGCTCTCCCTCCGGACCGAGAGGCATTGATCTTACCTTCACATCTATTTTTATTTATATATATATATATTTTAAGTGCTTGTAAAGAGGTACTTGCGAGGGCTGTCGTTGTGAACGCGGTTGGTCAGGGCGAGGTGGCAGCCTGAAGTGGGTGTTGGCGGTGCTAACAGTGTCTTGGTCAGAAGTCAAAATGAGGAAGTGGAGAAGGAGAGGAAAAAAAAAAACCACCCAACCAAGCGCCCTGGCACAGAAAACCCTCAGCTCCTTAAAGGCAAAGTGGATTGGAGAGGAAGAGTTTCCAGGTGAAGGGATCAAAAGGTTTGCTAAGCTGGAATTGTATCCTACAACAAATTGGAAATCTATTCCAAGAGCAACCAATAAAAAGCACCATAAACTGAAGTCTCTTGTACATTAGAAAATCAATCGCTGCTTCTTCAGTTTGATTGTTCTGCACAAAGAGAGCATCCATGCTCTGGAAACCTCGACTGATGTGTTTATTTGTGTGCCACACAAAAGTAAATCACGAGAACATGAAGCTGCTGTCACTTTGATGCTTAACTCTGAGACGGCAGCTGCTGGGCCTCCTCAGTTTGCCAGATGCATCACACTTCTTCTGTTCCACTAAATACTTTGCTTTTCATCCTTTTCAATTAAAATTTTCACTGGTCTAGCATACATGCCTCTCTCTCCATCTGTGTGCTGTACCTGATTTTTGTTGTTTGCACTTTCCTTTGAAAATCAGGATGTCCCGTCCATGGAAACAACTTTGCACTTTATTTCTTAGTCATTTGCTACATTCTTTTTTCCCCAGTGGGATACCCCAGTCATTGGTTGTGGCCGTAATTCTCTACATAATTCAAAATAATAAACTTCAGACCGTTTTGCAGGTGAATCTATTTTATTAGATGCAGCAGCTGAAGTGACTAATTCCATGGAAGGCTCCCTCTGATCAAAGGGAAAAAATGGTTCTGGGGTCCTGAGATGTTTAGTACATGTGTATCTATATGATTGTCCTTCAGTTTGGAAGAAACAGATAAGTGTGCATGTCTTAATTAATTGCTCCTCCAGACTTGCTCTTACAGGAGAAGGAAGAAGGTCTGTCCTCTAAAGGGATTACTTGAGAGTACAGCAGGCATTGATCTTAGTGGTCTTTTGTAGCTGACAAACAAATTATTGCTGAAATAGGAAGTTATACACGAGTCAGACTTGTGTGGTTGAGCTCTGAGTATGGATTGGATAGCTGAGGAACAGACAGTGTGCAGGGAAGATGATGAAATTTGTGTTGTGTGAAGAAGCTGCTGGACTCAGGGTTAGTGCTAGAAAAGGAGGCTGTGTTGCACTCTGGTTGGAAAATGCAGTAATGATTCATCAAGCATATATATTGTATTTCAAATAGTTTATTCTAGTAAAAGTCCAAAACCTTAGAAGAAAGCAATACAACGAAATGCAGAGAAGTGCAAGACATGCTCCTGCCTCTTACATATGAAAGTGGGGGGATAGTGAAGTATTCTGCTGGTGAGAGGAAAATTGCTGGCTGGGCTTTTCATAGGTTGTTTGCTGATTTCTCTTGATTGTCACTCATCACTGCTGATGTGCTTGTATCTGACACCATTTTGGTGTTTCAGTGCTTGGCAAACTTTTTTGTTGCTGAGGGAGAGTGATTCTTCTTTAGACCTACTGATTATACAAGAAGTACTCCTTCTTAGCAAAGGGGCACATATGTAATAAGTGTCCCTGACTGTTAACTACAACAATAGTTGGACCAGAAGCTTGCACTTGCCTGTTGCACGTGCATGGGAACAGTATTGTGCAGTTAAAGTATGAAGATACTGCTGGAAACACTTAAAAAAATTCCAATCTCTTCTCTTTGTGTTGTCTGTCTTCTCCTGTTTGTCCTGAAAAGGAAGCAAGGCAAAATTCTTCTGAAATAAACAAACTGTTCTTTAGGATAAGTTACCTTTGCTCTTGCAGCAGAAGGGCCTATGACAAGTTGCACACAGAGACATAAATAAGTATTGGTAGACTTAAATATAAAATCAAAAGTTGACCTAATATAAAATGTTTGTCCTGCTTTGTCTTTTCACTTTTCAGTAGAAATACTCAGCAGAGGTACTTATCATCATCTAAACTCCTGAGCATCCCTTGGTGTAAATGCCCACGTCTTACTCTCCTGCTGAAGCAGCCTTTTTTATATTTCTGATTTATCCATTAACTTCTGATTACAAATAGAATTACAATTTGATTAGTGAACATAGTGTTTTCAGTACTTAGTGTTGTGTTTCGGTTGATACATATGCTGTCAGTATGGAAAATATCTTGGTTCTTCAAAACTTTTCTCCTGGTGACATCTTAATCCTGAGAAAGTGGAAAGCCTTGGTGTTAGAAGATTAATCACAAATTAAATAGTTAATTATAAGAGTCGGTGTAATAAGTTGCACCACCCTGTGCAAACATTATGTTTCACATTAACTAATGCATTGTTATATGTCCAGTGCAGTTGAAAAAAAGTAGATACTGTAAAACTACAACTTTGGCCTGCTTCTGTCAGGTAACTGTGTAAATATTCAGGGCAAAAGAAGCGAGGAAAGGGTGAGGTTTTTCTAATCTCTCTATATTATTAAGTACCATATGTGCATAAGAAACTGTTTTCTTACTGTTTTTGTCTGAACTGAATCTGTTCTTGAATAAGATTTCACAGCAAATGTATGATACTGGTGGCTAGTTTTTTATGTGAGTACTGAATCTTGACTGCAGAGGCAAATGCAATTTGTCTCTTTGGGATGTATTTATTTTAAAAGCCTTTTGGTTAGCTGGATATCAGAGGTGGATATTCTGTTCTGAGGGTGGAAGCTTTGTGTTCATTCTGTTAAGTATCTCAATAACTGAATAATTGTAGGATCTAATGTACCTGAGATGAGTCTGCCTGAACTTTCTTGTGTGGAAAGCACCCTGTTTGTGACGGGGGATGCCTGTTCCACTCCTCCTCTTTCATGCTTGTCACATGAGTTGACATATATGGTATTACTTTACATAATGTCTATAGTTACATTTTAGGGATTTATTAATGTGTCCGGGTATGTGGTCTGGCACATGTCTGTGAACTGGTTATATTGGAGATATTCACATGTCCCACATATTTGGAAAAGAATAGAAAGGGTTAGATTTTGGCCAACAATAACAGAAACAGTCTGCAGACAAGTCTTTGCCCATAACGGAGCTTTTAGCAGAAAATTTCTAAGAGCCAATAGGTCGTGTTAATCTTACAGATAAGCTGAATCCAGCCTGTAGCCCTCAAGCTATTTCACCATGTTCTAGATTGATGGAATCCATCAACAGGTGCTGAAAGACTCTCAAAATCATCTGTGTAGTATAGAGAGAGATACCATGTGATGCACATCACCTAAGTTAATAGACTATCTTAATAGTTAGTTACATTATATATTATAACATTATTATTGCTCTATATGGAGGAGTAAAAACTCTAGCCACTTTCCAACTTCTTAGAGTACCTGGAGAGCTAATTAGTAACACAATACCTGCTGATTGCTTATATTAGGGTGCAGCTATTACTGTCTACAGTTAATTGCAGATGGAGAGAGGATTTTCATCTGTATTAATTGCATTTTAAACAAAATTGACCTGCATGTAAAATTAAAATATAATAACTTTTGGTTCTTGGAAATGGTACAGTTTCAGTAATAAAATTAACCGTTGTTTTATTTGAATAAAATGTAAGAGCTTATGGGTGAACCACAGGAGTAACGTCATTAGGTATCGATTGATAAGTACAGTATTGAAGCAGATGGCAGAATTTATAACACACATTTTCAGCTTTTCTGGTTTGCTTCTTTAAGCTGCATTCCTGCCAAGAAAAATACATTTGTAATTTATTAGACTTTTTTTTGCTACAGATCTGGCTTATGTGTTTTGTTGAGCCATTCATCCGAGAACTCATCAGGGCTGCAAACACACTTTTTTTTTCAGAGATTTGCAAGCATGTTTTGCTGAGAGCTGAAGGTGGTGATTTCATTAAGGTACTCATTCCCCAATTCTCTGCACAGAAGACTTTTCCAGACTCATCAGAGCTAAAAACTTGCTTTCAACAGCTGCCAGAGGTATTCATGGAGTCTTAAATTGATCTAGTTTTGTGTTGGCATATTCGGTTCAACCAGTCATGGAGAGACTGTACATGGATTGCCATTTGTGAAATTCTTGGAGGAGACTCCAACTCTAATATTCAAACTTGATGCATCCACTAGCTCATTGGCACAACTACTTTCTTCCCCATCTGTTAAAATGGCCCTCTGCCCACTAATATGGTGATATGCCAGTTTCTGTAGGATGTACAACCCAGCAAAGATGAATGGTTTGGATCAATTGATGAGTCTACAAGATAAAATCTGAACTCTCTAGTCAGTGCAGGATGGAAACTAAATGCAGTGTACAAACGTGGGCAGTACTACTGCAAAACACTTCTCCAGCTGAAATTTGTCCGATCTGATGGGAAGTGACAAACATTGACTATGCTCTTATTGCCATGCACTTGGCACATATGAGCATGCAAGCATTGAACTACTGATTTGCAGTGGTACTCTGTAATGTAGTCATTACATTTTTGAGGCTTTTTTATTTTCTCAGGCAGGCTTTATAGTTTCAGGTCTTCAATGTGCTTTCTGCATATTTACTGCATTGTCATATATTTACTTTAGACACTTGTTTTGATCTGCATCCTGAATGGTATTAATTGCACATTTTTATATCTTTTATAAGGCTGGTGCTTGCAAGAAGTTCCACTTTTTCTTAGTTCTGCTTTTTTTGAAGGCTATCCTTGTCTGTGCCACTCTTTGGTAATTTTGTCCCTTTGAGTAGAAACCAGAATTCTTTTGGCATCCTACCAGACGGTGAACAGCACTGTAATGTTCTTTACTAGTGTTTCTGAAGTGTTGTGGGCATATATGTAAGTATACTAGCACAATAGGTACTGGCAGCAACAATGCCACCTTTGTGGTGGTATCTTTAAAAGAAGCCTTTGCCCACCAGTTTTGGGAAAGCTGGAAACACTATGAGTTGAACTCAGTTATCCTTGGGGTTTCTTCCAACTCTGAATATTCTGTAATATTCTGTGATACTACTTCTCACTTTCCTGTAATCACTTCACAACTACCAAATGCTGCAAAGTGATCTATAAGTGTGTGCAAACTGATCACTGACTTCAAGACAGGCTGTACGTTGACACAACCACTTAAGTGGCAGCACCACCTCAGATGCCACTTTTTCAGACTTTGAGAAACTGGTATCTTCCATTGAGGAGGATTTCTGTCTTGCAGAAGTTTCACTGCAGTGTTTAAAGTGTGGGCACTATCAGAAGAGGTCTTAGGTAGTGAAATTTCAAAATTGATACTTTCTATCCTTTCAGACAACCTTTCTTGTCTCCGGATAAAGTGGTGTCTCTTACTACTCTACAGACAACAGATAATCTTAGATTAAATTGCAGTCATCCAGAAACGGTTTCAAACTGCCTTGTTGTACCGGCTGCCATCTGGTTAGACCATTTGAAATATAGGTGGCTTGCTTATCTGCGTTGATGCCGATGGTAGCAGCAACTTACAGGTGTTCATGCACTTAGTTGCTGAAGCACTGTTCAGGTACTGTAGGTTCACAACAGAGAACCAGGAAGATGCTTTACTCTGGTTTTAAATTTACGCTTTTCTGTTTCCTCACTCAGAAGGATGACACTATACCTAAACCACCCAGATTGCAAGTAATTTGAGAAACTAGTGGCAAAGCAGTAACTAACTGAATTAAATTATGTTGCTGATCAAACTATAACTGGTCTCGATCTCTGTGGCTCTCAGCCTTACAGGTTACTCTAGTTATCTTTACATCTCTTCAGGCAATCCTTTAAACTGTTGAGTTTGGATTTTGAGCAGTGTATTTCTTTTTCCAGTTGTAAAATTTGGAGTGCCTGAAAAGAAAACTAATTACTGCTTATCTCAAATTCTCTTTAAGCCATAGAACAGCTACACTTATAGCCATATGATTTGAGTCTTCCTTGAAGTAATAGTTGAATACTGTGTTGTGCATTAGCAGTAAACATGGTGCTGTAATGGAAGAGGATGGTAGTACTGAATAGCACCACAAGATGTCATTCAAACAGTGTTTGCTATAGAAAGAAACACAGTGAAACTCAGGTCTCTTAATTTCCTGCTAGAGGAAAACCCCAATGAACAGCAAAAATACATTCATACTGCAGGATGTATTTGCTGCCAATTTAGCTTCCATGTTTGATGGCTCTGAAATCAGTTTGCGGCTCCTCTTTAAATGTTAAATTCAAACTTGTTTAGAGTTTATGCAGTAGCATGTCCTGGAATAAACCAATTTATTTTAAGGATTTTGCAGTGCCAGTAAAATGTAAGACAAAGTTGTTTTTTTTATTTAACATTTTGTGGAGAAACATGGAGCGTTCCATAGGACTTCATTACTACTTAGGTGTCAGGACCAAAGCGTAATCTGCTGTTGCAGTTTGGATTTTCTGCTTCAAGCCTGGTAACATTCACAGTATTTTCAACTTTATGTTGGAATGTTTTGCTGTGCTGAAGGTAAAAAAAAAAAAAAAAAGTCTTTGTATGCTTTGGTTACAAGTATGTCCTCCCAGCTGAAGACTTTAAACACAGGAACAGTGCAGTTGTTATTGTGGAATTGAAAGTATGCAGCGAATGGAAAATGCAATACAAGAAATGTATTGTTAAAATACAACTGAGTTGGACTTGGGAACCTTCTGTTCTATAACATCTTGTTCTGTAACACAAAAACTTGAAGCTTTCTTTCTCTCCTATGGTGGATTTGTTTGCCATTTCCTATATCTTACAGTGATGTAGTGCTGTCCTTAAATATGAAGACCCTTTGTCTCACCATGGGTTCGTTTAAAATTCATTCTTCTTTCTTAGAGGTTATTAAACCAGTTCTCGAGGTTATTGTTGCATTCCTGGCTGTGCTTTAGTTTCAGTTTTGATACTCATGAACCTTCTGCATATTTACAAAGAGAGTCTTATGATTAGCAGATGACTTCTTTCAGTAACTGGGTACACTAGAACTTTTATGACCATTTATGGGTTTCGTCTTAGAGTATTCCTATAAAAAGAATAGGAAATAAAATAAATGTATATTTTACCAGAGTGGACAAGTGTTGTCTTAACAAGAATTGTTCAGAATATTTAGTTGCAGTGGCAAATGACATGCTGCACGTTATGGATTACTATTTTAGTGTGATTAAAAGTTTGTCATAATTCCTATGAGACAATAAACTAACCAAGAGGTTCAGATTTATTGCTGACATAGGTGAGCAGACCTCAGTGATCGGGGATGTGTGGTTATGCCTACCATTTTTTTGTTTGTTTTGGGAGTTTGAGGGATTTTTTTGTTTGTTTATTGTGGTTTTGGGTTTGTTTTTTTTTGTTTTCTGTAGTTATGGGTAACATTGCTCAATGTAACCTGTAATCCTAGTCTGAATCTGAGCAAGATGCCAGTTTTATTGACCCAAGTGTGTGATGACAATAGTATGCCATATTCAGAGCTGTTCTTCAGTTGCTGTTTGCCATAATCAACATGAAGAGTAAGGTGGTTCTGACATACAACTCTAGGCTGTTAAAAATATGAAAATGTGTAGGAAAATTAGAAATTGTCTTCCTCCGTTTAACATTCAACCAGTGTTTTAAAGAGAACATATTATTCTGGATGTGTTTTGTGATGTCCGTCCTGTTGTGTCATTGCTGATCTGCCAAATGTGATGCTTGTTATGAGAGTAAGTTAGGTGATGAATTTGTGTTTCTGATTTACACTCCTTTAGCTATCAAATCCTAATATCGAGGAATACAAGCATGTGGTGGTAAAGATTACAAAGGCATCTGGAAACTTTTCTGAGCATATTTATAATTGACTCATTGCTTTTTATGGTAGATGCTATAAAAATAGTAAAGAGCATATTTCACAACACTGTTGTATACGAGTGTAATATTTTTAATTATAGAAGTGATATTTATTATAATATTGTATATTATATGTTTATAAATATAGATTATGATATTTCTATATATATTGCTAATTAAAATCCCTAGCAGCTTTTTAGGATTGTAGGTCTGTATTATAATAGATGTTAAGACAGTAGATTATGACTCAGGAATTTGGGGAAATCTCATTGCATTCTTTAGAATGTCATTGGGCAGACAGGTGGGCATCTTCTTGTTTATCTTTTTTTTTTGCTCTTGAGAAGTCATCTAATCCCTTCTTATTGTTAGGGAAAATGGTTCAGATACTGTATTTACTCTTACAAAGGGATTTTTTTCTGTGTGTTTGCTCTTGGTGTGGCCATTACTTTCTTGGTTTTATAGCTCCACATCATTTATTCGCTATCAGATTAGGTTTCTTTAAACCTGATGTTACTGCTGAAGTGATAATGCTTGTATTTCAATCATTTATAATATGTACCTAATTCTGTAAGGCTAGAATTACCCTCATAGTTTTAGCAGGGAGAGGCAAAGGTATTGAAGCAGCTGGAGAGTTGCTTGCATTTTCCTGAGCCCCTGGCAGGTGGACATAAATGATAAAGAAATTAATTGTATAACATTCTGTACTGAAGAATTATCAGTTCAGAATAACTAATGAGTATATAAACATGAACCGAAGTGTGATGCTTTTATTTATGCTTTCAGTTTTGAGGGGTCTAACTTAAGGATTGTAATTCCCTTTAATCTTCTTAATGCTCAAGATATTATTTTTGTACTGTACAATAAACTGTCTTGTGAATGGCTGAAATGCATTTGGTTTTCCCATTTTTCATTGAGGCTGCTAATAAGAGTTGTTTTTGGAGGGAAATGACCTTTGAAATCTGCATAGGATATTTGTTTCTGGAAGTGAAAACAGCAAGGGAGTGGGTATCCTGCTACTTAATAAGATTTTATTTTTGGGGAGATAGCCCTCACTCTTGTCAGGCAAGCTTGATTGAGTGCACTAATTTTTTTTTTTGTTCTAAATACTGCATTTAAAAGAATGGAGCAAAGTTCCACAGTGCTGGGTAAAATAGCTGAGGTATCCCGCACTATTAAATCTGTTCTTAAGGGGCAAAACTTTGAGATTACACTGAAACCATATCTAACTATAGAAGAAAAAAGGCTTGCTGCTGATGATGATCCATGTGGATATATGGAGCAGTCTTTTACTCTGTAAGTACCTAATGTTTGCTAATCCTGATTGTAATTTGTTAAAAAATATTTAAAAAAACCCCAAGCAACCCATTAATTTGAGTAACAATTTCTGAAGAGATTCGTCAAGAAATTGTAATTTAATTTCTATTTTTATTCTTTATTTCCCCCCCAACCCGTCTTGCTACTCTTCTCTTATGGAAGCAAGTCTGGATGAAAGCAGATCTTCATATCTTAATTTCTCAGGTTTCTGTCTTCCCAGTTAACATTGCAAAATGTTTTAATTTGAAATGTGTGATAGAGTATTTTCTATAAGCAGTTAGAAGTGTATTTCATTATTTAATACTCCTTTCTTTTCTCTTCACATCTTAAATTCACCTTTTCCTTTTTTCTTCGTGTTTGTTACATTGTAGGAGAAAATCTTCAGCATTTACTTGGATCTTGTTCTGTATAATTTCCTCGATTTTTGCTACTTGAGCCTCAAGTTCAAATTATTATTTTCACATTTTCTCCTTCATTGACATATTCATATTTTTTCATGTTAATTAGTATTCTCTCTTCTATTGATTAACGTTTCTCTCACTTCTCATGTTAATTAGCCTGCATTCTCAGCCTTTCTTTTCTTTTGGGCTGGTGGGTTTCTTGAGTCAGTGGGCTGTGGTCCCAACCTCCCACTGCCTAAGTACCTTTTACCCCATCGGAACTGATTCAACATGGTTGCTGAGTTGCCTTTTTTTAGTTTCTTCCTTATCTTGGAAGTTCTACCAAATGTCCTTGTGAGCCATAAATTCTGCATTCTTTTTGTCCACTGTCAGCGGTACATCCTTTTTCCCAGGCTTTGTTAACCTTCCCTTGGGTCTGAGATAGTTGAAACATGTTGAGCCCTTAACAGGGCAATTCTACTGACAAGTAATTCGGCTTTTTAACACCTAGACATAAAGCCTGCTTGTTAGTTGCTATCTGTTTCATGTGTTGAATCTCCTTTCTTGTTGATTAGGCTTGAATGTATACAAAGATCAAACTTCAAAGACCTCCTTTCTCAGAAAATTTTTACATATTTCACATTTTACAAACAGCAGTAGGGAGCAGAAGCATAGGACTAGAAGCAACTTTCTAAGTCAAGTACAGTCTTTTGCTATGTAACTTTGATAGCCATGTTACAGAGATTCTTGCACACATGAGGTATAAGGCTTAAGCAGGAAAAATTAGAGGTCTGTGAATTTCTGTATGAAGCTACAGCGAAGTCTCAGTCAAGGTACTTCAAGCTAATCTAAAAGAACTGAGCCTTGGTATCCTATGAAGAATAGGTGGGTAGGAATGGTCATCAAGTTAAGCTGTTTCTGTGGCCAAGAATAAAGAGAGCTCAGTAGGAAATAATGTTGATGGGGGTTTTTCCCCCTCTGGTTGTAGTTCTTAATTTTGTGGATGTATATTGAAACATGGGTGATGTGGATTTCTTATGGAGGGGCACAAAACAGATGCAGTATTAGGTCTGCAAAGGTAAGGAAGTCTCTATTAGAGTAACTCTATCCCTTACAAGTAGGTAAAATGTTCTATAAAGGTTTATGAAGGAATGGATAACACATTGGCCTCATTGTAACTAATTCTGGCATTGACTTAAACCTCTTTTTCTTCCCCATCTGAAATTCTGAGGGCAGTGATAAATCACAATATATTTAGGTTTTGCATTCACTTTTGAAATCCTGTCTGGATATATTAGGTTCGGCTGAGATGGAGTTATTTCCCCCTGTAGCAGCCTTCATCATGCTGTGCTTCATGGTTTTATGCAGAAGAGTGTTGATAACACACCAGTGTTCTGGCTGCTGCTAAACAGTGCTCACACAGCTGCCGAGGTGTCTCTCCGGTATCAACCTTCACTGGTAGCCTAGGGATGGGCAAGATCTTGGAAGGATGCATAGTCAGGACTGCTGACCCAGGCTGCAAAAAGGAAATAGTCCATGCTCTATGGTGACTACTCATAAATAAAATCTCAGGGTAAGGAGAAGAGGATGCACATTTATTATTATGATTCTCCTAGAGCAGCCACTATGTACACTGAAGCCCTGCTTCCTGGGAAGTGAATGGACATTACTTGCAGATGTGAAGTACAGAGTAAATGTTTTCTTCTGCATGCACCCTTTTCTTTTGCTTTATTAAACTGTCTTTATCATGACACATGAGGTTTTTTTCCACATTATTTTCTCACCTTCATCTTTCTTGAGAAGAGGAGTGAATGGAATGGCTTGGTGGACAGCTGGTGTCCAGTCAAGGCTTACCCACCAGTCTGTGCCCATCACTGTGCAAAAGATCACAGGGTTTACAAACTTAGAAAATTTTCAGAGTTACTGGGAGTGTTGCAGGTTTCTCTTGAGCCATTGTTTTCTTCATATTTTTTTAGTACTTAAGCAATCCAGACATTAGAAAAGGCTGTTTTTTCAAAGACTATTTTTTGTAAACTTTCACAATGTATAAATGGAGTTGGATGGTGATCTGTTTGCATCTAATAACCCAAGCAGGGTGAGGTTTCTTATTAGTGACAGCTAATTGTATCTACAAGAGAACATCCTTACTGTCTTTTGTTATTTTTGTGTGAGAATTTTATATCAGCTTTATAAAGTGCTTGGAAGCTGTATGTGTCTAATCATCAGGCTATCTCAATCATATGATTTGTCGAATAGGCAAACTACAGATCTGAGACTTTTAACACTGAGGACAGGGGATAGCAATTTACAATCCAGAAAGGCAGATGAAAACACAAGGTTTTAGGCATGTTTCTTAGTGGAAATCGGAGCATACGGAAGTCTGCTATTGGGCTTTTCAGTGACTTATGTAAGCTGATATTATATTTTAACACAAACATGTCAACCTCAGGTTATTGTATCTGTCCCTCACTGGGGGAAAAGGAAGAAGTGAACGACTTGTTGGTTTAAACTATGCACTTGTGCGTCAAGACTTCAACCTTCCAGTCAAGGTTCAGCTATCAGCAGATTGAAGTTGTGTGGTCTTACATTGTTGTTAGAATCTGATAGATTTTTTGCTTTCATTATACTAGGCCAGCATGTTAGTGAAGACAGTTTAAAAGCAGACAAGAAGGAGCAGTGCTTCACCTTAGGCTGATGAATTGATGCAAGAATACAAAAATGGTAATCTGGTTTTCTGCTTTGTTTTTTCTAATTGATGCATTACTCTGTTTCTACCATAGAAATGAAGACCTGAAACAAATGTTGGAAAGCAGTAAAGATTCTGCAAAGCTGGATGCTATGAAAAGGATTGTTGGGGTATGTGATTTTTTTTTATTATTATTATTATTGTTTTTGTTACGGTATATGGGTTTTTATTATTATTTTTATTAGTTGGGTGGGAATAATGTTTTCACTTTACAAATCCTGTACAATGTTAACATTTGAATCTCTGAATCGTATTTAAAAGTTGTGGTGAAATCCTTAATTTGGAATTTTGTGCAGAAATTGCTGTATCAGGAGATATGCAGTCATATACTTTTAAAATATTTATGAAACATTGACATTATGCCTGTAAATAACTATCTTCAGTGAGATCTTGAATAGGAAATGAATCCTTAACAGAAACTTCAAAATCAGCAGAAACAACATAAACTTACAGGAATAAAATATTGCATTTACTATTTTTATTTTATTAAATTAAATAAGGCTTTTCTTTTTTTAATTGAGTATGATGCCTGTATAGTTGACTAGGTATTTCGGGTGAACTTTGCACCCAGGGGGGTGACTAAATGACATGGTAACCCACCCAGCTGATCAAGGGAAGCCAGCTGATGTAACCTTATAGGAGTTCAGTAGAGCTTTGATACTGTCTCTCACAGGATCCTGCACAAAGCGTGCAGCACACAGCTGGATAAACACATCATGTGGTGGATGAGCAATTGGTCATGGGTCAAGCACAGAATACTGGATGGGGTGACATCAGACTGGTGACCTGTCACTAATGGGGTTCCACAGGGATCTGTCTCAGGTCCTGTGCTCTTCAACATCTTCATAAAATGACTTGGATGCAGGACTGGAAGGGATACTAGGCAGGTTTACAGATGACAAAGGAGAAGCTGTTGACTTCTTTGAAGGCAGGGAGGTCCTTCAGAGAGTCATCAACAAATTAGAGGACTGGGAAATCACCAATCATAGGAATTCAACAGGGGAAGGTGCTGGATTCAGCACCTGAAATGGAACAACCCTGGATGTAGAGACAGACTGGGGAATGAGAGGCTGGAAAGCAGTGGCATGGAACAGGACCTGGGGGTCCTGGTTGGTGGCCTGTTGGGGGTCCTGGTTGGTGGCCTGTTGAATCTGGGTCAGCAGTGCCCTGGCAGTCAGGAGGGCCAGCTCTCTCCTGGGGGCATCAGACACAGCATCACCAGCCAGTCAAGGGAGGGAATTGTCCCTCTGCTCTGCACTGGGGCGGCCTCAGCTGGAATACTGTGTGCAGATGGAGAGTGTCCAAAGGAGGCCAGTGAAGATGGTGAAGGGCCTTGAGGGGATGCCGTATGAGGAGTGGCTGAAGGCACTTGGTCTGCTCAGCCTGGAGAAGAGGAGACTGAGGGGAGGCCTCATTGCAGTTACAACTTCCTTGTGAGGGAAGAGAAAGGGCAGCCACTGATCTTTTTTCTGTGTTGACCAGTGACAGAACCTGAGGGAATGGCCTGAAATTGTCTCAGAGGAGGTTTAGGTTGGATATTAGGAAAAGATTCTTCCCCCAGAGGGTGGTTGGGCCCTGGAACAGGCTGCCCAGGGCAATGGTCACAGCACCAGGCCTGACAGAGTCCAAGAAGTGTTAGCATGATACTCTCAGGCACATGGCGTGATTCTTGGGGATAGTGCTGTACAGGTTAGGAATTGGACATAGTGAACCTTGTGGGTCCCTTCCAACTTAACATATACTGTGATTCTGTGAAATAATGTTTGACACTATTGTGTGTTTAAACCCTATAAATTAGACATGGAGTTGATAGTTGCTTTTATTTCTTCTTAAAAGTATTGGAAGGATGTACTGTGGAAAACTGTTCAGTGTCCACTTGACTTCTTGGTTTTGGTCTTCTCTGGATGTGCTTTTATGTTTTGCTTGGTTTTTGCATGCTTAGTCCTATCTGAGTATGTAGCAAAGTGAATAGGTACAGTTTGTATCTTGCAGTTGTACTCTTTCCTGTGACTCTAGAGCTGGCAGTTTCTCCTTTCGTCATCCTTTAGTGCTGAAGATTTTACATAAATTGTTTGTCTTTTTGTGTTTGATCCAAGTTCTGCGAGAGACATCAGTTACCTATGACATCTGGGTAAGCTATCAACTGCTATTTCATAATGTCATTCTTTTTATTTTTTTTGTGCAGAGTTTCTTGATTCATCTTCTCCAGCATCATGGGGGTTACTTAGGTTTTGACCAGTGAGAGTCTGGCATACAGAAATTCTGTTGCAAAAAAACGTGACTTTTAGAAGTTTCATGATGTCAACCTATGGTACCTTACATTCTTGTGCTTCCCTCTGAAAGGCTGTTTTCTGGCTATTACTATGGGCAGGAGGTTTGCTCTCATGGTTGCAAAAAGTTGCCAGATCTTTATCTGTATTTAGAAGCTGTTGCAATTGAATGTATGTTGTTGTTGTTGGCTAGACTTAGCGAACGAAGATTTTTGGGACAAGCCTGCGCAATGGATTTTTTAGGTGAGGCACAGTGTGCGCGGAACTGGCCCCACCCCGTTTACTCCTGAGGTTCATTTGCCCCGGCCGAGCAGCTCGGACGGTGACAGCGAGTTCCTTGGCATTCAAACCGGTGTCCTCAGAGGAGGAGCCGGCTCCACAGGCAGCAACTTACACCACTCGGCCAATGCCTGCCGCTAATGAATGTATGTGTGTATGTATGTAGGGGGAATTAGAAACCACTGAATTGAATCAGCTTTAAAAAATAAATCAAGGCCTTGCTGGATTGATTTTTTTTTTTTTTTTTTATTTTTTCTTTTTTTCCTTCAAACTCACTATAAATGAGTGTGCAATGAGCAAATACACTCATTGTAAATGCCTGCTGCTGCTCTATATTCTGTAGAGTTCTTAACTGTTTCTTTAATTTTCTGGAATATACAATGCCATGAAGCTGGATACACGTAGTTAGCACTGAGAGCCATGGTCCTTGTGGTCTTAGGATGAAGTGATCAGGCTCACAAAATCTTCAGCAAGGGAAGGTAGAACTAATTGGACACATGGTTTCATGTTCTCCCACATTTCCAATTCTGACAGTTCTCCAATTTCCAGTTGTAGATTTTTGTCCTTTTTTAAGTTCATGGTCCTTGGCTTTTGTGCCTGTTCTGAGCACTATGCAGTGCAGGAGGAGCACTACTTTCCCAAATGGTAACAGGCACCTTCGGTTTCTTGAATATTTTTCCCCTGCTCAGCTGCTGTTTCCTAAAACAGAAACAGCCTTTTAGCTTGAAACTTAAACTTGACCCTAAGTGGGTTGTTTTGGTCATCATCACCAATCTGACGAATTACTGCATCGTCTGTTTCAAGTTCCTTTCATATCTTCAGAGTATTTGCTGATTTTCTGTGCTGTGTTTAAATGGTGTTTCATACCAGAGAACTAGTACCAGCCTCTGGCTGATGTAACAAACTTAAAGAGTTTTACAGGCCAGGAGTGGGGAATTTAGCACGAGGCCTTGTAGCAGTGCTGATAATGTTCTTGCAGAGCACAAAGGTGCTTTTGTGCTTGCATATAGAGAGGGGCTTAAGCATCTCTCAGGAATGAGATGTGTTTTCCAGAGATGAAAGGCGTCTTCTATAATTATTAGAGGGAAAAAGGAACTTTGTCATCAGAATATTGTTTACAATGTCTCATGCAAATGCTCTTTTTTGCTAGTTTTAAAATGTGAAAAAAAGCTATGCATACAGCATCCACAGCTTCTCTGGGCCTGATTCCAGTGCCTCACCACTCTCACAGTAAAGACTTTTTTCCTAATATCTGATGTAAAGCTACCCTCAGTCGGCTTAAAGCATTACCACTTGTCCTGTCACTACACTCCCCTGTGGAAGTTTCTCATAGGGCCCTTTAGGTTTGGGAAGGTGCTGTAGGATGTCCTCAGAACCTTCTCTTCTTCATCCTGAACACGCCCAACTCTCTCAGCCTGTCCTCACAGGGGGAATACTTGATAAGGTGTTCCTGTCCATGAAAGAGGGATTAGTCTTTAAGATCTCCTCCAACCTAAACCATTGTATGATATCAGTAGTTTTTCTAGTCTTTTGGTAGACTTTCTGATGCTGAACCTTCATACAGGCATGATTGAGAAGTGCCAGGAGAGTACTGCTTATGGCACCTTTTGCAGCTGCTTCCTCCATGAGGTGGTTTGTGAACTTTCTCCTCGGGAGAGGGAGATTTTTTTACAAATAAAACTGAATCTGCCTTCCAGAGAGTGATTTTCAGCAGCATAACTTAAATCATAGGAGTAGTCCAGTTTAGATCTTTCCACTCCCACCTTATACATACCTTATCTAAACCTATCTACAGGTAAAATGTGTATGTGTGACTTTCATGATCAAATCTGAAGTGTATACATATTCTACTATTTGCACAAAAAGTAGCTGGTATTTCTTAGAAAACATGCACTGATATTACAACAACCAAGGTATTCTTGGTGCCATGTCTTAAAACTGGTCTGATTTTCTCATCTGGGTAAAAACTGTGGAATGTCACTCCTGAGGATTTCAGAGCATGAATTTAGGAAACAGTCACATGCCTGATTTCCCTCAGAGAATGTCATCTATGTCTGTGTGTGTCTCACATCAGAAAAAAAAAGTTTGGTGTATACCCTGACATTACATAGCACTTACTCTGGAATGCAAGTTTTTGTGCAGAAACTCTAGGTATATACGACAACAAGTCTGGAGAACCTCTAGACATAGCACCCAAAATGACATGATAGACCTTAGTCTTGGAAAGAGCCATTATGTTCTTTCAGGTTAATAATCCATGAGCTAAGGAGGATTTATGGTAATTGTTATGCAATAATGAGTCCAAATGCACTCTTTTAGAAGACCCTAAATACATACTTGCATGGTACACTGGAGCTATTATGGTTGATCAGTTCAATAATCCAAGTAATGCATAGAATCATACTGTTACAAACCTGTCAGGAAAGTCTAAGAATCATCTGACTGTTTTTGAGTAATATGACTTCTGTTGCATCAAGATAAAATGATAGAATTTTATTCTAACATACTTCCCTGCATTGTGTTTTGCTGCTAAATTCTACCTGGTCTTTCTGAATTTGGCATTATTACAAAGACCCGCCCTCCTCCCCCGCTGCTGCCAAGTCCGGACAGCACTCATTTATTTTAGATTCTTAGTTAAAACCCCCTTGAAACCCACGTAATATGCTTACTTTTTAGTTTGTCACTTCATGGAACTTTTAATACAGCTGCAAGAATTAGTTTAAGATGCTAAATTGAAAGGTCATGCTGTATGGTTGCTTTTAAAACCTTTTGAAAAACTGAGTAATAACTTGAACTACAGCTGCCTTTTTTCTTCTTTCCAGCATCTTTCTTCCAAACTTCTGTGAATACATAGCTTCTCAGGTGTTGCCTGGTTGTGCACGTTCTTGCTTTTGCTGCATGAGATTCTAAGTCTTTGTGCTTCTAATGTGCACTTTTCAATGAAGTACACAAGCAGACCTTTGAGTTGAGAATAGAAGTTTAATCAGCTGTATAATACTGAGAAATGGTCAGAATGTCAGATGATTATGAACAGGAATAACTGCAGTTGCAGAGCTCATGTTTCTTTGTAGGATCCCTGCATATTTGTTGTTACTTATCTATGTTGGACCCCAGTGGACATCAGGGAGAAATGGTGTCTGTCAGGAGTCTATACTGAGATAAGTATTGTTTAATATCTTTATTAGATGTTAGATATCCCAAGACAGTGAGATTGAGTGCACCCTCACCAGATTTGCAGACAACACCAAGCCGAGTGGTTCAGTTGACGTACTTGAGGGATGGGATACCTACCATCCAGAGGGACCTGGGCAGAGTTGAGAAGTGAACCCAGAGGAACTCATGGTGTTCAACAAGGCCAAGTACAAGGCCCTGCCCTGTGTCAGGGCAGCCCCCAGTGTCAGTACAGTCTGGAGGATGAAGGGATTGGCAGCAGCCCTACCAGTGAGGTCTGATTCCAGCTTTGGAGTTGCTGGCACAGGAAAAATATGGACCTGTTGGAGCAGGTCTTGAGGGGTCACAAAATGTCTGCTATGAGGACAGGCCAAGAGAGTTGGAGTTGCCATCTTGGAGAAGAGGAGGCTCCAAGGAGCCCTTATAGACCTATATAGACCTTCCTGTACTTAAAGAGGACCTACAGGAAGAGTGAAGAGGGACTTCATAGTAGGGCCTGTTGTGACCGGACAAGAGGTGATGGTTTTAAACTAAAAGATGGTTGATTTAGATAAGATGAAAGGAAGAAGTTTCTTACAGTGAGGGTGGTAAAGCATTGGAATGGGTTGCCCAGAGAGATGGTGGATGCCCCATCCCTGGAAATGTTCAGTGTTAGGTTGGAGAGGGCTCTGAACAGCTTGATCTATGTGACGATATCGCTGCTTGTAGCAGGCGAGTTGGACTAGGTGGCTTTAAAGGTCATTATGCTATGATTCTGTATTTGCTTAGTGAGCTTTCTGATTCACTTGGTGTTCTGCTGGTTGAGTCTTGCCCTTGGGCAAGACACAGGGATTCTCAGAACTGTGTTCAGCAACGCTGTAACTTAATGTAACATGTTCCTGGAATTCCAGGGATTGCAGTTTGGACATAAAGTGCTGCCAAACATTCTACTGGAAGATCTAAGAAGTAAGAACATTGTGCATCTGTATGTTGCAGTATTTTCTTCCTTCTTATGTACTTGAGTTCTTACAAATAACTTCCTCCTTAAGCTGTTCATAAAAGAGCTGAAGTTAAACCGGGGTTTTGCTGTTTATGGTCTGTATTGTGACAATTTTAATGTTTACAATATGCCTGGTTTCAGGTTTCTATGAGATCAAACATGAAAACTTCCTTTAAAAATTAAAAAAAAAAAAAAAAATCAGTGCATTTATTGATCTTGCTTTTACTGTGGTTTTTGTATATCCTTTTTTTCTGTATAAGCACTTTACAATCTTTTGTGTTTAACTTGCTATGGAAAACAACCTTGCTTTGTTTTTAAAGTGTGAAGTCTGTTTTATTTTTTCGGTTCTTTTGCAAACGATGACTATTCCAGGGAAAAGGAGTGAGATTTAAACTTGTGTAACTTCTGATGATTTTTGTTGGGCTTTTCAGCTCCAGAAAGGTAATTCTGCAGGGCTTTTCAGAACAGCAAAATCTCTGTTTCTTGTAATTTTTAAAGCACAAAAAGTCCAGGTCATTGATTCCACCCCTCAAACTTGTAACCAACCAGCACTCAGATTTTTTGTTGTATGGATTGTATCCTGTAAATTCTAATAATTAAGGAAAAAAATATGCTTTATCCTCAATTTCATATTAATCAGATTTGAAATACATAGGTGGAATAAATAAACAAAACCCAAACCATGTTCTAATAAATTTTATTAATAGGTTATTAAGATACGTCTCTTCCTTTTATTTTTTTTCAGATGATTGCAAAGGGAAAAAATGCTTCTGAGCTGTTTCCTGCTGTTGTGAAGAATGTTGCCAGTAAAAATATTGAGGTATTCCTATAATTCATTAAGCATGCTGTTATAGAAGATCTGATTATGAAAATTCTATCTAATTGTATCACATTTCAATATAAACCATAAAATCTCTTTTATTTTTAATGGAACTTCTTAGGAGTTTATTTAAGTAACAGCATTATGGTAGTAATTTTATGTGTAAATAAAGAAAACCTGTTAGGGGATTTGGAGGAAGGAATAATAGGTATTCACATTAAAAAAAAAATTCATGATTTCAGAAAGTTTGTGAAGTGTTTCAGTAATTCACTATAGTTTATTTGAGGTATGCTGCTTCCTCCAAAGTTTGAGATTGTGCTATATTGTATTTGAAAAAGTCTTTGCAGATCTAAGTAGAGAGGAAAGGGTTGCATAAAAAAGTATGTTCTTGCTCCTTTTTCTGGTGTTAGACACACAAAGTAGCTTGCTTTAGTAGCTGCTCCAGTGCAGAGGTGCCAGAGTTATAGTCGACTTGATAAATGGGATTTGGATAAAAATAACAACTGTAAGTTTGTAGTTTGAGACCTCATAGTGAGTAACAAGCTTCAGTGTGATGAAAGCAGAGTGAACATGCAAAATTGAAAAATGTGGGAAACAATTGCGCAAAGCACTGGGTTTTAAGTCAACCAAATGGATGCTTCAATTCTTCCATCTTCTTCTGGAAATATGTACTTCTACCTTTCTTGTTAGTGGGGAAAAAAAATTACTTTTTCCTAGGCTTACGGTACTGAAGTTTTTATTTCCGGTAGTAATGACCTCAGCAAACTCCTGTCTCTCTCTAATGTGCTGTTATATAATAGATAAAACATTTGTTTTCTTCTCTCTTTACATGGATGGATAGTAATAGTCTGGTTTAAGTCTAATTCTAGCTTTACATTAATTTTTTTAGCTACTACTTAAAAAACTTTATTTTTTCCTGTTCTTTGAGAGAGTGGATTTATTTGACCAAGGTAAAATATTGAGCTCTGATAAGTCAAAGATACTAAGTGTGCAAAGATGCTAATTCAGAGTCTTTCAGGAACTTACTGTATTAATTTTAGAAATTGTGATTGTGCTTTTAGTGCAATTACAATAAAAATTAGTAAAAAGAAATGAGATAAGAAGCAGACTGTTTAAATACTATTTTCCTCTTTAATATGTGTTTGTAAGTTATGAGTACTTTAAGTCCAGTTTTATACAGGCTATACACCAAAGAGGAATGCTTTAAGCAATGCTATTCATCTTTAGTGCTTTTAACTACTAGGGCTGGAACCACCAGCCCAGCAGAGGCAAGTCTGCCCAAGCTCCAGGCTTTCAGCCCAACCAGTAGTGAGCCTGAGAGTGTATTCTTGGTAGGTGTGCCCATTTTGTATGTGTATATATTCAAAACAAATATGTATGTACAGACACAGCCGCATAAATTGTTCCAGGGTATTCTGGTAAACACATACAGGATCAGCAGCTTGTCAGTTCACAATAAAAGTCTGCTAGTGGGAGTGTGTGTACACATAGGAATGTACAGTTTGGATCCATCCACACTGGTTCTGTCCGGTGGCTGCTGTATGGATCTCAGTCTCCCCTGTTGCTGGCACATGGATGTACGAGCCCCTGAGGCTGCAGCCTTGTTTCATTTGCTGGTACAAACAGCAGTACATACATGACTGCCTGTAAAATAGGACTCCTCTGGTTTCTCAGTAGTAGCTGCTGCCTTATGGACTTACCCTTAGACACACAGTTGTGTTTACATGGGCACAACTGGACCACAATTGAACCTGGCCAGAACTCCCTCAGTCCGCTACTAATCAAACCCCTATAGTTAAGCTCTTAGAGAGGTGCACAAAAAATAAGGTTCTTGCCCATGGGCCATCTGTTTTTCTTGGCAGCTGGATGGGAATTCCCTGGTCTACACCCTAGCCAGTTCCTTCTGTGGTCTTGCCTTTAGGTGCCCATACCCATAGCTACCTCCTTCACATGCCACTTCACCTACTTGCCAACCAGTGCAGCTTGATCCACAGGTACAATTGCACCCATTCCAGTCACTGGCACCACAGACACAAGGGGTTGTACTTGGTTTGATGTACTCTGGTCTCTTTAGTTGCTGGCATCCATGCTTGTGGGCCCTCAGGTCTGTGGCCCCAGCCCAAGTGTAGGCAGTCAGACTCTCATTTGTTCCAGATGCTGGCTATCAAAGACTTAGAGGTCCCTCTGGCTTGGCATCAGATTGCAGTTGCTGGAGTCACACTTAGGTCCCTTCCTTCTGGTCACTCTAGTTGCTAGTGCCCATGGACATGTCCACCTGTGCCCTGACTATAGTTGCTGGCACCTTCACACTGAATAAAGAGTACCTCACCAAAGAAAACAGTTAAATGTAGAATTTAATAAGTAAACACAACAGACTGTATTCATCACATGCAGGGCAGAGGAAGGTAGATGTGCCAACCAGCAAACTGTTCAGATGTGTCCAGCCATCATATCCCTCTGTGTTCCCTCATTTTTTCTACCCCAGATCACATAGATTTTCCCTGCTTTTTCTTCACTTTGTTTCTTCCTCAAAACGTTCCATGATAAGTCTTGTCTAAAATGCTGTTCATCTGTGTCCCATACCTGTATGCATAAAAGACCTTCACGTCTGAAAGGTGCTCTGGTGTTTGTTGACTCTTGGTGGTTTTAGCTATTGGGCATGGGAGCTGAGGCTTTCCTGAGGTGGTTCTGTGAGGAGTGTGACAGTGTCCTTTCTCTGAATTCTAAATTTGATTTTCCTGCTACTACTGTGCAGGGGACTGCACCTTTGAGCTGATGACTCCTGTCATGGACTTGGGAGGAACTAGAGCAAGGTGTTGCATGCAAACATTCCTCCATCCCCGCTGTCTTCTTGGATCCTTTGTGGGCGTGAAAATGAGGTCTTATCACATAACCTAACATTAATTAGCAGAAGCCTTTTACTGTTTGTTTTGTGGACTTTTTCTTAATTTTAAAACAAATAGACAGTTATGTGACTTCACAAGTCTTCTTCCATGCAGTTCCCTCATTACTTAGTTTTCCACCACATAGTGCTAGGATATTTTTGCAGAAATCAACCGTTCAACTGCAAAGGGATCAAGACATTCAGTAAAGCCATCTGACTAATTTCTTTATCAAGTTGAATTAGATGACAAGGTTAGGTCATAATACAGCTCAACTTGGAGCTGTCTAGTTAGACCTCTTGGGTGTCGGGAATGTTTATCATGGTCCGTTTTTTTAGGATGCTTTTGAGATTACTGGATTAAGTCAGTTTCTTAGTACATTAATCCTGATACTGTTTTCTGAAAACGTTTTGCCAAATGTGTCCCTGTTCCTAAGAGTTCTTGCACAAATCCATCTGTGCAAAATGCTACAATGCAATACCATCCAATACATTGGTTTATCTGAGTGATTTTGTATTCAAGTGACTTTTGTGCCCAGAAATGGTTGCCTTTTTCTTTTTTTGTTTTGTTTAAATCAGGGCTGAATGCTCTGATGCAGGCAAATGGAGATGAAGAAGTGGTATAACATGCTAATTTGTTTTAAGAGAAGCGAAGGGCATCTTATTGTTTGCAGAAGTGCCCTTTTTTTTTTTTTGTTTTTGTTTTTTTTGTTTGTTTGGTAAGTACAAACTGACCTAGGCTTGATTAGGTGCATCATGTTGTGGATGGTAAGGATACAAAAAGTGACCTAATAAACAATTGGTGGTATAGAACAAAAATAAATCTTCATCAATAATTCATGGAGTTTGATGTGCTTATATTGATAAATTAATTAAACAAATCTGCCTGTGTTCTTCAAGCCTAATGTGCCCCTGTTATGATGAGTTTTATAAAACAGAGCATTTTAACATTGAATGAAAGTAAATGGTAAAAGAATAGTGTAGTCACGAAGCTCTGAGTGCTTCCATTTCTAGTCACAGAGTGGTTTCAAGGAAAGGAGGCTTTCTTTGCACACCTGCAGTCATTCAGTGCACAGGCCTCTTGTGGTCGATGTTGATTGCTACTTCTCTATAGCTTTGCAACAAATAATTTAGTATGGTGTAACCTTCTGTGATTTAATATTACTTTTTTTTTTTTGCCAGAATTGGCACAAAGATGCATCTTTTGATAGTGACAGTAATTATTAGCACAGCTGTAGTTGAGAGTTTTCCAGAATGTTCCATTATAAACCCCAAGAGTCAGTTGACAACTCAAATGTAAAAAAAATTTTTCATGGCTTCCTGGGCATACAGTAGCCATGATGGGGGTAAAGTGACCTAAATTGAATACCCTCATCCCCAAAATCATATAGAGGTTTTCTTAATCTTTGAACATTGCGTCCTTTGTGGTATGCTTATATTGGCTGCATCTTTGGGATACTTGTAGTCATGCAAAGGTGAATCTAATATCTCTTGGTTTTGTGCAAAACATAGTCAAAAGTGCTCTTTTAGGCAGATTTAAGTAGTGTAAATTACCACAGCTGGAAGTTACATTCACTTTCAAATGTGTTAAAGTAACTGATACTGAGTTTCAGGGTAAAATTAAACAGGCTTTTTGAAATTCTCGGCTATTAAAGTTTAATCTATTTTCTGTAAGAAAAATTACGAAGAATGCTCAAGTGATCAGTTGACACATATCAACATCTTAGATTATTTAAGTCTTTATTTACTTTATTTAAGACGGTACTTTGTATTACTAGCCTTCATCTGACTGTCATTAATTAAGCAACATTGCAGCACTTCAGGAGTTTCTATTAAAAGAATTAAAGTAAATTGTAAGACATCGGTGAAACATGTGAGTCCTTCAGTGATATGTTAGCTCTTTCTTCAAACAAGAAAATGTTGATGAAAATATGCAATTAGTTTTATAGAATTCTATAACCTTCTGATAGTGGTGTTCCCTGTGCTTTTTCTTTTCAGATAAAAAAGCTTGTGTATGTTTATCTGATGCGCTACGCAGAGGAGCAGCAAGATTTAGCATTATTGTCCATCAGTACTTTCCAGCGTGCCTTAAAAGTGAGTGACTACTAAAAAACATTTCAAGGGGAATTCTGAGCTGGTAGCACAAAAACAGAAGTATTTGTGTAAGTGTGGTGTGGTAAACTAAAACATGTAAATATCCATATATGATAAAGTAGTTTCAAGTTACATGATTGACAAAGTTTTTTGTGCTGCCTCAAACCTTGTCAAACAGCTAAGTCTGCAAGATGTAAAATTATTTCACTATAGAAATGCATTAGAATGGAGCTCTCAAATTCAGATGCCAGACATTTAATTTCTGAAATGCCTTTTCTCATTCCAATGTAGCTTATGTATATAGAAAAAAACCTCTGTTATTACCATGAACTACCTGTCTTCCTTTTAGTTAATGTAAAAGAGCTGTATGTAAAAAAAGGAATTGAAAAAAAGACAAGGAATATAGTAGTACTTAAAATATTCAGTGTGTTACACGTGGTACTTTTTCATTAAAAGCACTGAAAAAATAACATTTAGTACTCTTTGGTTTCAAATCATATCACAATGAAAATGCAATGAAAAGTTAAAATTCAAGTTATTTTGTATCCTGTGTTTCTCCTGATAAATATATACAGTAAACACTTCTCGTGGCATAACTTTTAAAAGCTGTGTGTAATGAGAACAAAAGGAGAGGTGGTAAGTCAAATGTTGTGGCTGAGTAGCAAAAAAGAATTGGTGGTGTGCCAAGGAGGTAGACACCAAGCTAGTGGAGACTGTCAGCAACAAAGGAAATCTGCTATAAAAGATAGGGAAGTGCAATTGATTTTCTCTGATCATTTTTGTAATGTTTTGTTTCTCATTTTGTAATAATTATAATTTGGCTTTATTTGTGGAGATTTTTTTTCCCCTCTGTAGAAAAAATTTTATAGGGTATTTTAAATTTGTGTGACTGCAGATGAGCTTTGCAAACACTGCTGAGTTGTCAAAAAACTGTCAAATTAAGTTCTTTCACCATCCAGATACTTACTACTCAGAAACTGCTAAGATTTAGGAATTTTGAGAACTTACATGAGCTGATGATTAAGTAATACCAGTCTGAAAATTTGTTACCATCTCTCAATCCTTGAAAGAAATGTTCTTTAGGTAAAGAAGTTCCTTTCAGGCAGGACAGTACACTGAATTAATAATGCTGCAATTTCAGTTTGCTAGATTTTGGAGGATTTAGTACTTTAGCAAGCAGCATTTTTCCCTTGTGTCCCAAGCCTGTGATTAATGGACAAAGTTTGTGTAACAGTTCCTGCAAATACAGATGTATTGGGTCTCCACACTAGCTCTAGTCTTGTTAAAGAGGACCAAGAACTGGGCAAAAGAATGGAGTATAAGAAATAGAAAAAAGTCTCAAAACATTTAGCCTAATATTTTGATATGTTCTTTAAAAAATTGTTTTATTACTGACTTCAGTTTATATCTTGCAGTAAAGCATAAAATGGATTTGTTGTCAAGAGCTTCAGTATGAGTGTCACAACTGAGAACATTTTCATTTAATGTTTTAATGTGTTGTCACTAATCAGTGTAAAAGAAGCAGCAAATTTAAAGGTTGTTTCTGTGTTATTTTATTTCTCTCCTGCCCTGTTTTTTAGGATCCTAATCAGTTGATCCGTGCAAGTGCTTTAAGAGTTTTATCCAGTATTCGTGTGCCAATTATTGTTCCTATTATGATGCTTGCTATTAAGGAAGCCTCTTCTGATTTATCTCCTTACGTGAGAAAGAACGCAGCCCACGCAATCCAAAAACTGTACAGGTAAGTGATTCTGGCAAATACTGGGAAAAAAAAAAGGCAATTTTAAGATAGTTGTGGGCTACATTTATAAAGACTAGTGGGAGTTTGGAATGTCTCAGATACGAGATCAAGTTCTTAAAAAATAAAAAGTGTGCTTAGCCGTTCTTGGCTGTTTTGGTTGGAATTCAAGCAATTCTCTTCCTTGCTAGACTAAAAGGATAACTATAACTAATATGAGGAGATACAATAAGAAACTGATATACTATCTTTTGGTTTTTAGTATACCAGTTATTTTCATCTGTGTAACAAATGTTGTGATGGTTATTCTCAGAATCTTAGGATTTCTCTGTTTAAATCCTGCATATTTCATCTTGACAGCATTTGCTATAGTTTGCAGAACATGTGACAAAAGAATCCAAACTTGTAGAAGTTTCATCTGTGCAAGTCCAAATCTTCCAGATATTTCTCTATTCAGAAATTTTTGTTATGGAAGAGTCCTTGTCAAGACATGGGTACTGGTTTGCAGGGGTGGGGTCAGCAGAACATGTGGTTTGGCAAAACATCATCAGGCCTTTATTCTACTACTTACTTCACTTTTATTTCATGTATGCCAGAACGTGGAGTTTGAGAGATGTTCAAAGTTCTAAATCAGGTAACCTCAGGCTGCTGCAGTTCCATGCCCCCTCAAACCACCCATCTTCAAGGCTGAGCATGTATTCCTGATGGCACATACAAGATACATGTACAACATACATGCACACAATTTCTATACAGATCAGCAAAGAAAGAAATCAGTAGTCATGCAGACAATACTAGCACCAGCAGCCTTATCCTGCTACACTCTCTGGCTGTCATTACAGAGGTGCAGTAGTATGCCTAGATGCGTACAATATGGATCCTCTAGTGGTAATCCTAAAGGCTCAGTGTTTCCAGGAATGGACTTTGGATCCCCACCCTTTCAGTCACTGGTACATGCAAGCACACAATGTTTGGAAATCCACTGCACTTCCTACTACAGAGTCCCTTTGTCAGATGCACACATGCCCTGCTCTTTCACTGTGAATCCCACAGAACCTGGATTTAGAGACTCAGACTGTGATGTGAGTGGCCCATACACCTCCTCATCTCCACTTGTCTCGCAGTGGTTGGAGAGGAAGTGAGGAAAGAAACAGAGAGGTTGGGACACAAAAATGGTTATCTCAATCAGCCTTCGGACCTTAAAGTCTCTCCAATACTTGGCCTGGATACCCTGATCCCTCCGGTAGACAAAATCTCCAGTTGTTGCACTCAGAGACACACGCAGGTGTCTGACCTATATCTATAGCCCCACTTCAGTACTTGGCTTCCCAAGCCACCCAGTCTGGTTTGATATTCTCAGGCAGTCACATGCTGACACCCATACTTGGCTCTGGTTGCTGGTACTTCAGTATACAGGTCTGTATAACCCATGGTTTAGCTTCAGCTGCTGGAGTTTAGTCCTCTATATCACACGTGTGCACAGAATAGAGACTGCTTCTGTAGTCATCAGGTACACAGCATGGATAGACAAGTGTGCTGAGCAGCAAAGGATTTAGATATAACTGATTTTAGATATATATATTTGGATATAGATATAAGTGCGTTTGGATATGCACTTATCCCTCTATTTTCTGACTCTTTTTCTCCCAAAGTCTTTTAGAACCCTCCATTTCTCCCATAACCCCCCCATCTTTTATGATCCTAAACTGCTTTATCTGGCATTGCATATTGTCTCATAGCCCTGTAACCAGTCATACCCCTTGTCTGAAAGGTGCTCTGGAGTTCCTGTCTCACTTATGGTGTGTTCATTTCAAGATCATGAGGCTGATGACTTTTCAGTGGTAGCTCTGTAAAAAACCTGGGTAGGGGCTTCTGAGTGATCTCATGTGATGGCCCTGGAAGTAGCTTGGTCAGGGTTCTGTTGGAGTTTCCCCACCTCTGTATTCCCTTATGTGCAGATAAGCCTTTTTTTTATGTTACCTAACAAAAGGGAGTGGATTTAAAGTCTCTTCCTGTTGTTTGAGTAGGTTATATTTTCTTAGCGTCTGGTTCCATGCAAAAGACTTTTTGGCCTGAATTATTCTACATACGTGGAATGTCCTTTCGAATTTTTTTCCTGATATTATCAAGATTCTTTGGAGAAGTTTGTCAGGAGGAGATGATCTGTTAGTGCCAGCTGGCACAGTGGAATCTGGACAGTGGTATTGTATGGAATTTTAACTGAAATTGATGCTTCCATTTCTTCATGACACCAAACTTTATTTTACTAGTGGATTAAAGAGCTTATTAGTAACTGATGCAAAACTGGAAGGTTCTGAAATCCAATGATGAAAAAAAGATCTTTTATCTCTCTTATCTCCAGATACAGTTGCATCTTCAAATATAATTACATTTTTTCTTTTCTCTGGTTCATATGTTATTCTATGCTTCTGTGATGTCAGTGGCAATATTTGGAAATCACCCTCACAAATAAAATAAAAAGGTATTTTTTATAGTAAAAAAATACAGCCCATGGTAAAATTCACAGCAGCATTATCTGGAGAAACCAGGCTCACTGCCTTCTACGTTCCTTGACTTCCTAGTGATAGTAAAATGGGCATCTAGTTCATGTAACAAAGTAAAACTAGTGAAACTAATGTTCTATAAAGGATTCCTTAATGGTTTAGAGGGCCTGTACATCCTTCATAAGTTTTCACTTCATGCAGACATCCTAGTCATCATAATCCAAGTTTTCAAACTACTGTAGCTGCAAATTCCTCCATACCTTGACTAGAATAAGCTTCATGGTTACTTATGAGTGGAATTGGAACCAACAATTGTGTTCTTGATGGTAGGATTTGGGAGCTAATAATAAAAAGTGTGTGAACTTTTATTTTCACATTTTTCGAAACTTACTTGTTCAAATGCTGTATCTGTAAAGGTTGGTTTACTGTGGGACCAAGGGAGAGAGTATAATTTTCTTGGTCACTTGAAGAAACAGCAATACTGGGAACTGGTAAGGAGGCGATCAAATTAACCTGTCCTGGCCCAGTTGGCATATCTGTAGACAGGGAGTCTTTAATTGGCAGTCTTAACAGATATTTCAGCCAGGTTCACAAATGGTGGATACACAGTTCAGCAATACTGATCATATACTGCTGTAAAGGCTGACTGTTGGCTTACAGCAACAAGTAAGTAATTTCAGAAGACTTATTTTTAAATTGGTCAGAATCATAATTCTGGAGGGGATGGGTTTTTGGTGTGAAGATCAGTCAACAGTTTATATACTCTCCTGCATCGAACTACTTCATTTTCTGCAACCTTTTGGTAAGAGTTAGTAGCAGTTTAATATTCTCTCTATGCTCCATTTCCTTTGGTTTTCCTAGCTTCTCTGCCTGTTTGATAAGTCCTGTATTTCAGTTAGTGCTCTAGTCAGGTTTCTGGATTTAAGTTCGATACTCCAATCTTCCTTATATTTAGTGTCATGGTGCTTAGATGGATGTCTGTCCTAGAAAAGCTTCTTTATTAGTGGTTCAGTCAGTCATAACATCAGGAAGCTTACATATCAAACAGAAAAAATTTCAGACGTAATGTGAACAGCAACATTTGTGCCTGATGCAATCAACATTGCCAGGTATGTTGGAGTAATTTTGTCGCTGAAAATGTCAGACCTCTTGTGTATTTCATTTAAGAGTGCATTTTAAAACTATTAGTAGCCTTTGTCTATCAGTTGAAAACTGTACCATGTACTTAGACCTGCTTGCAGTGACATTTGGAAAAGGGCTACTTGAAAGGCCTATCAGCAGCATTAATAGATTCCATACTAGTACTAGCAGATGCCATAATGGGAGCAAATCACAGAGCTCTTTAGCCTGTTCTTTTATTTTCACTCCAAAAATGCTCCTTTCCTTGTCTAAAATATCAGAAAAGAGACAGGGGAAGAATGTAAATTCAGCTATCAGAACCCTTGATCACATGAGAAACCTGTTTTTGATGACGTTTCTTGGTCATAAGTACTTCTTTCTTTCTAAATTTTATGCCAAATTTGAAAATTTCAAGTAAGGCCCATTTGAAATACTTTTTGGGGTTTTTTTGAAGGTTTGGTCCTTGATTTGAATTTTATTTGAATTCTTCCGTGCTGTATAGATCCATGATGAGGAAGGAGCTGGAATGAAAAGTTGGTCCTTCCTTACCTAAGAAGCAAGTTTGACAATAGTGGATATCTCTGACAAATTTTGCACTACTATTTTAATATGAAAAGAGTGCTACAAAGGTTGTTGCTTGCAACTTTTGTTTTTCTCTAGTTTTGCTATTTATGTAGGACTTCAAGCAGTCTGTTTCTCATCAGCTTCCACACCAGTATTGCATAGGTACACTTGAATACAGTGTCCAAATTTTTGGGTTCAAATACTTCTGATTAAAATTAATAGTTAAAAAAGTGTCTTACTTGAAGCTTTATATTGATAATTAGATAGCGAAGCTTTGATTAGTCTTGGTCCTGATGTTTATTTAATACTGAATTAATTCATGTTGAAATTCACTTCTGCAAAAACAGTGAGATCCTTGTGACCTAACATCTGAAGTTCCGATGTTTAGTTGTCCTGTCTTAGTGTTTCTTAAATCCTAAATTTTTTATGAGTGTGAGTATTAAATTTCTTGTAGAACACACTTGTTATAGTATTTATAATTTAATTTTATATTCCTGCAATTCAGTTAATTAGTAACTTACATTTGGTTAAGTTCTTTTACAATGCGTTCTTTAGAGCACTTGATTTTTCTGGTCTTCAATGCTCTTTGTTCCCAATTTGTGCCTAAAGGGTAAAAAAAAAACAAGCCTCTTTTAGTTTTGCATATGTCTGACCAAATGAGTAAAAATAATTTTATTTTTCATTCTAGTCTTGATCCAGAGCAAAAGGAGATGTTAATTGAAGTGATAGAAAAGCTTTTGAAGGATAGAAGCACGGTAAGAAACAGTTTTCTGTTTCTATGCATTTAATTTTAAAGTGTATGCTACTGAGGCTGTCATTTAGCTGTATGTAATACACTCTCCTAACCCTTGCTGATGTGGTTTTATATGTTTTTAGATAGAACTATCATTGTGTATTTATGCATTACAGTATGACTGTAATAATGACCATCTCCTTTAATAGCATGTAATTTTAGTTGTACCATGGGTCTTTTAATCTGTTTTTGATACCATGTCTTTATGTGTGCTTCTTTAAACTTTATTTTGCTAATTAAAGTTATGTAATAATATGAATCACTGTACAAGTATTTATGTATAAATTTTCATACCCACTTTTTCATTGGGAAATTAGCTTGGTAATTTCAGTTACTTTGTAATGCTGTAAGAGTAACGTCTGTATTATTCACAGTGTGCCTGTTGGCATACGTCTGTCTTGTAGTGCGTACAGTTATTTAAAAATTACGTTTGCTGCACTTGTTTGTTCTTACAAATATCTTCACTTCCAGTCTGGTAAATGGGAGATATTCTGCCACAATTTCTGTAAATTTGACACTCCTGTTACATTTCACCTGCCCTATAGAGGTACAAGTTTTCTGTATGAGCTCCTGGAAGTCTCACAATGGTCATGCGCAAATGAGCTTCCCATGTATAAACTAGAAAGGTAATTGGCCAAGGAATCAGAGTTAGATTTCAAACAGAAATCTGAGTTGTAAATTAAAACATTCTCTTGCTCTTCTTGTTCAGGTAACTAATTTAATGAATGTAATCCTTCTTCACTAAAGGGAAGTATTACTAGGTACTGGGTAGTTGCTTTGTCTCCTATTTGCCAAGTGTTTTTGTAGCACATATGACTGTATCCTTCATTGTTCTAGCACAGTCAAAGGTGTTCAGGACACAAATGATGCTGTTTTCTAAAAGACATCTTGCAACTTCCACTGAAGGGTTACTGAAAGAGTGTGTTCGAGCTTAATGGCTCAGCAGACGGTAAATCAGTTAGTTATGCCTCCTAACTGCATCTCTGCTTGACCTGTCAAAGGCCTTTATGCTTCTGTGAAGTTACTCCTGCAGTGGTTCTTACTGTAATTTTCTTTTTGTTGTTCATGCTCTTGGTGTGTATGCAATCTCTGAACGTGCGATTATATTGTTTATACCTGTGGAGGCATAAAGGACTAAAAAGCCATCAGGAAAATAAAATCTCTGAGTTTTCACTCAGTTTCATAGTCCTTATTGCATATGGTAAATAGCAAGTCAACAAGTAATTTACACATTTGCTTTAACAAACCATTAGAGGCAAAAAATGTAGAGTATGTTTGGATATTCTTTTTCCTTGGATTTGGTGTTAATTACAAGGAGATAAATGCTCATTGTTTAGTGTGTGCCACAGTTCTGGTGCCTTTGTGATGCTGAATAATGGACACCATATTTATGAAGATACCAACTGAGGCAATAGACAAAGTTACGCTATTTTGTTGGCACATTCAAGAAGCTAAGAATGATAGTTTGAAATCAGGTCTTCTGGACCTGTTTGGAGACATAACATGCTGCAACTTTTTCCTCCCTCTGATCCCGCTTGATCTATTCCCTAGCAAGACTTGCTTCAGAAATCTCACTTTTTGGGGAAGTCATATGAAGAAGAGTTATTCCCAAAAGAAACCACGCAAAGTTCCCTTCAAGACTCTGAATCAGAGCCAAATGTCAATCTGTGCTCCTTCATCGCAGATTCTACAGCTTGTGGTGGTCTAAAGTGGATCAGTCTTGTTTTAATCCTTAATAGCCCTGGGAGGACTAATCCATTTTAAGAAGTTACCTTTTGTCACATACCACTGAATGTTCCCACTATGCCCCCATATTTACAGACAGAAAGCGCATGGTGCACAAGTGTTTCATTAGCAGGTAACTGCAATCTGAATAAGCTTATTCTTTGTCCCTCATTGAAAAACAGAAATTTCCTCACAGTGGGGGAATCAGAGTGCCACTTGTAGGCATTTTTAGCCTTTAAAATTGGAGGACATGCAGCTGCCTATGGGTGGTGGTCCTTGCTTACAGTGTTGTACATATGAAGCCTCCGAAGCCTTAAGCTGGCAACTTTCTTGGCCCATAATGAGGCAGATCCTGGGAAATTTGTGTTAATTTGGCCTACCTTTTGTATTTTCTCAGGGAACCTGAACTTCATACACTTAGCCTGAAAGAAAAAGCTCCTACATACATAAAAAAGACAAAAGCTTTTTTTATTTTGCAGTCTTGCATAAGAAAATTAAGTGTGGTTTGTTGCCATAGGAATTCTAGAAATGGGATTGAACTGTAGAACAGCATCTTTTGGTCATAGCCTCATGAAGTTCCTGTATTTGATTAATGGTATTTCTCAGTTTTTGCAGTTTCTGTTGCCTGTTTGAAAGTTAAAATGCCTGAAATTTACAGGATGATAGTGTGAAACTAGAACCACGAATGTTTAATTGACACTAATCTTTGTATTCCTTCCATTTAAAGGCACAGAAGCTGTTCCCTTCCATGAACATCAGTTGTCATCACTTGATAACTCTAATATAATATGAGCAAATCAGTTTGTTCATTAAATAGTATCTTTACCAGAATGGGAGAATTTTAGTCACTTCAGTTTGAATGTCAGTGGTTTTTCACCTTTATTTTTCTTGATGGAAATGTCATGTTACGTTTGGCATTTCTGTGTACTTAAGATCTGATAAACCTCAGACAAGCCATAATGTATTAACAACTGGATCTAAGAAAATCCACCTTTTTTTTTTTTTCCTAATTCTTAATCCATTCGTTTTAGATGTTTTTTAGAATGTAATTAGTAACAGTAATGGTGTATGAGATGAACGTTGTTCCAAGTGATATTTGAGTCTGCACATTGATGAGAAGTAAATTTTTACTCAACATTTTTTATTTTATATTACTGTTTGACCTCACTCAGGATTTTTGAAACTCACTGGCATAATATCTCTGTTAATGTAGAGATAGAATAGCTAATAAATATAGATTCCTCCAAATTTCTGTAAAGCAGAAAGTTTTTCAGGGAGAACATGCCGTTGTGTGTGTTAGTAACGCAGTTTTGTTGCACAGAAAAGACACAATGTATTTAAAGTAGTCAGATTCATTTTGCTTTTCAAATTGCAAGAAACTGTCTAGATGGGAATTTTACTACAGTAAAATTAAGCCCTTTTATCAAACAGTATGAGATGTATTCATTCTTTTAGGTCTCAATCACTAGTAAATTTTAATATAAGCTGAGGTAAGCAAAACTTAAAATGAGATGATATCTAACCTTAACCCAGTACTTCATTAAAATTTCTGGTGAGATAAATGAAAGATCACTCTACTCCTTCAGTGTCTTAATACAAAGATTCAATTAAAAGCCAAGCTCTTAGTTAATCTAAAATGTAAAATTATTAAGTGCAAGCAATTGTTAACATACCCTGAAGGATAGTTAACAGGGAGTTAGAGTCTATCAACAAGTCTGATTTTGTGCAAGTGTATTTAAATCTGAATGAGGAAAGATGTTTACAAATATGTTGATTATTGAGACTCAACTCCTATGACTTAGGTTTTCACCCTTGCTTTACAGAAAAAAGCACTTTTTGATAAGCAAATACAAGATCATGAACACCTGCTCCTTCTCTTTGTCTAGTAATTCTATATAATTGAGCTGATGTGATTTTATGTAGAAGGGAAGACAAGGCTATGTGTGTATTTTATGCTAAAATGATTTTCTTTGAAAATAATATAGCTAGTCGTGTAGCCAGGTGTGAAGGTATAATTGTCTGTTTTAGAGGAAACTAGTTCCCTTTTCTTTCCAATCAATTCTGTATTGCTTCACTCTAATTTTTCCATTCACTTACTAATCCTGATAGTCTAGCTTTGATGCATAGGGTTTAAGGTAGGATTTTTTGCTTAAGTTTCTTTTGGCATACTGTGAAGGACTGCAGTTAGCAGCCTGTGCTGCTCTGATTGCATAAACACTAATAAAAATCAAGTTCATTAATGATATTTGAGTTACAGCAGTTAAAAGAAAAATAAAATCCATGTTGATTTTGAAAAGGAATCATGTCTACTATCCAAACCTGTAAAGCACAAGGAATTCAATCAAAATTAAAGTGTCCCAAAGTGCATCAAAATCTGCATCTACATAGAGAAAACAGAGTGTAGAGCTGTAGTTGAAATGTAGTTGTATGGATGATAGGTGTATTAAAAGTGCCCACATTTATTTCAGGTTTCCAGGTGTAGTTTTGATCTGATTTTGTTTTGTTTGGATAAGTACCTCTGTTATAACGAATTTATTATTCTGTTCTGATGTGATGATTTACTCTTAATTATAACATATACAACATAGTATTAACACTAGTTGATGGTTGAAAAGACCTTAGACAAATGTGTGAGTATTGAGATTTCTTTTGCAGACTGCATGGTTACTATGTGAAATGCAGATTGTTTGTGAGTGAGGTTCCTTTGATTAAAAAATGATCCTAGGAATTGGTGGTGGCTTTGTGATGAAGGTCTTGATCTTTTGAAGTTGAGCAGTGTATTTGGGGATAATAGGGAAAGAGAGCTGGGTTCTCTTCATTTCATCAGTAGGCTTCAGTTAATAATGTAATATTTCAGTTGAGAACTCAAATGTGTTGTGTAAGACAGTATTTTCTTAACTTATTGATTTAATGTTGGTAAATGCTTCACTTTTGTGGAAAAAAAATTACTGAGTTTGTGCAAATGTTTTCTTGTGATAGATCTATTATCCAGCTATTAGAAGATAAATGACTGATCTTTTCCAGTTTCCTTGCCTCCAGAAAATTGAAATAAGAAGGGGAATATCATTTGGGCTGTATGATTAGGGCAGTTGGGGTGGCCATTAATTTAAGAAAAAAGAATCTTGGCAGCATGGGCCAACTTGCACTATATTATCAATCAAACCTCGATGCACTTCTTGTGATGACCCAGCACTCTCAGGTTTTTGCAGCATTAATTAGAATTCATGACAAAATAGATGCAAGGAAACGTTTTGTACCCTTCATAATTTTATAGAAAATTTATTGTTATTAGAGGAACCATTTGCTTAGTGTGATTTTTTTCATTACCAGCTTGTCAACTAGCATAGATAATCTGGAGAAAATATGAACTCCATAGATTGGGTGTCACTTTTGTTGATGGTTCATATAGTTTACCTTGGAGCACAGCTAATGGCTGAAGTTCATAGCAACAGCACAGAAAAATGTGGCATCCAGTGGAAGACAAATGAACCGTGTTTATTGCTTTAATATAAAAAATACATAAATGGAAAGCAGCATTTGAATTTGATGAGCTTATTGCTAGTTTTGTTGGAGTGATTTATATTTTCTCCTTATACAAAAAGCTACTATTGACACAGTGAGATGGAAATTAACTGACTGTTTTTTAGAAACCGATATTTTTTGGTTTTATATTCTGATTGAATCATTTTGTTTTAATTTTAAATATTTTTATGGAATGTTGAGCATTTAATAAACAAGATTATTAGCTGTTCCACTGATGTTTAGATATATAGTAGGATCATACCATAGGGGAAACAGTGTCGACTAGAAAATAATCTTCTATTAAGAAAGCACTAAGAAATTTTCTCAGAGAAATATGCATGTCACCAGCGCATTTTCAATCTGTCATATTCTTAATTTTTTTCCCCCCTTTCAAATGAAAAGCCTAATTTTTAGAAAATGCAATAATGGAGAGAGAGGCATGATCTTACACAGTGTCATGAATGAATGGCAATTCCTGCATTAACTTTTAAATCTAGGAACTTTGCCCAGGAATAAAATGTTTGTTCATCCAGTGCACCTTCTGCATTTCATAGCATATGTTCAATTTTTTATTGATGTCTTTTAAATGTTCACAAGTGACAGCATTCTCATTGTAGACTTGAGTTGGTGACTAATGTGACTTGAAATAAGTTATTATTTAGAATCCCCGTATTTCAGTTTGACTCTTTGTATGAAATTGTTGTTTTACTCACAGTAACTGAGCTTTTAAAAAGCCAGCAATATTCATAGGATACATTTTTAGTTTTCAATGATCTAAGCTATTGTATGTGTTTTATGTCAGCTTTCAAACTAAATCATATCCAGATGAAAAAGAAATACAGCAAAACGTGTGAAATGACTTACTACTAGTAAAAGGCAAGGGTATCTGCTCCATAATTACAGGTGAACATCTGCCTTGTCCTTCACCTGTGAACTGAAAAGGGTATTTTTAAATACTTTGACTATTTTTGTAGTCATAAACAAACTGATCTGGGTGTCAGTCTCATCCCTGAGACGAGACAGTGACCCACAAAAAGTCTATTTGTGTGGTCCAAAAGTATCATCCCTTTCTTCTAAAGTTTCAGGTCTATCACACTGTCCTCTGCAAGGTGGCTTTAACTGCAGTTCAGAGTTCTGCATCCTGGTAAAGAGACTTCCCACCATTCTAGTCTTCCGTCCTCAGCTTCTGTGGCCTCGTTGAATACGTCCTCGGGACTGATTGTGATTTGTCTGGGATTAAGCACTGCTTTCTGCTGAGTTTTGAACTTCCATATAAGCACCAGTTTGCAGCAGTTTTTAACTACAGAATAGCTTACTGCAGCGTGTTACTGAGAAGAAAGTTTAGTACAACAGCATATAAAAAAAGCGCTTTTGTGATACAGCAAAAAATAGCAAATTATTTTAGATGTAAAGTGTATTTAGCTCTATCAAATAATCAAATTTTGCTCCCTGGAACGAGTCACATACTTTCTGGGACCAGCAGGTACCAGTATGTGGATGAGGCCTGAGGCAATAAATGCAACTCCACGTTTATTCTTATTGGTAATTCATAAAATCCCCACAGAGCCTGAGACTTGTTTAACATAATAGCAAGACAATATTCTGGGCTGTTTTCTTTCAATTGTAATGTTGGATGCATACTAATAAACCACATGTCAGCCAAATACAGGGAGAAGAATGTAACATATGAATATCATTGTATTTAATATTTCTCAAAAAGTACCATTTCAATAAACTGCACTTCTATTTAATTGCTTGCTTTAAGTCATTGGGGAAATTTTAGAGGTTGAAATGCAGATCCCTAGTGCTCAGATAGAATATGACATTAATTTGCTGCCAGAAGGCTATACTGCATGCGTGCTAACTGCATACTTATCAGCTGCTTCATATAAAGTCTCATCATTTTAGTTATTTGACTTAACGTGTACTCTGACACAAAACAAATCTTAATTAAAGCAATTAGAAAAGAAAGAACAGTAATTTCAGGCACACAATGATATGCCATTATAAGGCATGGTCAGCTTTTTAGCTTTTCTCACAGTTTCAGTAACCTGCTGACCGAACTTTAACTGTAACTCCAGTTATGTTATATGTTCCCTTCCAGTTATGTTGTATGTTCCCTTCCTTTATTTTAAAAGAAGGTAACCTGGCAAAATGTTTCATTAGTCTGTAAGCAGTTAGAATGTTGATAATCTATTTAATTTTCTTATAAAAACAAAGCTATTTTACAATCATAGTCAGCATGAGATCTTCGTGTATAAATAAAGATTTATTTCTTATGGAGGCAAAAAATTGTGTGAGAACACAGGAGGGCATAAATGATCCATTTCTGCAGTTTTGTAACTGTTAGGGAAGTCCTGAACAACATGCAGAAATTCTATTTGTGTTTGTGAGGAAAAGTATTATTATATCTATTGCAATGATGATTTTTATGCCCCTCCTTTTTTCTTTTTTTCCAGAGTGTATTCATGGAACTCTAAAGATAAAATTTCATATGACAGTTAATCTTTCCTTATTCAGAGAGAAGATTGGATTCTAGTAATGCCAGAGAACTTGCCTGAGTTGCTCTTTACTTTGATCAGGATAGTTTTGAGAGAATCACAAAGGATCCTGTTGAGCATATTGGTGTTCTTTACTTCTTACTGTTTCCTGTTATTTCTGAGTTAATTGCAAGTTCTCTGATAATTTATTTGGAAGCTTAAACTGTAAGGGAAAAAAAAATATGCTTACGTTGCACTGTCTCCTCAGGCCTGGGTACTAAGAGTTATGCATACAATCGAAACAGAGAGTGTTTTCTGTGTTCTAATAATCTTGCCCAATTCTATTTTAAGAAAGATACCATTTCTATGGGGTTATTTTTTGTTGTTGTTGCTTTGTTTATTTTGACTGAATAGAAATAATATGAAATTGCTGAGAACCACTAGTATTAATTCTGATTCTCACTTGGAGGTGAACTGTAGAGGGCATACTGACTTTCTGTTTTATATTTTGTTTTCTAGCTTGTAGCTGGGAGTGTTGTGATGGCATTTGAGGAAGTGTGTCCAGATAGAATAGATCTGATTCACAAGAACTACCGAAAGCTCTGTAACTTGTTGGTTGACGTTGAAGAGTGGGGTCAAGTTGTTATAATCCACATGTTAACTCGATATGCGCGTACGCAGTTTATAAGTCCATGGAAGGTAAGCTTGTGACTTTTTATATTGCTCTTGTGAGCCTACATTCTGAATTATTCTCATTGTTGGATGTTCTTAGTCTTTTAAGATGCATTTCTGTGAAGACTTTAATAAAAATAGAAATGAAATACATCAGTCTTAGCTCTCTAAGACTTTACTAATGCACCCACCATTCTTCAGCGCATGAGAATTCTCTTTCCAGGAGATTTACCCATGGCACATACCATGGGCAGCAGGGAGACTCCATTTGCTGTGTTTTTTTCAAGCAATGTGGCTCTTTGGTCTAGGCAATTTTACAAAAGCCAGAACAAGAAAGATTTGCCATTCTGTCCTGAAACTGGGTAGAATGTACTTTCTCTGTAGATATGAATACCCAGTATCACAGTGTGACAAACATTACGTTGCTTGTCTAGGCTTTGCTAATGTGCTGAGTGACTGTGTGGAGACTTGAATATATGTATTTGAAATATGCAATATAAAAACCAGTGTTTATTTTAATTATGTAAATCGAGTGTGTTCTTTAACGTTTATAAAAAGAGATATGAAAAATACAAATACTGTTACTCTTTACAATAAAAAGGTGCTCAGGTCAAGAAATTGATGCTATTGTTTCAACGGGGATTTAACTTTGAACAACAATTTAAATTAAAAGACAGAATATTTCTGGAAAGAACTGTATTAAAATTGCTCCACAGTTCTGGTTGTTTGCATTTATTACAGGCTTGGGGATATTACTACTGTTAAGTTTTACCATTTTAATTTGAAACCCATTCATGTTTAAAGATGTACATTTCAGTGCAGATTATTGTGGTTTGTAATTAGCATATTAACAATTTTTAAAGGTTCCTTTTTTTCAGCACTTGAATAGGGAATGGCACCAGCTATCACTGAATTCTTTCAAACTGTCTTTTAATATCCTTTGCCTGGGAATCAAGACTGAAATGCAGTGGTATTCCGTGTTAATATATGTAGAATTTATTATGTGAAGATAATTATAAGGAGATGTATTTGGACAAATTGTTAATTTCTGCCTGATTAAGTTTACAATTATATTCACTTCTTAAATAAGCAGGGATTATAATGAACATAACAGAAATGTCTGAAGTAGAATCATACTTCTGCAATACCAGTTAGATTCTGAATCACCCTTTCTCATTCCTGATGAAAATTAAATAGTTTGTAAGAACATTTTTTCTAGAAAACTGCTCAAAAGAAGGAAAGTATTTTTAGATAATGAGACATTTAAGTTATATTTTCCTAATGTCCTTGAGGCGGAGTGTTTATTATGTGTTGCTTTTTTGAAGAAAGCAACTTACACTCTTCCCTCTGACATTTAGAAGAAATCAAAACTGATAATCTCTTTACCTAAAACTACAGTTCCACAATTTACTTCAGCCAGTTTTAGTCTGTGACTGGACAAAGGAAGGTTAAAAGAGGAGGATGTCTTCTGTCTTGGACTGAGAAGTTGGAGGTCTTGTTGGGATTTTGTTTCGTTAAGACTGTAATGTACTTTTTTCACTGAAACTGGATGGATGACAGTTGTTGCTGTGGCTTCTGCTCTAAGAATATAAAAGGTTTGTGTTCCAGTACTGTCTGTCTCAACCTAAAATTAGTCATCACTGGTATAGTATTAATAACACTTTGTTTCCATTTTCAAGAGCTTCAATGTAAAATTTAGTTTGTCTACCTAGTCAGGAATTAAATTAACATATTTTTTTCATGGTGCTAGTTGAAATGCATGCCTTTGTCAATAGGTTCTTAAATGAACTCATCATACAACAGGCCATCTTGTGCAGTAGAAGAGATTTTTAATTTAGTTTATTTGCATCATTATGGATCAGTATTTAGGCTGTTTATATGTAAATGTATGATTTGAGGAACAATTAAGTGTTGACAAAGTAGATTGCAGTCATATCAATTGCAGTGCATTTTCCATAATTTTTCTAACTGACATCTTTGATGATAAATAGTGGATGCCAAGTCAAAGCCGATTATACAGTGCACTAGGAATTCATGGCGCTGTCAGGGAGAAGACCGATTGACTTTAAATTTACATATTAATGAGAAGATTTGTTAAGAGGGTGCTTGACTATAGAAAATAACAGCATATTTATAGGGCACGACACTTTATAAATAAAGCTGATGCAGGAAAATGGAAATTAAGCCTATCAGATTAATAAATTCAAGGCTGCTAAAATGCATATTTGCATTTTTATTCAGTGAAATTTACCTTTTTAAGAAACATATATTCCTTCTGTTCAAGTTGAGCTAATCCCTAGCAAGTAAAGGTGTAATGTTTCAAATTGATATCCTGTGCATTTAGAAATCTAAAGAAAAATTTGGAATACTTACCATTTAGGGGGAAAGATCTTTTTTAAGAAATATGCTTAAAATCGTTGCAAAACTTTAATCAAATTACCCATTAAACAAGAATACTTCATTTTACATTCCTGTTTTTATCTTCTTTGAAAGGTATAATTTTTAACTTCAGTTGTGAATGCTGTGAGGAAAAATGTCCTTGGTTTATCCTGTTTGTCTTAAAATACCTGGAAAGTGTTTTTTAAGTAGTTACATATGAATTTCAGAATAACCTTTCTTTCCTATGTGAACTGTATTCAGTTTTAACATGTGTTAACTGGAATGAGAGGGAGACACTTACATTCCTATTACCTGCTTGGGACTAGAACCAGCAAAAACAATGTCAGGTTTTCTGGAAAGCAACATACATCATAGCAGATAAAACTGTGATGAATTCCATGTTTTGCCCTGATCTTGTTGCAGAAGTTGTTGGGACTGCTGAGTTGTTTGCAGGCATCTCCTGAACTATAACAGCTTGCAGCTTATTTTAAAATAAAGTGATTGTTAGTTTCAGTGAGTGCAGTGAGTCGTAGTCTAGCAGCTCAGAAACTGACTTTCAATCCATCCTTATTTCTTAAAGGAGGTGTAGATGCCAGGAGGTAGTGGCTGCCTTAGTGTCCAAGTTTAGAGGAAATTAAGAAAAGTTGTTGGACTAGAAACCAAAGAAGGAAACAGACCTCCTTTGGACTCAAAACAAAATTTAATTAGGGTATGATAATAGCGAAGATGACAGTTCTTAACCACAATATAAATTTCTCTATATCTATATAGATATGTATTCAAGAGAAAACAAAGCAACCAGAACTAAAAAACCAATTTGTGAGACAATCTCCCCTTGAACCGCCCCCCCCACAGTCTCTGCTCCGTTGGGCGCAGCAATATTTACGGATAGCAGGTGGCGATGTTGCTCCTCGGCCAGTGCTGAGCTGACCCACCCTGTGGGTGGGTGGAAAAGGTTTTGGCGTGTCCCTCTGAGGCTGTGGAGTCCCCCTGTGGAGTCAGTGGGAGTCGCCACGCAGAGAAAGAATGAAGAGTTGGGATCCTCCTCCCGTGGACAAAACTCTCTCTCTCCCAGTCCGTGGTTGGAGAAGGGATATCACTGAGGTGGAGCCACCGATGCCGAAAACTCCTTGCACCTGGGCCAGCAGCCACTGGCCCTCTCAGGAAGCCTGGGGCAAAAAAACAAGGAAGGAGACCAAACTCGCTGCCAGAGGTTTCTCCAAGAGCCGTCTCCTCTCCCGTTCCCTCCACAGTTCTCTTCCTCTGCCAACTGAAAACCAAAAAGTGTCCCCTTCTCTCACCACACCCCAGTGAATTAGTCTCTAGGCAACACCTTCACTCAACACTTAACCGCTTTTGTTAGAGGCAGTGGATAAAGATAAGGGCCATTTGCCGCTCCTGTGGTGGTAGGGGAAAGAAAAAATTCCATGAGATTCTAAAACTATAACACATAGTTACCGTGGTACAGAGATTTACCACCAAACAAGTGTGCCATCTGGCATCTGGGAAGGATGTCTTCTGACTTGATCAGAAGTTTTGATGGTTTTTATATAAAATGAAATGGAGTTAGGTGGTGTAGTCTTGCAAAAAAAAAGCATCTTCATTTCAGAGAATTGAACGTTACATAAACTTTCTTGGCACTCAGTTAAGGACCATGAATTCAGGTTGATCACGAACTTTGGTTATAAAAACGTTGCTGCTATGTTCTTGGGAGAAGCATGTCTCAAGCTTGCCTTTTTAGGATTGATTACTGAAGTAGTGCTCAACTGAAAGGGCTCAGAATGTGGCATAACTGATGGGGTGAGAAGGAGGGAAGGGGGAATTAAGCCTGAAGAAAATTATCTACAAGAGTAAGAGTAAGGACTTCTACAAGAAAAATATGAGGTGTTTTGATGTGTATATACCCAAACCTATGAATTGTGGAAAGTAGCCTGGATCTCAGTGAATTACAGGAAGAAACAGATTGAAAATATGTGTTTTGATTGATAGCTCTGACAAAATATTGAGGTCCCTTCTGACTTCAGCTGTTCTGTGGTCTCTTGTCTTTTGTTAAATGCTTTAAAATGTTTCCTGGTCCTGCAGTGTTTTCTTAACATCTTTTAGTTAGCAATTCTTAGTGTATTCCATAAAGGTCATGGTTATGTATGATAGAATTCAGTGTCTAATGGCTACTTAAGTCCCCTCAGCAGTGTCTAATACTGCTTTAAATATTTTATTTTGGTTGTTCCCTGTGTTGGGGTGCACATTGAGTGAACTGTAATTGTGAATGATAAAGCTTCAAGCACGGCACACAGGCAATACTGTCTATCCTTAAGTTTTGTAGCACTTATTAACAGTGTAATAAGCATCCTGAATTGATTCTGGTAGTTTACTGCAGGAGAACTTAATAAAACTTCTAAATCCTCTGTAAAGAGGCTGAGATAAAAAGGGCGTGTTCAGGGTGATAGCCTCCTATTAACTAGGTTGCCTAAATAAAGCAGTAAAAATTAAACAAGCTAAAATATTTTTAAAATATTATGTAGGTATTCATTTAATGAATCAGCCTGACTATACCTTTCCCTTCTTTTGTTCTCCACCTCTCAGTAGAAGATCTAGAAGTTTTATTATGCTTCCTGCAGTGGGAAGTTGAGGAGGCATAAATGCGTATTTAAGAAATATTCAGAAAAGCGTTCAGTATTTTAGGATAAAATTAATCATGATGTGTTCTGTGTTACTTAACATGTCATCTACAGTCCATTGCAGACCTCAGTGAAGTTTTTTGTAGATATATCAGATGATAGTTTCACTGATTTTTTGATTTTACTTTATTTTTTTCACTACCCTAAGAGATCGTGAGGTTCTTTCCCAGAGATCAAAACCAGTCATCTCCCCTTCAGCTTCCACTAAGTTGTCCTCCTTAGACAAAAGAAAACCACTAGATTTACTGATCATAATTTGACTGACAAAAACAAAAGATTAAATTTAGGGAAACTAGTTTACAGGGAATTTATGTGCTACTTCTTCCATTTCTGCTTATTTCTCCCATACCTATCTGAATCCTCAGTCTGTATTGGGGCAGTCTGGATTCAGTTACTGTCTCCTTTTTTGTCAGAGTGCAGTACTGTCTGGAAAGGTTCTTTTAAATATGCATGAAATGGGTTAATATTTGTTATCAGGTGCACTTATTTGAAGGTATTTAGTGAAGTGTTTGGGGCATAAAATGGACTGGCTAGCTGTTTTACTATCACAGCAGTTTTATTTTTCCCTATCATGTGTACTGCTTAGTAAGATGATGTGGGAATGGATTAAGATGAGAATAACTTAAAGTGTAGATTCATAACAGCATCATAGGATCATGGAATCAGCTGGGTTTGAAGAGACCTCTGAGATCAAGAAGTCCAGTCCTTGATGCAACACCACTGTGATTACTGGATCATGGCATAAAATGCCACATCCAGTCTTAATATTACTTCAGGTTTGTTGTGGAAAGTTGATTATTTGAAATGCTAAAGTAAAACGGTTTTAGTTATTATGTATGTAATCTAAGACACTTTTCACGATCACAGTATAATAACCCTTTTTGTCACTGAAGGGGAGTGTTACTGTTTTTCTGTCTTTACTCCATCTTCTCCCTGTCTTCACTTGTGTAGGGATAGTGTTTTTAAGGCAGGCTGGATAAAGGATTTAATCCAACAGAAGAAAAACAGGAGCGAGGGTTAAATTTCAGACACATTAATTTCCTGATTTGTTTTGCTTTGTGGCTGCTAAACACTAACTGCTGGCATAAGAGAAGTACAGTCTGTAGATAAAAATGCCATTTATCTTAGCAGCAAAGTGTATTGCTGTGGTTTCTCTTAGTCCCATGACAGACTTGCAGGGGAATAGCTGCAGTGAGTAGAATTTGTGTAGACAAGTTCTTTAGGACATCTTTGTCAACTCAAATTAAGAAAGTAACCCCTTTCCCACAAATTTAACTAGCAAAGTTTCTTGTCCATCCAGTGCTGTTGTCTTACCTTCTTAATGAGGTTCTTTTTATTATTTATATATAGGATAAGAGGCATTCTAGCCATCTGTTACAAATAAGTTGTTGAAATTGTTTTTATTTCTGTCTAAATCATTGACTTACAGAGATGAAAATTAATTGGAAGGAAATGGAAATACTTTTGCAGAAATCCAAGTATCAACTCTGTAACTGTTAATAATTTTCAATTAAAGTATCAGATGTTGCAGATCCCTATCATACCATGAACCACTAAAGTTTCTGGCTTTAATTTTTGCAATTCAAATGCTATTTACTCAGAGCAAATTGTGTAAGCAATATGAAATGAATGCTGTGTTAGATTACATTGATGCCTTCCTGGATGCCAAAGTATTCACGAATTCTGTTCTGGCCATCTTTCTGTGGGATATTACTCTCTGCTTAGTAACTTCTGTGGCCTTTTCATTGTTATACTAGGATTTTCTTTGGGATAATTAGAAGAGTTGAAAAATAAGCTTCCTTAGCAACTTTGCAAAAGCAAAAAATTACTCATTTTTCCACTGTTTGAAGAAGACTTGTGTGAGGTCAGACCTCTGCTCTGAGAAAACTTTAGACTTCTGAGTCTGATCTTACACACTTCTGTTTGCAGGATCAGGTAGAATTCTTGATTGGTTATGGCAGATCTCTGAAGGACAATGGAGAAGAGTAAATATAAAAAATTCCAAATTAAATGGATCATTCATCTCTTTACAGTGTAAGCACAAGTCTTTTCCAGTTCTTGGTTGGAAAAGCGCTTGACAAGAAGACTAGGGGCTACTTAGGGCTGAATTGTAGGAATATGTCCTTTTATCATGAGAGTAAATATAGCACCAATTGTTGGTTTGAGAGTACCACTAAAGTGAATCAACCGGTGTTTTAAGATGCTTTGAGTTCCTTTGCCTACTTAGATGTTAGGATGAGGGAGAAAAAAACCCCATAATACAGAATTTACTGTCCATTGATGATGTTTAGATGAGTAGGGCAGGCCCTCTGGTAAGGATAGCAAAGTTTCACTTTTCAGACTGCTGGTCTAAGTACAGGTCCAGTTAGCATTCTTCAAAGATTTCATATAGTTTTGTGTTTTGGAAATTTGAGTCTCCTTACTAGCGTCTAGAGCTAGGGCTGTTATCCAAATACAGTTTAAATATTGGATAAATATTTTAGTAGCCATAAACAATCCTAAAGCTACCTGAAAATTAAAAATGAAGATATGAGTCTGTTTGCATATATAGGAAATGTTCTCTTTAAATTTCCTTATTAAAAACATCATTTTTATTCCCAGAGAGAAGGAAGTTGAGTTACTTTAAGGAGTAAGTATACATGATTTGATGTAACTAGAGTGTATAGTCAGAACATTACAAAAGGAGAAGCACTGTGAACAGTTGCAGTTCTGTACAGGCTGATGGTCTGTTCTTCCATACCTTCTCTGTAATTCATGAGAGCATACAGAGCATATAGAATGATTACAGTCCCAAAGTAACTAACGCTTAAATTGTTTTCTTCATGGTTCACTTACTGTGCAACCCAGTGGCAGAATACTCTTGCTTAGCAGTTTGTTCATATGTGCTTTCTGTCTTCATGGCTTATACTGCATCTCTAAATGCTTAAACTGATAAACTGAGGTTTTTTTATGATCATAAAAAACTGAAAACCAGCTCAGGCACTGAACCAGACATCTAAATAAAAGCTCCAAATTCATTTTAATTTCTGGACTTGAGAGAAATAAAATGGTGGACATTCAACAACAAGCAAATTGTATATTTTTCCTTTAATTAATCTGTTGGAATACAAAAGTGCTTGGCAACAAAGGCGTTAACAAGAGTGTCGAGGAGACCTTGGGAGAACCCTGAATGGACATCTCTTGACAGATAAAAGGCTGCAAAACTGTCAGCTCCCTGTCTTCAATATGTATGAAGCTGCATAGACTTTGGGGATACATCCTGAACCTAGATGAGGACTCCATTGTATTTCTATTATGTGTGCATTACCATATGTCTATTCATATGTCTCTTCAGTGAATGGTGTGTTATCCCATAGTTATAACACCTCCTCCCAATGTTATCCTCTACTTGTAATATTCCACCCCTGTTTAGCATAAGTGAAACCCTGGGATGAATATTCATTTACTGAGCATATATATTGTGTGTTATAGTTTCAATAAAGTTGTTCCTGCTTGCAACCCCATCAAGGGGGGACAATTTTAGTTTCTGACCGCCACATTAATCCCTTCATCTTTGCTCCTTCTTAATTTTATTTTGCAACTTTTAGTTTATCCCTTCCTGTTCTTATTTGTGCTTTCTTCATATTGTCTTATGACCTAAATGGTTTTTTCTTCTTTTCCTTGAATCTCTTTGCAGTGCCATTATCATGCCTTTTCTACACACTATTGAAAGGAACTCTTTTTCTGTGGCAAAAGAAAGCTATTTTATGCCTCACTTCTGCTTTGAGGAGAATTAAACTGTTTTGAATAAATGAAAGTGGTCTAAAAATCATAATGAATTGTTTTTATTCTAGCTGCAGGTGTCGCAAGCCTTTGTTCCAACAGTAATGGGGTATTTGGGGTTGCTGCAGAAAGATGTTCGTTACGGCAGCGTATTTGTGTCCTAGACCCTATTTTTAGAAACCAGTCCTAACCTGTAATTGCTGCTTCTTAGAAAAATGAGAATGAACAGTTCTTCAGTTTTCACATTAGTTTGCTATGAAGTTACTTAGCACAGATGTTACTGTAATTGTAATATATTGGGAAAAATTTAATGTTCAGTGGACCTCAAACCTGTATTTCCACCTGTGCAATGCTCTTGTTTCAAAGCTGTAGTATAAAACTAATGAATATTTGCTTTCTGAAGAATGTTTTAGGTTGGTTTTTTATTTATTTATATTTCACTAATTCTTTTTTTTTTTGGTGCCTTTTTGAGTTTGCATTTTAAAACTGTTATTGTTTAAGTGAGTTTTTAAATCCACTGTAAGACCGGATTGGAGAGTTTGAAGAGTCTTTCGTATAATAAATGAGTTTACATACTTATTCTGTATGGGGAAGTTGTGGGGCAATTTTTAAAATGAAATAAACATGTACATCTGCACTACAATTTTACAAAGTATTGTATAAATGAGAATACTATTAGCAAACCACAGATGAAATTTGATTTATGTATGGTTTTACATGTAACTTTTATATATGACAGAAGTTAAGCTAAGAACAATGTGAGTGAAAATGCCTTAATCTTAAATTTCACCTGCCACAGTTGGATTCTCAAGCTTGAGTAGGTATCTTGGTTTCTTTGTATAGCTTAGGTGTCAAAGCTCACTGTATTTACAAATTAGAAGCTTTTTTGATTTGTGTGTAAAATCTCCTCAAAGTAGTTGAATTTTTATTATGGATTCCTTAGCCACATTAAAATTTGCCTTTTCTAAAGAAAGGTGAAAAGACTTTGCTGTGTATGAAACATGTGACTCCAGAGGCTAATATCACAAAGTAAGCTGACTTGGAAGACAAGTCCTTTTTCTGAACAGTGTCTCAAAGATGGCCTGGGATAGCTGTTTACTGAGATGTTAGAGCATCATAGTCTGTAAACTGCTAAGAGTATCAACCCATGTACTGAAGGATTTTGTGCTGTGGCTTTCTTGTTTTTTAGAAATTAACTCAGACTAAAACTACTGTCTGAAAGGCAAAGAATAGATGCCACTGATAACTTCACGTCATTTGAGTCTTAATTCTTGCATCTTTGAATTATTGACACATGCTGATAGAGCTCTGTTTTACTGGTAGTGCGTAATTGGCATGAGATCATATAGATTTGGATGATATCAAATTCCAAATTATTTACGTCATGGGACTGTGAAATTGATCTTCAGATCATGAAACCATTGCCACCATCTTGAGCCTTTATGAAATATAACTCTAGAAGTTGGACTCCTCCTTTCAGTCATTGAACCTCATTGAAACACCCTGGTGATAAATTTCGAAGTCTTTTTAGTGAAGGGATTAATTGACCTCAAAACCACCTTAGGACATGTGTAACTCCATGAGATAAAATCTGTGGGAAAATGATTATTCCCAAGTGGGACACCTTTTGAATGAAAATACCCTGGTTTTTGTCAGTACCCTGAGTACAGGAAAGAGCATCTAGTTGTATGAACACAACAAAGGCAGAAAGGAAGGGAATTTTCTAATCTGAACCCTTCTTATTCCATTCTGTGTTTTTAGATTACAGATTCTTAACCTGCCTCTTGGCTTTTCGTATTAAGGGATGGCTTAGACTGTATTTGCCATTGAATTGTAGAAAGTCTAGTAAGAAATTTTAATGGAAGTCACATTGTAAATCTTTTTTCATATTGTATCATTTCCTGGATAATGTTCACATCTGAAAAATAATTTGCTTCTCAACATCATGTGGCTGTTAGCCTAATATGAAGTTTATACACTGAGGGTTAAAATCAAAATATATAATTCACAGTGTGACTCAAATACTTCTTCAGTTTGTCCCAGCTACCATTTCCATTAATACTTCAATTTTTATTAACTGAAAGCATGTTTATCTCTTTATATGAATTTGTAAAACCCACAAATATAACTATGTGCAAATCCCTTAGCAAAAACTCAAAGTACCAGTTTCCATGGTAATTTATTTAAATTACATTATATCTTCTGTATAACTGTTTGATTATGTTATAATTTCAGGACAATTCCAGCACACATTTGGATAGAGTTGTAATCTGAAAAATGGCTTTCGGAAGAGTGTACTATAGGTTTGTTCTGATAAGACGAAAGTTAAGTCTCTTCTATTGTTCTGAAAACCATCTTTGAAGCAGATGTAGGGGTTTAGGTAGTCATGTTCACACACAGCATCAAATTTTCAGGTCTATCTTGGATATTAATGTTTCAAGTAGAAAACTGTTTTATGCATTATGTACCATTTTCCTTCTTAAGGGATACTTTTCATGATACAGCAAATGATTACTGCTCTTGGTGGGCTAAGGGGGTTTTGGTGTAGCAATCAGAGAGATTTGCCAGATAGTGAATTGTCCCCAAACTCTTCTTACCTTCAAAACCTAACTTACCTATCCAAAACTCTCTTGAGAACAGTTTTTGTAAATAATATAGAGACCTCTGGAAGAAAGGTGAAATCTTACCTGCCAAAGATTCTGTTGCAGGCCTCAAAAAAGAGCTGTGAATGTCCTTCCTTGTGAATCTGAGGAGAAAAACTGAAGTTCGATAACTTACCTAACCTAGGAATACAAATATTTGAATCAGTTTTTGAATACAACATGGAGTTAAGGGTGGTGAAGTAGGCAAATACAGTGTGTTCATGCTTTGGGTTTCATTGGAGCTTTACTTTAACTCAGTTTGTGGGTCTGAAGCTTTGTTTGGAAGTAATTGTAGCATTGACATAAAGTATGAGTGCTTCTCTAAATGGAAGTCACATTTTCAACTTTTATGCCATATAAAGTGTAACTTCAAGCAAAATCTTGGTTAAATGTTAGCTTGTTTACCTAGGGACTTTAAAAACAGGCAAATAGAGTTTGCTGTCTGTCAGTTTCTTCATTTAGGCTGTTGATATTTTATGATGTCCCTAAACTGTATGTCTGGATTAATGTAAGGAAAAAATTAATACATGTTCTTTCACACTGAAATACTTGCTTCTCTGCTGTGAATGAATCATAGTAGATTGGCAATGCACAGTCTCTTTGCAGTTCCTTGAGTGGAATGCTTTTGGTCTCTGTTTTTAGTCACTTTATTCTCTCAGGGTTCTGAAGTTTTTTGTCATTTTGCAATTTAGAAAAGCTATTAACTGCACAATTAAATCATGTGGTACTACAAACTGTTAAGTGTATATAATGCAATTTAGCTAATGACTGCCACTGTTCTGTTCTACTCCCCAACCACTGCTTTTGAAAATCCAGTAGTTCCAGTGATCCTATGACCACAAAGTGAGACAGATAATTCTGTTGATCCTGGTGAGAACAAAACATGCTTTTAAAAAAGCAAACAAACTTCTTTTGGACTGATTAGTCTTAAATCAACTCTGAAACTGCATCTGAAGGGATTGAAACGACAAGAGAAAGCATGGGAAGATTTGAATCTACTCCCAGAACTCTCATACTGTCCCTTGTCAAAAAAGATCAGAGTACTGTGGTTTTTTTCTGATAAAAGTTGCTAGTTATCCACAGTTTGAGCACTAATTATAAATCCATGAAAGTAAAATTTGATTGTCATCAGTATGTAGCGTGTCTTCAACAATGTGTGAGGAAGCATCTTCCACGGTTTAGTGTAGGTACACTTTAGATACTGAAGATTGGAGAGTGTGTAGGAAATTATTTGTAGAAACTATCAGTTGTTGATTGGACAATAAGTAAAAGAGGAGGACTTTCATCTCCCAAATGTAGGAGTCTTATTTTCAGTCCTCTGCTGGCAGTAAAAACACTAGCATTAACAGTACTTATTTTATACCCCACTCATACTTTCTTTTCTTGACTGAAGTTCGGGGTAAGGTGTCTGCTGTTCTGGTTGCTATTTGCCCGAACATCCCTAGCGCTGTTGCTGAGCATGGATACCCTTTCTTTGATCTCTGCACAAGGCTTTCCACCTTTATCACAATACAAAGAGTCTTTGGTTGTGCTTTCCCCCTTGCTTGCCCTCTGTGCCACTTCAGAGGAGAGTTGTTTCTTGTCCCAATCTCTTTCTTTAGTGCAGTCTTCAATACTCGTAATACAAAGTTTATCTGGCAACAGTTCATCCAGGTCTCTTAGGATGAGGTTTCGCCTTGGTGCTCTGAGTTCTTGGCTGTAATTCATTGTGCTTCAGTTCAGTTTCAGGTTTTCTGTGCAGGCCTAAAATGACTTAGGACAATCCTGGAACTCTGTTCTGACAAGAAATAAGCTAGCTGATGACAGCAGAAATTATAAAAGTAACTTGGTCCATGCAAAAACAGTTACATCCAGCTGGCAGCTGATCACCAGTGATGTTGCAGAGGACTCTACACTTGGACCAGTGCTGTTTAGAATCTCCTTGATGATCTGGATGAGGGGATTGAGTGCACCTTTGATCAGTTTGCAGATGGCACCAAGTTGGATGGGAGTGTTGATCTGCTGCAGGGTTGGAATGCCCTACAGAGGGATCTGGATTGGCTTGGTTGATGAACCAAGGCCAGTGGTATGAGATTCAGCAAGACCAACTGCTGAGTCCTGCCCTTGAGTCACAACAACCCCAGGCAGTGCTACAGGCTGCAGAAAGAGTGGCTTTAAAACTGCTCAGGGGTGCTGTTTAACAGCAGCTGAACATGAGCCGGCTGTGTGCCCAGGTGGCCAAGAAGGGCAATGGCATCCTGGTTTGGGTAAATTATAGTGTGGCCAGCAGGACCAGGGCACTGTTCATCCGCCTGTACTTGGCACTGGTGAGGCCACACCTTGGATCCTGTGTTCCATTTTGGGCCCCTCACAGCAAAAAGGACATTGAAGTGCCAGAGCATGTCCAGAGTAGGGCAGCAGAGCTGGGGAAGAGTCTAGAGAGTAAGTCGTATGAGGAATGGCTGAGGAATCTGGAATAATTTAGCCAGCAGAAAAAGAGGCTGTGGGGAGCCATTTTTGCTCTCTACAGCTGTGTGAAGAGAGGTTGTAGCCAGGTGTGGGTTGAGTGACATGACAAGAGGAAATTGCCTCAAGTTGCACCAGGATAGGTTTAGGTTGGATATTGGGAAAAATGTTTTCACTGAGGGTGTTGTCAAGCACTGGAAAGGGCTGCTCGGGGAAGTGGTGGAGTCAGAATCCCTGGCGATATTTAAATGACTTGTAGAAGTGGCACTTAAGGACATGGTGTAGTAGTGAACTTGGCTGTGCTTAGTTATTGGTTTAACTCGATCTGAAGAGTCTTTTCTAACCTGAATAATTGTATGATTTTACATGAACAGTTGTCTCACTTTGCCATTGAGTATAGTCAGTAGTTCAACTTGAAGCTTTAGGGTTTGTGAGTGATTGAATGTTTTCATAGTGCCTGGTAACTGCCCTTTATGTGAGGGATAATTAATAGAATTTGAAACAACAATTCTGGTACACCAAGAAGCCTGCTGACTTTTATCTTACAGTCTTCTGGCACATTAGCATAATACTTTGCTTTCCTTTCCATGGTAATGTGAAAATTTAGCAGTATTATGTGTCCTCTTTTTTTTAGTAGGTCCTTGTGACTACGAGCGCTGACTAATTAGGACTTCATGAACTTTCATGAATTTCAGTTCATTAAACTTCTTTCCCTGTGTATCATCATCATCCTTTTTCTGGACCATAATTATTTCCTACCAGATCCTAACAAATCTGAGAGGAGAAGAGGAATATTCTAAATCTGCAATAAAATGCATGGCTACGAGGAAAGACCACAATTAATGCTTCTGTTGTAGGGGTATTCAATATTAAGAAGGTGATTCAATATGAAGACATTAATAAGATTCAAGAGATGAACTGTTTTATAAGAAGCATATGTCACTTTATAGTTGAAACTCTGCTTCGAGTATGGTTCTAACAATTCTTTAAAAATAAAGTCAGAAATGTGAGAGTTCAAGATGTTTCTTTGCAGCAGTTATTAATGAGTTAAATACATTTTCCAACTCGGTATTGCTGTTGAGTTTAGTAGTAGTGATGTGCATGTCTGTTAGCAGTGAAGACAGGAATGCTGATGACTGAATCAATGACAATTGAATTATCCTTCTCCTATTAGAGAAAGCTTCTTCAGTGCAGGGTTGTGACACACTGGGTATTTTGTTTTCAAGTTGCATGTCTGTAGCCAAGGGAGGAATTCGGTTACCACTGGTTTTGGTTTGGCATCCTGAAATTTTAGTTTGGACTGCCACAAAGACTTGTGGAAAGAGAAGTAAGGAAATTAAAGTATTTCGCTTACTACTGCACAAGAGTTTACTAGGGATTCTGTAAAACACTGACAGCACTGTTGGCATCAAGTAGTAAAACTTCCCTTCACACTTCGTCTTTATTTTCAGTGTCCTATCAGACTGTAATAAAAACCAGAACAAAAAGGCAACCTTGATTCATTGTCACTTCTTCCCTCCCTTCCTCCCGCCATGGCCTCTTATTGTTTTGATGACACGTTTATGGATTCTTGCACTACAGCTGAGTTTTGACCAAGGCATGCAGCAGACATTCAGAGTTACTCTTGCATAATTTTCTGAAGACCTGTGTCTCAGTTTTGATTTCTAACTATTTTTCCATTCACTTTTGAACATTTTGGTAATATCAGCTGTAATGTTTAAAATTACGAAGATAGATTTGTTTGTGAAGTAATTATGTCGTTCAAAAACCCAGCATTTGGGTATATGACTTAAGTAGTCCACTTTAAACCATTGTGTAGGGTTGAATATTCTTTAGATAGTTGGACAGAGACTTCAAAGACAGACAAGCAGAGCTATTGATACAGTTGATGTCTGGTACTGGCAAGCCCATTGTAGTGTGAATTGCTACAGCTCCCCAGTTAGGTTCTTTGTCACAACTGGATGTTCTAGTGATGGGGTGAGATGAGAGAATTTAGGAGTGCAGACATACAGTTGGAGGTAAGTTGTGAAGTTGGTAGCTTATTTTTTAAGAAAAGTTTTTTAATATTGAGTATTCTCAGTATCTGTAATCTAGACAACAGCTTCTGAGATCTGGTTTGATCTAATCTTGGAAGTTTCCCTCTTAGTTTTCTTAAAGTTTATGGACTTCTAATGCAAATTAAATGTAAGCATAATGAAACACTCTAACAGTATTCCTTATCCATTTTTGGGTCAACATCAGACATCTTAAGATTAGTTTTAATTTATTGTATTTGCTTAAGATGTGTTCCTGTGTATTCTTTATTTAGTTCTGTGAAGTAAAGGAAAAACCTAATTTACTAGTATCTCAAACTTCAATGAATTCTTTCAAGGTGTATTGGGGTTTTTTTAAGTGATGTTAGGCTGACAATTCATAACTTTATTAAAACTGTTCAAGAATTTGTACTTCATCAAGGAAGACCAGGCTCAGGATACATAACATTTTACCCACCCAATTTCTAAAGAAAAAACCTGTCCCTTTTTTTGCGATTTGCCATTTTCATAGATAATTTATATATTGCTTACGAGGGAAGAATGCACATAATTTACCTTAAGTTTTCAGGAAGAGGGGGAATTTTAAACAACTGACCATATTCAGAACTGTCATAGGCTTTAAGTCCAAAAAAGACCAATTTACATACCTAAAATAGTTTGTAGAATAATAATAAAGATATTTCATTTGGCAGTTTATCTTATTGCTAAAGGAATTTTGTATATGTTGTTATTCTGTTTTCGTGTCAGTACATCTACTGCTTTGAGCAAATGGATAGAAAAGCCAATAGCAAATTTAAAAAAGAAACTGCATGAATCTAGCATGTAATTACGGTGTTGTATGTTAATTCCTTAGTGAATGTAACCAGTGATTCAAATATTCTATGTATGCCTTTGTCTTTTTTGCTTTTGGTAGGTTGATGAGGTGGTGGACGAATATAATGAAAATAATTTCTATGAATCAGATGAAGAACAGAAGGAGAAGGATCAGAAATTGAAAACCACCTATACCATGGACCCAGATCACAGGCTGCTGTTACGAAATACAAAGCCCTTACTTCAAAGCCGAAATGCTGCTGTATGACAAATTCCTTTTTGATTAAAATGTTAAACTACTAAATATATTTGTTTCTAGAAATTTTTAAAGATTGAAAAGTAAAATCTACATCTCACTAAAAGTGGAGATAATACTCCTAGTAACTCCAGGAGAAGTATGGTGGATCTGTCTTGAATTTAACTTAGCTTGTATTCAGAACATGTGCACTGGCTGTGATACATGCTCCTGGTAATATGGACAAACAAAATAATAGGAAAAAAATTAGAACATTTGAATCCAATTTATATAGCTTATGATGACTATAGGATAGTTAATTTTTAATATTGAAGCTCTCAGCAACAAGGATGGCACAAAATGTTGGTTTTAGTGGTACAGTTCTACAGAGAAAATCATAGGTGTTAACTGATTTATTAATTTGTTCTTTCTTTTGAGTCTCACATCTTAAAAGCAGACAGTTATACACCTGAATTATTTTGTCAATCCAAGCCAGATTCACAGTGTTGTTGCCTTAGCAGGGTTCCATGATAGATACAACATTGTGAGTATAGTATGCTCTGCACTGTTCATGTGAGATTTTACAATGCAGGTAAATTTTTAGAAATCAAAAAAAGTCTTGCTGATGGTTAATCACTGTGATGTTAATCAGAGCACAAAACATTATTTCTAACCTCAGCTTGTTCCAAGGTTAGACTAGGAAGATTATATGTCTTCAGGGAAAAGTCTTCCAGTGATACTGAATATTCATACTACGGGGAAAATAGCTAGTGCACCATGATTAAATCACCTTGCAACCTATTCTTGATAAGCTAAACAGATCAGGTTTTAGTTCTCCATTGGAATGTATTTCTAGATTCCAGCTAATGTCTGACTCGTTTCAAAAACACTTGAAATTTGTGAGCAGATTTTGGAAACAAATTGATTAAATTGCTACAACTTTTTACTAAAAATAGGTGTTTGATGTCTATGATATTTCCTGACATCACACAGAGAACATGTGTATTTAATGTGTTTGCTATCACATTTCCCTGAGAACAGGTTCAATTACTTTTTACCCACATTTCATAAATAATTTTCTTTGTAACTGTTAAATGTGATACTGATTCACACATTTATGATCTTTTAGTTCTTACTTTCTGCTGGATTTGATACTTGAAAAGTTACCAGTAAAGGCAGCATAATAGAATAATGGAAGGAAATACTTTATATGGAACCTAGATAATAAGTGATATTGAACCTGCATTAATAAAGATGTACAACATTAGCAGAATTTTTAAAGTGTATTTCTTCATTGATTTGTACAGCTGATTTTAGCAATACTGACTTGTTAGAGATGGTGTCAGTATGTTTACGATTTGAATTACCTAGGGTTTTTTTCTCTCTTTTTGCCTATTCGTATGACCTTCTACTTATTATAGCATACAATAAGTACTGGGAGGAAGTGAAGGTACTTAATTAGTAAAAATATGTTTATTTTGGTGTTCTTCCTCAGTGTACTTTGTTGATTGTGAAGACTGCAGGTATGCTTTCCAAAAAAGAGTGAGTTGATAGTTCTGCAGGTCTGCAGCAACTGTGATAGATGCGTATGAACTATTTGAAGTTAATATGTTGTTCTGAATGTTCTTTTAGGTGGTGATGGCAGTTGCTCAGCTTTACTGGCATTTGGCACCAAAATCAGAAGCTGGTATTGTTTCTAAGTCATTGGTGCGTTTACTCCGTAGTAACAGGTAGGTCAAGTCCACTTTTTTGTGAGAGCTTTTGTGCGTACCTGCTTGACCGTAATTGTAACAATGCAAATATTTCACTATCAGTTTCATTTTAAAATTGTCCTGTAATCCTCATTTTTACTCAAAAAATCAGGATCATTAAATGTAATTCCGTCAGTTTTGTTACCACATCCAAGGGTCATTCAGTATTGTGTTTCCATTCTCATTACTTTCTTTCTGACAAAACTCATGGATGCATAGTTACTATTGAAATAGAGGCAGCACAAATTGGTTTCCTTAGTGGCTTGATTTTTTTTTTTTCTATTTATTGGAATTTATTGGAAATTTAGTTCTGCTGAGTTCCTTACTGTCTTGCTACACACTAAAGAAGTCTCCTGATATATATTTTCTTTCCGTGCACTTTAACACAAATCACAAAATAGGTGAGTTTGGAAGGGACCACTGGAGATTATCTAGTCCAACTCCCCTACTCAAGCAGGGTCCCCTGGAGGACAGTACTCAGGACTGTAGCCAGCCAGCTTCTGAGCATCTCCAGGGAAGGAGGCAACATATTCATTAAAATACTACTCGGTGCAGCTTAATCTTTTGTGTTTCCTTAATCCTTGAACATCTTAGAAAAAAACAAAAGTGTTTAATTTGGGACTTAAAATTTTCACTTCGTGATCTTCAATGTTAGTTTATCTGCTTTTGTATGATGTCATCAGCCACACTTCATAAGATTGTTAATGTATTTTTTCATTTGTGTTTTGTAGTTCTGGCATGGTATACCGGTATTTGCTACAATAAATGTTTTTTCCATGTATATGTGAGGCAATATTAGGATGTTTTCAGAATACCTTTCCAACTAGACTTGGTATTTTTAGGTAGAACTTCACTGTGAAGATGATTTACATTTTAAATTGCTTGTTTGTGGTGAACAGACAAAAAAGTGTTTTTTAAAAATCACTGCTGTTGTGTCTGGTAAGATTACTCTAATCCTGCAAGCTCTGTCACCCCAGATTTCTCCCTCTATAAACTTCTGTGGTTTACTCATGGCTAATATCTCTATTGTTTTAAAAATTAGTGAAATGGGATAGACATTCATGCTTTTATTTCAGATAAGAATAAATCAATATTATTTTTGTGTTTGTTTTTATAGTACTGTATGCTTTCCAGTGTCCATATGCAAAGATAAGTAGAATGGCTAAAGCAATTTGGTATATATACGCATTATGTATTTAGTTAAACTCATACTCACAAGTTGAAAGGATTTTTTGATTGTGGTTTGTGGCTCATTTATACTCAAATTTCATTAAAAGAGAACTCACTTCTTTCTTTTACCTTAACTAGTGCCTAAATGTACACTAGTCTTCTGATTTTCCTGTGTTGAATAGCTTGTCTGTTCTCTTTTACCATTCTGGGTGAAACACTTTTGTTATGAGAGCCACTTTGAAATAAGCTTTGGCTGTTTGCCCTTAAAGTTACATGCCTATGGCCTTTTAATTAATGTCAACTGAGATATAATTTAGTTAGGGTGAGAGTGCCTGAAAGAGCATTTCATAGCAATTTCCAGCCTTGGTTCATCATGTGCAGCTGATTATTTTCATTTACCTGTGTAACAATTAATAAAAATAGGTTTAAAAGATACTAAGTACTTCTCTATTATTACGTTTCTTTGTAAACAACAGCTGTAATTACCTTAGGGCTATTAGACAGTTTTGAGTAAAAGGAGATAATGGGTATGATGATTTCTCTGTTAGGATGTGATTTGCAGCATGCAAGGATTCGAGCACTCATGGTTCAGAAAAATTGCGTATAGATTATTGCTTAGTTTTTAAGCAGTTGCTGACAGAAGCTCTGCAGTTTAAAAGCTTTAGACTGGTCCCAAGATTTCTTTTTGCTCACTTCTGCTGAGGCTTTTGAACAAATACTTTAGGATGGAATGTCCTCCAAACATGTTTAGTATTTTTGTTTATAGAATATTATATAAATCTGTTGTCTGTATCTTAGGGAATCTGTTATGTGTAAGTATTGCTTTTTTATAGATTGTGTATGCCTGCCAGTGTATACCCTTAAGTCACTGGCCCTTTTTGAGAATTTTTAGAAAAAGTTTTGAAAAGCATGTAAGTCAGAGCAATTCTTGCTAGTTGTGCAAGGATTAACTGTTCTTGTAATTAATGCAGCCATTTCAACCTCAGATAAAGCCTGTGTGGTTTTGTCCTCCAGCTGTATCATCCTAAAATATTTGTTCCAAGAAGGTGGTTGAAATGTAAAGGTTTTTGTAACCTGTCCCATGATATTAAAAGGATCAATGGATTTCTAGTTTAAATAAATACCAAAGGCCCACAAGAGGCACCATTGCACTGGTATCATTGAATATTTTTGCATCTTGGCATTTTAAAAAATGAGAGCCTGGTTGCATGCATCTTTTTGTGAAGCAGATGATGAACTTGTAGCTGTTGGTAATAAGCTTTGCCTTCAATGTTTGTGCCAAAAAAAAGATGTAAGTAATTTGGTATTCAAATAGAATTGAACTTTCTTTGCCATGTTGCATTATTCTGTGTATGTATAATTTTGCATAATGACTCGTATTTTTCTTTTCATATTCTAGGGAGGTGCAGTATATTGTCCTGCAAAATATTGCCACTATGTCAATTCAGAGAAAGGTATACCTTATTTAGATTTTTCTAAATCAGATTTTATATGAAACACAGGAGAGCAACTTAAGTATGTTCTGATTTTCAGGGCATGTTTGAACCTTTTTTGAAGAGTTTCTATGTTAGATCAACTGATCCAACTATGATCAAAACACTGAAGGTGAGTTTAAAAGGAGATTCATCTATGTTCTTCTGGACTAGTCTGTTTGCAACAGGAAGGTAAAATGTTTTTCACTGATATGGCACAGATCATTCTGTGTTGTTTTTTTTTCTTCACTAAGTATGGAGTTGTGGCTCTAAGTTAAGGTCTCAAGTATCCATCAGGCTGTCTGAACGTTCTGTTGCAGTGTTGAAGGTGGCATATGAGCTATATTATTTTCACTACAGATTTTAGGACCTATAGGTTATCCAAGAGCATGACAATGTTTATCCAACCAGCCGTACTCAGATTCTAGAGTTTGGCTATTTTCGTGGGAGGAGAGTCTTAGCTTAAAAAGAGTTTGTCTGCTTCCCTCCATGAAACGGGGGAGTGTTACAGTCCCAAATTCCCTTTGAAGTCAGTAGACTGAGAAGTCTACTGACATGAGAAGTATTGTAGGTTTTCCTCAAAGCCACATCTCAGTGCATGTTTTTTGACTTCTTGTTATCTCTATGCTTATTCTTTAACAGATGTGAAATCCTTGACAAAACAATGGCTAAAAAATTGTCTACTATTATGTACCTTTTCTCTTGTTTTGCTTTAGATTGTCCTTATGTTTAGGAGTGGAAGGTACAGTTTTGTGAAAGAAACGTTTTCTCCTTATCTTCATTTTATATGCATGTTCCATCCTCATCATATGTGCAAGAGTGGTGCAATCCAAGATGGTTATGCCAAACCCATTGTATTTTTATATGTACAACATGAAGTAAATGTGAGGCAGTTGGAGGCAAAAAGATATTCTCCACAATTAATGATTACGATAACTCTCAGGAAAAGCCAGTCCTAAAATAAGTGAAGTTGATATATTTAAATTCCAATATTAATTGATAATACAATGTGGAAGAGGTGGAGAGGTAAAAATAGTGGGTTTTCCTTTCATTGTCTCATTTGTTTATTGGTGGCTGAAAAAATTAGGACAACCTAAACTATTACATACATAAGAAAATTCTGTGGTTTTCTCCATTTCCTATCCCTGCAGTTCCAGCATATCAGATATGAGATCATAATCAGAATGGTAAGACCACGGCAGTATTTAAGATGTAGGGGTACCCTGGAATTCCTCTGCTATGCTGTTTAGAATTCTGTTTTGTTCTTTTTTCTTTCCCACCATCAAGTTTGGGTTTTTGATCGCTGGTTAACATTGTGATCATTTTTCCACAGTTATCTATTTTAATCACAAATTTTCAGTTATGTTTAGTTTTAATCAACTCAGAGCCTATAATTTTTTGTACACCTAGGGTTTTTTCCCAGTTATGAACATTATTTTGCAGATAAATGTTGAAAGTTGGTGATTTTTTGCCATTTTATTAATCAGTCATCTACTATTTGGAGTTTTTATGAGTCTTATGTTAGTCAGCCTTTGTCTTCATTTCCCTGAAAACTATTGCATCAGTTGAAAACTTTGTCACTTGTCTTCTCATTACTTTCATAGCTCATATATGAAAAAGGCCAACAAAGGTACTTGTGATACTCTATTGATAGCCATCGTGTCCTATACAGGTCTTGTTTTTTCCTTCCTCTTTTTCAATTATCCTCTTGCTTTCTATACTATGCTAGATGTGTATCCGTAAGAGCCTTTGATGATAGGTCTTGCTCAATTGTTTTTGAAGTACAGGTGGACCATATCAATTAAGTATCCTTTTCTGGATGCCTCCAAGTCCAAAAATACCAGCAGCTTTCTGAGGTGTGACTTCCCTTCAGAGAAGCAGCATTGTCTTTTCAGTTTACTTCATTCAAAGTTAGAACAACCTGGAAGTGTAACATCTTAGTGTATGCCAAGTGTTGTATATCCTTTTGTTCAATGGCAACAAAGAAGAGGTCTTTCATAGTCTGACACTGATGTTGATTAAGATCTAAGGAATCTTGTAGGTACAATCGTTTCTTTATTGAGTTTAAAGGTCTTTTATTAAAATTCATCTGATTATAAGGGACAGTTTATTTCTTTCCAGCTGCAGTTGTTCTCCTTACACTGTCACATGGTTCTTACATGCTAAGGCTTGTGGTGTAACATTGGAAAACACACTGACAGAAGTATTCCAAGTTCTTTTGATATGCAATGCAACAGTAAAGCTAGAGCTTGTAGAGAATGCATCACTGAACCCTATAGTCCTGTTTTGAAAACTCGGCAAGTACTTGCAACAACATACTCCTCCTGAGTGCAGTGCTGGTACCAGTTTATACTGACATCTGGTATACTCTGATGAATTCTGAGTGGTATTTTTAGTAGTATTATCTTCTACTTATTTACAATAAAAGTATAGCATAAATGTGGTACTGTTTATAGTATTTTTGCTTTTGGTGAAATATCTGTTTGTTTTTTCTTGTAGCTTGAAATCTTGACAAATTTAGCAAATGAAGCCAATATATCAACTCTGCTTCGAGAATTTCAGGTTTGTGCAGACATGTATTCTTTTTATATGAAATGCTCTCTTTTGCCATTATTCGATGTTTCTTCTAGATTTTTTGGCTTAAATGTTTCAAGTTAAAGTCTTTTCTGGGATAAAATGGTCTCAAAACAGAACTGAAAATGTCTTAGGTCATGAGGGATAATGGAACTTCTTGTATGTGGAAAGGGAGTTTTGATGTTCTCACTCTCCTTCCAGCTAAAAAAAAAAAAAAGTCACGAGAAAATATCAAGAATTCTGTATTCTTTAAAACTAATTCTACCAACTTGACTGACACTGTAAGTCACTATATGGTATGGTCTTAATTTTAGCAATATTTGGCCATTAGCATTTATGGCCAAACCTCCTTTCTGGAAGTCATTCGATGAATTAGTGTTGTCTCCAATATCTTTATATATCAGCAAGATGTTCTGCCTATATTGTGAAACAGTGTCTGTCCTTCTTTCTCTCCTCTTTGCTTATCACATCTATTTTCATTACTTCAGTTCTCTGGCTGGATTTCTCTGAAAGGTACTGGTTCTCAGGCAGGTAGGTTATTCATAGTTTCACAGATGCTCCTAGTTAAATGAACTGAAACCTCTCTGAAGAGAGAGCTCATCAACTCCTCCAACCTTGCACACAAACTAATTGCTGTGTTTGGGTAATTGCCCCCCACCCCAAGCTTCCTTGAAGTCAGAAGTTTGCATGGCCAAGGGTGACCAAAACTGGCAAGGAAATGTTTTCTTAAAGTGACAATAAGGTGAAAAAAGTAGAACAATTAATGTGCAATGTAGCTTTCTAGGTTGAATTTTTTATATCGTCTGTCTGTCTTATGAGGATAATATGGTAGGTCTTTGTTTGAAAAGAGTCATGCATTGACTAATGAAAATTCTGTTTTCTTAGACTTATGTGAAGAGCCAAGATAAACAGTTTGCTGCAGCTACAATTCAGGCCATAGGCAGATGTGCAACTAATATCACCGAAGTGACTGACACGTGCCTCAACGGCCTTGTATGTTTGCTGTCCAACAGGGATGGTAAGCTAAATATTCTGTTTGTTTTCTGAGTAGCTGATGGCATGAAACCTTTCTTTAATGAGAACCACACAATGTAGATCACATTGAAAGATGTATGATAGTTGACTTTCACAGGAATTTAGCTGACTAGACTGGATAAAAATAGTGATTCTGCACTATTCTCATATTCACTGGGTATTTTCTCATTTGGCAGCAGAAGTAAATCTTGTGGCCTGCAATTACATGTTTAGATGCTTTTTTAAAAAATGCTGTAATTGTTAAAGTGTGCTGTTTTGATTAACAGCAGTGGTTTTTCTGTTGTATATTTAGTTGCATCAAAGCAGTTTGCCTGTAGAGGGTGCTGAAAGCTTGGTTGTTTTTTTTTTTTTAGTGCCTCAAGGCCTAACAGAAAAAAAGGATATTAAATAGTTTTAGGATAAATGGCCCCAAATTTGATTTGATTTTGTAATCTAGCTTTCTGTTATTTTTATGTAGTGAAACAGAGTTGGAAGTCGCTAAGAAACACAAGAAGAAGCAGATAAAGTCAGATAGAATATAGCACCACTAGAGATCAATACCTGATAATATCGTATAATATAGTTGCCAATATAATATGGTTGTCAATGAATATTCCAGGTAAGAAGTCAAGAAGGGAACTAACTGGAAGATGATTATGTAATGTGCAGTCTACATGAATATAGTTAAATATTGGAAATAGAGTTAGGAAATACATGGTTTAAAAGTAATGTCAGGAAGGAGGAAAAGCTTGATTTTGGAATGCCCTGGAGTAACTAGAGTTGTTCAAAGAACATAGGTGTGGTCTTCTCTTAGCTTTGAAAAGCGGTATTAATGCCTCTCCATATCTGCTGGATAAAATTTCATGATAATTGTGAGAAGGCTGTTATTAGGGACATCACCGTGGCAGCACATAGTCATCCTGAGACCCTCAGAGCTTTCTCTTACTCGGTTTATGAACTGTGAGTGCTCCTTTTCAACCACCTCACCTTGTATCAGAAATTCCTGAGAGACCTCACTGTATAGTTTTGTAGTTTTAATATATGTAGCTTTAATTTCCTAGTGCTCTAAACCTTATTTATGTTTATCAACTGTGTTTAAAATATCTTCCTATATTGTGTTGCAAGGCGTGTCTGCACAGTCCGTCTTTTTGTATTACATTCAGCAGTTACCATAGTAAAGATGCAAACTTCAAAGCATATTCTTGATTCTGCTTAATTCTACTAGCAATCATCCTCTAAGTGGTTCTTAGTGGTTCCTCTAAGACTTCTTTCAGCATGTACAAATTCCCAGTTTTCTTCTGTTTTAAATGAAATAATAAAACTGTCACTTCAAAATACCAAGTTTGTTACTTAATAATCCTTTTTTCTGTTTTCTTGCTTTATTTTTCTTTTTGCTAATAAGGAACCAAGATAAGAGGAAAAGGGCTTATTTTCATTTATCATAGATCATCAATTTAGCATTTTCTTCAGAGTAATTCAATACACACACATGCCCATGTGTGTATACAACGGTCTGTCTCAAGATTAGTTTTCTTCTCTTTTTCTAAGTAGTTTTCTAGCAAATAAAATGATCTTCTTGTGCTTACTGTTCTGAAAGACTGCAAAGAATATATTGAGGATCTTTTACTTGGCAACTGGCAAATTGCTTTACCCTAGCTGCAGTGTCTTTATTCCTTCTCTCAAGGAATGAATAGTATGGCATAATTTACGTGGTATCTTTCGCCAGGTGGCAGGAAATTTCTGATAGTTGCAGCTTTCTGAACATATGAGTTTTGGAATGGTAAGGGAATAAAAAAGAGATTTTGCAAGTGTAGAAAAATTGATTTAAGAATCCTGGTTAATCTTGCTTTCCCCCAACTTTCAACCTCAAAGAGTGGAGGCAGTGCTTGCTGTGCTGTTTCATTCATGGTCATTTGAAGCCTGGAAGTGCTTCTGCTGCTTTGCATAGCATGAAGCACACGCTGGTAGATTCAGCAGGGTCTGAGATCCATGTAAGCAGAGTCAGACTAATTCTACCAAACCAAAATAGAATCCTGAAGAACAAGCTTGTGGCAAAACTGCCTTCTAATTCTATGCACTTGTTCTGGAACGGCCTTAACTGTAGCTACAACCCAACATCCAAAATGCTTGGGCTATGTCTGACACAGGAGCTGTGCAGTAAACCTTCTGGAATTTAGATGCTGAGAGGCTGAGTGTTGTTCCATAAACAAGGCTCTGGGGAAGTCAAGAATTGCTCTTGAGATTTTCTTTTTGTACTTTGGAGTGGCTTACTTAAAGTCAGGTTTGAATGTAAACACAATTGTAGACTGTATAGGTAAAACTTTATTCCCCCACAAATGTATACAAAACCAGTAAAGTCATAAAATCAATGGAACTGTTAATACATCAGGTAATTACTTCATATCTGTTGTAATTACTGTTAGAATGACATCAAAGAAAAACTACTCCTTGTTACATTTGGCTTATATGTATTAATGGGGTCTCCAAATTTTGCTATTTATGTCACTAGGATGGGAAAGTTAACCAGGCAAAACCTTAAACTTTGTGTAATTCTCAAAAGCGGAAATTTAAGGTTTGTCTGCATACTTAGCTCTAGTAAGTGCCTTTTAACATTGTTTTTAAAAATTTCCATAACCTTTTAATAACCCAAGTAATCATAGAATGATTTATGTATAGAAGAGACCTTTAAAGATCTAGTCCAACTACCCTGCTGTGGGCAGGGACACCTCCCATGAGACCTGGTGGCTCAGAGCTTTGTCTAACCTGACCTTGAATGTTTCCAGGGATTGAACATTGCCACCAGTCTGGACAGCTTGTTCCAGTGTTTCACCACTCTTATCTTATAACATTTCTTCTCTATATCTAATCTGAATCAACCCTGTTTTAGTTTAAAACCATTACCCCTTGTCCTGTTACAACAGGCTCTGCTAAAAAGTGTGTCCCCACCTTTCTTGTAGGCCCCCTTTAGGTAGTGAAAGGCAGCTTGAAGGTCTCCCTGGAGTATTCTCCAGGCTGAACAACCCCAACTCAGCCTTTCCTCATAGAAGAGGTATTTCAGCCCTCTGATAATTTTTGTGGCCTCCTCTGGATCTGTTCCAACAAGTCCGTGTTTGGCTTGTGCTAAGGACTCTAAAGCCAGGTGGAGTCTCACCACAGCCCAGTAGAGGGGCACAATCCACTCCCTTGCGTCGCTGGCCACGCTGCTTTGGACGCAGCCCAGGACACAATTGCCTTTCTGGGCTGTGAGTGCACGTTGCTGGGTCATGTCCAGTCTCTCATCCACGATCACCCCCAAGTCCTTCTCGGCAGTACTGCTCTCCATCTGTTCATCCCCTAGCCTGGAGTGATACTGATATGACCCTTTAGCTATGATTTACAGTGTTTTGAAATTCTTGTGATCATTCCTTGTTGTGTTCTATGCACATTTTCTTTGATAATTCCAGTAAAGTTACATTTTAAAATTTTCTTACTGCTCATTCAGAATGTTAATTTTATCTCCGTTTTTAGTGTTTTGTTGGAGTTTGTTTTGGTTTTGAATCTAAATGTTCATCTTTTATTTCATGCTCATTTTTGAGATTCTTTGTGTGCACAAAGCAATCCTCAAAGAGTCTCTGTTTTTCTCTGGACTATGCCAGTCCTTATTCTAACACAAACTCATTTTGATTTTGTTTGTACTTTCTTTCTGGTATTTAGGCTTATGTAAAAGAAACATACTAGTTTATTTGTTCCCAATCCTTGTTTATTTTCATTACATTTGCTCCCACAGATTGCATCAAGTAGTTCTTATGGTGACATTTCATTTATTGCAGTTGATTTTATCCTAATCGGTTCTAGATTGTCAGCAGGTGTTTTTTATAGTGACTTCATATCCACTCAGTTTTTTGGATTCAGCTTTATTTTTCTTACCTATCCAGTGTATCATAAAATACTCAATGATAAAGGTTGTCATTGCAGTGTTGCCCACTGTAAATATTCCAGATTGTAATTTTCAAGTTTCAACAATTGTCTTCTTATTTTACTATCTGGCAAAACTCATTCTAAATTAAATTCATCTGTAGGATTATGCGAGACCTTGAGTTATGTGAAGTAGACATGTTAACCTCTCAAAATTAGTCTAGAAAAATGACAGATATCGCATCAAATAAAGGACAAATTTAGCTGTAAGCTAAAATTTAAGCATTTCAGCTTTTGAAGTAATGAGGAATGCTCAGAGCTTTTGAAAAGCCTTTCTCCCTAAAGAAGTTGGCTTTCTCAAAAAAACAGAACAAGATCTGAAATTGAGACATCTGTTTCTGATGCTGTTCTATTGAAACTTGAGCATGCTTGATTGCTCAATGAATGGTCTGTCAGGTTAACTCTTGAAATGTAGAAATACACCCACAAATGGTGGGTTAGGCTTCTTTATCTTTCCAACAGAGTTTACTCTTGCACCTTTGCACCTGTGGGGTCTTTTCGGCTTCAAAAATTGTATATTTCATGCATGTTGTTCAGGCTGCGGATGTTACTTGTTACAGTAGTTAAGCACTCCAGTACATGACTTTGGCATGAATCTTGCAACAGCTTCCTATTTAGAAGCTTCACTTGAATGTACTAGAGATTATGTTACTGATCTGAGAGGGACTGCTTAGAAGGTGAAAAAGTGCAAAGGAAATGTTTAGTCATTTTTCTAGCATGTGAATGAACAGTTACTCTTAATGTTGAATATTTCTTTGAAAATTCAACAAGTGCTTCTATTTTTAATGCAGACTGCAAATTACTTAAAAATATGCATAATTTTCATGAAAAACTTTTTTTTTATGCTGTTCCGCAATTTAAGAAGGAAAAATACTAAGTGAAGCTTTACTAAGAAGTAGTTTCATAAAAAGTATGTAGTAGGATGATATTTTTACATCTAGGATATTTCTTTGTCCTCTTTTTTCTGCTTATAACTTGATTCAAGAAGCTGAACTTTTATTACTTGGAATGGTTTACCTATTTGTTACTGAGTAAATAGAATTCAGTTCTGCAAAGAGTGTTTTGAAAGCTCTTGCATATTTTGCAATCAATTATTTATGGCTTTTTATTTTGCATAAATGCTTTTAAAATTAATAATTTGTTTTGTCTAAAACAGAAATCGTAGTTGCTGAAAGTGTTGTTGTCATTAAGAAACTGCTGCAAACCCAGCCAGCACACCATGGTGAAATTATTAAGCATATGGCCAAACTCTTGGATAACATCACAGTGAGTATTTGTTCAAAATGTCTTATTTTCCTTGTTTTCTGATTGTGAGATTTTTATCTCTTTTAAATTTGTGCCATAAATGGTAATAGGTTAATTAGGCAAGTACCACATGATTTTTTATTTTTGACATAAAATACCATTTTTTGTGATCTTAAAGAAAAGGAAATAGAAGCAACCAGGTGGCATCAATTTGTGCCTTAGATCTGGGAAATGATTTTGAAAGAAATCCCTGGAAATGTTGAGTATTGCTCATACTGTTTTACCAAGATGAATAGGAGTTTGCTATGAAAGTAAAGGCAAAGCAGCAGTTAGTTTGAGGATTATCAGCCAGCTGTGTTAGTGATCTGGAGTGGAGTTTAAAAAATTTTATTTTAAACCTTTCTCTTCCTAATCACCTGACCCTTCCATGGTATCAAACGTGTTTCTGTGAGTGTGTCATAGTATATCTTGAAGTTGCATTTTTATATTCTGGCTGTTTGAGATTCTGTGGTATTTAACAGTAAAATTTGCATTATTCACTATTATTTGTCTTTAGATTTAATTGACCTTTAGGTATGTAAATAGTTACTTCCCAAATTCTCTTCATAGTCCTAGTAATTGATAAAACATTTACTGATCTGTTCTAGTTTAAAGTATAGGGCTGATGACCATTAGCTACCTATTGTATCATAAACCGAAGGTGACATATTTTGATCTGTCAATAATTATTTTTGTGTAGAGGCAATAAACAGGACTGTAGTTCCATAAAATTACACATTTATTGATGATGAAACAGGTTCTAAATTAGGGAATCTTCATTTTTCAATAGCTGAATTTTGCAAAGTTTGAAATACTAAAAGGAAAAGAAAACATGGTATTCTCAGTTCATATTTACTGACAAATGACTGGCTGCTAAGAGCTGATAATCAAACTTTGCAACTGATATAAAGAAAATAAATTCTACTGAATTGCTCTTATTTTAAGAGGATATAAGATAATGCTGCTAATTACTTATCAAAATAAGTATTACCTATTCTATAATAATCACACATATTTTCAGAAAATTTGTGCAGTAATTTGATTGATCATTACAATCTCATAAATAGTGTTTAATCTTATTATGTACATCTTCTGGTACTTCACCAAATGAGTGTCTTCTTATTTCCAGATATTGTACAGGTGAAAATAGGTATTTTCTTAAATTCTTAATTTTCATAAATTTCTTAAAGTTTAGCACTTTAAAGAGGTTTATAACTCTTTTATTCAATCAAGACTTCTAAGTAAATACTTCAAGTTTTGTAGAAATAGGATATTTTTGGATAGAAAATCCTTCTTTTACGTTCAATAATGGGGGCAGGAAAGACATGCTGTACTTGAACTACCTTGACATTGTCAAGTTTTCCAATATGAGGTTGTACAAAATATCAGAAAATGGTGAGGCATAGAAGAACATTCTGTGGAACTCAGCTGTCATAGGAATACATTAAAAATCAAAATATGATTCTGAATAATGCTTCTTATTCAAGAACAAAGTAGTGATAGTGATGCTGTAGGCTTTCCAAGGTGTTCATTTTCTATCTTGTTTACATTAGTCCATGCCGATTTTTAAGAACTTCAAGATATAAGTATTTCTTAGGATGCTCAAGACTGAATTAAAGAATAAATTTGGAAGAAGTTCATATTTATAATTTGAATGCCATATCTTTTTTCTGAAATAACTTGCCCGTGTTGTATCTGAAAATGAATGTATTCCTTCACAGAATGGTTTGGGTTGAGAGAAACTTGTAAAGTTTAGTCCAAACCTTCATCCTCTTACTCCTGTGAAGGTTAAGCGTATATGTTTCGGAAGGAGTGAGGATGTGGGTTTGAAATGTCATCTTTTAATACAATGTTACTAGAGGCCTGAGATCTGCACCTATACTTTAAACACTGACCTTGGTAAAAGTGGTTGTGGGATAGCATAACACAGTTGCCTTGAGTTTTGTCTGCTATAAGGCAGAGACAAATGAAGTATTGTTGACCATTATTACACTGACATACAGTGTATATACATACAAACACACTTGTATACACACTTACTTTGAACAGGGTTTTTTAGTTTTTGGGTTGTTTGGGGTTTTTTTTCCTGACCTATTCTGTTGGGTAAAGTATTAGGATTTAAACTTAAGGGACCTACCCTATAGCTCTATGCTGTCTTTAAAGGACTCTTGCATTTGGATGCAGAAGCAGTGAAATTATATTGTCTTGAATTAACTTGAAAGAAACTGGAGGGTGGGAAAAGGTGACCAAATTCTATGTTGCTTTTTAGAATTGAAATTCATTTACCATGTAGTACACAGCTGGAAGCATGAACAGAATTAAATACAATTAAATCAAAAATCATTTAAGGAAAAAATAAACTTTTTGATTGTTCTGTCATGGTTTTGTTTAGCTAAGTATGAAACAACCATTAAAATAAACTTAAATAAATAGGCACCTAGAAATTGGTGTAAACCCAGTGGTTTAAACCTTTTTTGTTTGGTGCCTGAATTTCTCTCATTGATACTGTTATGAATTTCACTTTTGTTAGCTTGAGAGTGTGATTGGCAATGTCAGGGTGCCTAAAAATCTTTCATAGCAATGTTTCTTTCAGGTCAGTTACTTTACTGACATTCTTGTCTTCGTCTTCTTCAGCTACAAAAATGCAATGGGTTGACCCTGGCTGTATGCCAGGTACCTACCAAAGCTGCTCTCTTACTCCTCTCTGCAACTGTACAGAGGAAATAAGAATGTAGGATTCGTAACGACTGGGAGAGATCACTTACTGATCACCATTAAGGACAAAACAGACTCAAAGTGGGGACATTAATTAAATTCATTACTAATAGAATCACAGCAGGAGAATGAGAAGTGAAATAAATCTTAAAAAAAATCTTAAAATCACCTTTGTCCACCCTTGCTTCCTTCCCAAGTTCTGCCTCCTATACCAAGTGGTTCAGGAAAATGGAGAATGCGGGTTGTGGTCCATCCATCTCAGATTGTTTCTGCCACTGCTCAGAGACAAGAGTCTTTCCCCAGCTCCAGCATGGGGTTCCTCTCATGGGAGGCAGTTCTCCATAACCTTCTCCTGCATGAGTCCACTCCATGGGCAACAGTTCTTCACAAACTGTTCCAATATGAGTCCCTTTCCATGGGGTGCAGTCCTTCAAACACAGTCTGCAAGTCCTATTAGGAAAACCTGCTTCAGCGTGGGCTCCTCTCTCCATGGGTCAGCAGTCCCTGCCAGGACCCTGCTCCAGCGGGGACCTCCCACAGGGTCACAACCTCCTTCAGTCATCCACTGGCTCTGGCGTGGGCTCCTCCACAGGCTGCAGGTGGGTCTCTGCATCCCCATGGTCCTTCATGGACTGCAGAGGCACAGCTGCCTCACCATGGCTGCAGGGAAGCCTCATGTCCAGCGCTTGGAGCACCTTTTCCCTTTCCTCCTCCACTGACCTTGATGTCTGCATAGTTGTTCACATGTTCTTACTCCTCTCTTCTCTGGCTGCAATTTTGATTTGCACAATAACTTTTTTTCCCTTCTTAAATATCTTATCACAAAGGTGTTACTGTCATTCCTGACTGGTTCTGCCTTGGCCAGTGGTGGGTCTGTCATGGAGCCAGCTGTCATTGGCTCTGCTGGACTTGGGGGAAGGTTCTGGCAGCTTCTCACAAAAGCCACCCTGGTAGCCCCTCCCTCGCTACTAAAATCCTGCGAAACTCAATACAAGAAACCATTTAGAAAGTGATAGAACATAGAATATTTAGAAGATAACTATTTTCTCTTGTAAAATAAATAAAACTAAGGTAGAAAAAGTTAAATATTAAGACCACATTTGTATAAAAATAATAAGACCAAACACAAGAAGTATTAGAAGATTCAACTAAAAAGTACTGAGCTCTTGTAGACCCCTGACTCTCATTTACAGTAAAGACCAGGTCTATTTCAATTTGTCTGTTGATTGATATTTCTTACATAACTGAAAGGAGTGGTTATTTTTGTTCCTTTGGGTTTTTGTGTTTTCACTTGTACCTTAAACTTTTATCCCAGGTGTACCCAGGAAAAGATCTATGATATCTATTTTGTGTCTGATATTTGTTGAGTACCTGGACCTATGCATAGTACAGCTTGATCTAGCTACATTCCAGGTCCTTTCCTCCATACCATTCAAAAACTGCAACTGAGAAATGTATGTCTGATGTGTCCTGAAGATATCAAACAGGAGAGTAATTGAATGTCTTTAAGCTTCCGTTTTTAAAAAAAAGTCATAAAAACATTTCCATTTAGCTGTTAATGTGTTAATAATATTGTCGGTGCTCTACAATTTAATGGCTTTCTAAGCTGTGGGCTGGAGATCTGAGCAGTACTAGTTTGTACTGGGTGTTCACTCTGTGGTAGGCTTAATTAGTTTTGTGTGTCTAGAATTTAGAGTTGACAGATGGTTGAAAAATACACATACAGGAAAAGGCTATTTAAAGAAGGATAAGTTCAAAAATCTCTTAGCAGTGTAGTCTCATTTCTAGAACACCAAAACCAGAGGCTTTAGGGATAGGGGTTTACTGGTAAGAGTAAGTTCAGTGCAATTCATCCACAGTGTACCTTCTCAGCATATTCTTCTTCCTTCTTCACTTTGTCTTTCCTGGTAATTCTGTGATTTTTTAAACTGGAGTGACCAGAAGTGTGCACAGTAGTCAGATATGACAGAGAAATCTTATGCAACTACACAGATAATACTTGTTTTGTATTTTTTATTTCACTTTCCTGGTGGTGTCTGGCTTTTGACTTCTGCAGAACATTTGACATAACAGTTCTACAATTCTCTGAAAATGGTCATGATTCCAAGATACATTTTTCCCTAGATATATCATGGGGTCCATGAGTATGTGTAGAATATGATTTTCATCCTGCTCTTAATGTTCCAAGGCCAGCTGTATCACTTTTGCCCATTTTGTAAGTGTCACTAATAAGTCATCTTCAATTGTTCAGGCTCTGTTTTAGATTAGATTACCTTGAATAAGTTTGTGTCATCAGGCTGTCCCCTTCTAGATAGCCCTCTTTTAGGTTACTCACAAATCTGTTGAACAGCACGTTTTCCCTTATACAACCCTGTAGGCCATCTGATTATTACCTTCCATTGTAACTGGGGTTTTGTGTTTATCTAGTCCGTTTTTGTTCATGAGAATGTCTTTCCACCCTGTAAAGGATGACATGGTTGAGGGGCTTTCTCATAAGTTTTTGGAATGTTCTTTTGTCAAATGTGTATCATATAGTCTACTCTTGTAGAAAATCTTTCCTTGAAAACACCTATGTTCCAGAATTTGTCAAGTGCAAATACTTGCAGGTTTTCTCAAACAAGTCTTAAGTTGACTTGGTTAGACTGCATTTCTTAAACTGAATTACCAGTCACTTCTGTTTACATCTGAATTATTCCTATTTTGATTTTTCTTAATTCATTTTACCAATGTATGAATGTAACTCAACCTAGCAAGAATTAGCTCTGAGTAAGAGTGCTTCGGTTCTACATTTGTGTATTTTCTCATATAGGCAAGCTGCAGTAGTCTCCAAAATAATTTCTAACTTTTTCAAAGAATAATTTCTTATGGTACATTGTATCCAGCAGTGATTGCTTTCTGGGTAATGAGAGTCATTTACTTCTGGTGTGATTTTTGTTATACAGTACTACTAGGGCAGGTTTTTTTCTTCGGATAGCTGGTGAATTCTGACATCCTTGTTTTTTATTACAGACTTATTCCTAGTTCTAGAATATGGGCAAGAATATGAAAGAAATCTGAAGTGTTTTGTGACCTAAAGAGAAACACTTCTTAATGGGATAGATAGGGCAAGGAGTTGCAAATGTAGCAAAAAAATAAGACAGTTGCATGCAACTTCGAAGGGCTTAATATTTTAGGAAAAACATGTCATTTATGGAAACCAATAAGAATTATCTATTAGTGGTTTGGAATGGAATTCTTATTACAAGAGTAGTTGACTGGGAGTTTTTAACAGTGCTCTGTGTATTCATCCACTGACAACAAACTTGACTTACTCTGCAGTATTCTCATGTAAATACTGCTTATTGCTAAGTTTCTGATGTGGCTTCACGACAGAGGCGGCTTGCTTTCTTTAATTTGGTTCTCCTTTCCTGCAGTGTTAGAAAGGTATAACAAAATATGGCATTCATATGCTTGTATGTATTTCAGCTCTACATACTTCAGATTCTAGCCCCATTCTTTTCCCTAAGACACACTTTAGTAATTTATTTTTCAACCTTTATGTTCATAATGTCTTAATGAACAATTCTTGTAATTTGATAATTATATCAAATATAATAATACCTATGAGATTGTTTATAATTTGAGAGGAGTATGTGACCTTTGGTACACTGAATAGGAGCAAATAGTCTGCTTGAATAGAACACAACTTAAACAAAACTTGTACACTTTAAAAAGTTGTGCTGTCATCGGTGAGATCCTGTTTTAAAGGAATGTTATATGTAGATATTCAAAAAATGGAGGAGTCCTTGAAGGTCTATCATTTTAGATCAAAAACTCCATACTTGTCTTCTTCTCCTTTCTTCTGCACTTCTTCTTCTTGCTGTAATCTGGTATTTCAAATCAACTTTATCCCTCTTTATGTTTCTGATTCCAAGTAAAAATTAAAAAAAACTTGCTAGCTACACCAGTTTTCTTTTGGGTGCAGGTAATTGCATCTCATTTACAATTTGAGTATCTCCTCATTTTGTGATACATGTGGATAACCAGAATGGTGATTTGAAGTTGTACTTCAGCCTTGTATGGTTTGTGATTATTGTGAGCTGAGTTACAATAGTTTTTCAATGGTGCTCTTTGGAGCAATCTGTAAAATCTTTCCAATATCTTCCTCTAACTGCTGAAGGTAACCAGTCTTGCTTTGAGGGGAGGGTCTGGCTGGTTTTTCTTTTTTATTTTTTAACCATTTATTTATTTTCCTTGAGACAGGTAATGGGTTGAAATGGCAGTAGGAAAATGCCTCCTGGTACTAAAGGCCTAAAAAGTGCACTTAACCACTTGCTCAGGGCATATGGAATAAAACATCAGGCAAAGTAATTTACAATCCTCTTTGTCTTTGAGGATAATGCAGAGCAGGGCTGAATAATGAAAGTATTATTTCCTGCATTTTTGTCAATTCAAGGCCCCTACTTAAGCTATACTGCAAAAGACAGTGAAGGTCTAGAAGGGGGCTTCATTTCTTGTTTGCCCTTTGAGTGCCCTGGAAATAACAGCTGCAGGATCTTGCACTTAATATTACATGGTTGAGAACTAGAAGACTTAAACAAGGGGGAAAAAAAGTCTGAAAATATTGTGTGATTTTGACCCCAAATGAATCCAGTGACACAGAAACATTGGGTTCATCAGTTCGACATACACTTTTCATTAAAATGGCTCCTGCACAGGATTTGATTCAAAAAGTCTCTAATTGATATTGATTCTTGTGGCACAAAACTGTGTTTAATATATATACAGTATTTACATAGTAAGTCAACCACCTGTTTAAAAGGCAGTCTTACAAGAAATTTCATCTGTCTCCCATTGTCACTATTTTTCAAATTAATCTTGCTTTAGTCTCTTTGTCTAACATTCTTAAACTAGTTTATTATTCTAATAATTGCATTTTATAAATGGGGGAAAAAACTTGAAAGAGTAATACACTTGCTTAAATGCACACGATTTAAATATAAATAAATACATATAATTTTGGTTTTACAATGTAGTCCTGACTAGGAAGAGTACAATAGTGATGTTTGTGTTTCATAAATGAATGATATTGCTGAAATTGGTCTGCACTGTGAGCTTTTTTCTTTATACAAAGACAATAACAGGAAAAGGGATGTTTCTAATAGGCTGCTGACCAAACTATCATACTTGGTGATCTCTTGTAGAATTCTAGTATTTTAACATGTCTGTAATGAAATAATCTAGAAAAATAAATCTAGCATAACTGAAATCTGAAGTTGCCTATATATTCTTATTTAGAGGTATCTCTCTGTACGGCAGGCAACTTGAACTGTTCCAATACTGGAAAATTTAATGTACCACTCAATTACTATTCTTTAGCCCAATTTAAAATAATAGATTGGGTGTGAGGTCTTAATGCAGTGTAACCTTTGGAACATTAGAAATAACCTCTTCGCCTTCTGAAATCAGTGTACAGTAATGGCATCAGTCTTCCCGGTTTGCAGATGAACATACTCTGACTACATTAAAAGTTCTTACTTGTAGTTGTTCGGCTCTCTTGTGCTGAAAATTCCAAGACTATTTGATCTTTTTTGTCAATTTACATGAAGTAAATTTACCTGCTATTCCAGTGTGTGGCGGTTTTCACATGGTGTCCACCCAAACCTCCAGGCTCCCGCTTTCCCAGAGGGAAAGGAAAAGGAGAAAAGGCATAAAAAACTAATTGAAAGATATTGGCAAAACAAACTCAGAGCAGCTGAATACTTAAATTTATTACTAAAAAGATAAGAACTAAAAATAAAAGTACTAAAACTGAAAAGAAAGAAATAAATCAGTCTAAAGAACACCTTTCTCCTCCCACTCCTCCCTCCCTCCAGCAGTTGGAGAGAGCAGGGAATGGGAGTTTTGCAGGTGGTTGTTGTTGTTGCTGCCATTGCTCTTGTCCTGTGGGTCACCCCATGGGGTGCAGTCGGGTCTCTGCACCCTGATGGTCCTCTGTGGGCTGCAGGGGGACAACCTACTCCACCACGATCTCCCACCAAAGTCTGCAGGGGGGCTGCAGCTCTTAGTCCTTCCCCTGCTCCCACGAGGTCCCTCCCACAGGAGACAGTCCTCAATAGACCTCTCCAATGTGTGTCCACACCCCAGGCAACACTTCTACTGGGGGGGAAAAAACCTGCTCCAGTGTGGTTCTCCTTCTCCACGAGTCATGGCTGCAAATCTCGCCCAGGATCTTGCTCCATCCTGGGCCTCCCACAGGGCAACAGCTCCTTCAGGCATCCACCTGCTCCTCCAGGGGCTTCAGTGTGGTCCCCGTACCCCAATGGATCTCCATGGGCTGCACGGGGTGGGGGGAAGTAGCTTTCAGTCCTTTCCTCCCACCTCTGCTCCAGAGTGGGGTCCCTTCTTTGCCTCCTCCTGCTCCGACCTTGATCTCTCTCACTCTGTGTTGTTATCTCATGGCTGAAATGTCTTACGGTGCAACACTCCTAAATTCTTAAATATGTTATCACAGAGGCATGACTATGATTCTTAATTGGCTCAACTCTGTCCACCAGCAGGAAGTCCCTCCTGGATCTGGCTGTCATTGGCTCCACAGGGCAGGAGAAGCTTCTAGCAGCTTCTAACAGAAACCATCCTGGAAGCGCCCCCTTCTACTAAAATTCAGCTACAGAAACCCATGACACAGTGAGAGTGTTAAGTAGCTATAAAACAGTAATACCTGTGTGAACTTTCTGGTCAGAGTGTTTTTTTCATTTAAGTTGGTAAATCCTATTCAGAAATTGAGAATTGTAATTTTGAACGCCCATCTCACTAAAATTCCATGTTCGGCTGGTCTTGAACATTTGCGGAAGTATGAATCTTAATTTTTTTTTAATGAATTTTGAATAAAAAGGAAGGAAATGTAGCAATAGTTTAAAAAAAATACATGTCCTTTTAAACTAGATAGGCATGATTGAGAAAGCTGCATTGGTGGAAACAATTTCAGTATGACTATAGCCAAAAACCCACCTGTTTTGTTTCAACAAGTGCGACCTGGTGGCAAGGATTCATAACCACATGTTGAAGGCTTGAATTGTGTTCATTGTTGCCAGCGGCTTGTACTGTGAACATCAACATGTTGCTTCTGTGTGTCTCTGCTCATTTCTGCCCTCTTTGTTTCATCAACTTGTAATGCGTGGGTTTGGGGGCAGAATCAGTATCTTACATTTGTATGAATATTTGGTCTACCACTGTGACCATATTGAACAGTATCTGATTTCACTCTGCACTTCTTGCATTGCAACTGTCTTTAAATAGTATTTTGTCTAACTTGTTATTGAACACAGACACATGGAAGTATGGAAGTAGCCTGTGAATGTGTTAACTTGGAATTCTCAATGTTTTCTCAGGTTCCAGTAGCCAGAGCCAGCATTCTCTGGCTCATTGGCGAGTACTGTGAACGGGTTCCAAAGATTGCACCCGATGTTTTGAGAAAGACAGCCAAGAGTTTCACTAATGAAGATGACCTTGTGAAGTTGCAGATCTTAAATTTGGGTGCAAAACTCTATTTAACAAATTCAAAGCAGGTAAGCCTAAACTTAAAATTTTATGTGTTTGGTGTCATGGTAGGTTTTGTATGGTCTGCGTAGATAAGTACTGATTTCTTCTATCTAAGTAACCTAGACTAGTCCATATTGTTCTGTGAAGGAAAGCTGAACAGAATTTTTCAAGAAATCTAACAGACTAAACCTAACCATGAGTTTTTAAGTATGTGCTGGATCATAAATGTGAATATAGTGATGAGATTACTCTTTTTTGTTTCTTTCTTTCCTTGTGAGACTGAACTTTTTAATTCACATAAATAGGGAAGATTTCTAAATCATATCAGTAATATCAATTTTTCCAGGTGTGATTTACTGTTTTCTGGAACGAAGAACAGAATTTTCAGGAAAAGTGTTGTCATTTTGAACAAGAAACTGCTGATTTTTTTTGTCCAGGATATCTAAAAAGAGATGCCAGTAAAAGGCCTCTTTTTGTCTTTCCATCAGTACTTGTTTTAAAGGTAGTAACAGCTTTGCCTTTTCTTGTTTTTTTACTTTGTTTATTTACTTTTTCATTTTACCTTCTGGAGAAGGTTTGCTTTTGATATCTCTAGTAGTAAAAATAATCTGAAAACGTCAGTACAAAAAGGTGAACTTCTATCTCTAGGCAACTGAATAATAAGCTATGAGAGGTGCCAGCTGCCTCATTCTTCTCAGTGACAGCACTGTGAACTTCAGCACTCTCTGATGATGGAATATAGCATTTTGACACTAATTTTTCACAGTAATTTAAATTACTAATTTAAAAGGCTCTAAAATCAAAGTTTTTTTTTTCCCCAAATGTAGAAGAAATATATTCTCTGAGATTTACTCACTTCTCCAGGTTGCTAGACCTCTTGGTTTTACAACAGTTTGCACAGCGCAGGATCTTGCATCTCTGCAACTGTGGTGTCTTCTTGGTCCTTGATAGCTATATCCAGCCACAGATGTGATCTGAAACTTTAGTCTGTAGGGCATGTGGGATATGAGCTGTCTTGCCATGCATTCAGATAAGAATGATTGCTTTGACTATACAGTCTAAAATGGGGCAGTAACAGAAGGCGACTTATATCTGACATTACTCATCTTACTGAAAATACTAAGATAAGGAAATACTGGTTTGACTATCGAAACTGTCCTCTTTAGCCCATTACATAATACCTAATAATTTTCCATATACTTTTTGTAATTTTTCACGTAATTTTTTCCACACCATATTTGGTTAAATATCCATTGCCTCTAAGGGGATTATGATTTCCGTGATGTTTTTTTCCCAGTTTCACTACTTCATATACTTTAAACCATACAGGTGTTATATTCCCTTTATTCAAATACAGTAATGATGGTACAGCAGAAGAAACTGTCGCCTGAGATACCTACTGAATTATGAGTTCATCAAAGGGTGTTTTCTAATTTTAGGTTGTGGAAAAAGAAGTTCTCATCTCAAGTGGCCAAGGTGTTTATATAAAAATTGTAACTATGTAAGTTGGTGACTTGGCTTAATTCAAAGCTCCTTTCAAACTAGAATACCGTGGGTTTCCCTTTAAGGGCTGGCAACACCCTTCCTGTGTCTACATCCTTATTCCCAGGAATGACTCTTTACTCACTCGTAATTAAAATGTTACTTTCTGGAATTACTTCGGTTTGTAAAAAGTCCAACCACTTTTCAGTCTAATTTTTAAAAGTTGTACACTTGGTTGCTCAGTTGCTGGTCTGTCCGTCTCTGCTTAACCCCATGTTTTCTACCTCTGTACCGCAGTGTACTTTCATCCAAAAACTTATCAGTTTCATCCAAAGTTAAGGGAGTTGTGAAAATCGCAAAGATATAGTGTCACTTTATTAAAAAGTAGCATTTGAATAACAAAAAGACAACACCAAGCAAACAGATGAAAAGAACTCTTTTCCCTGATCAGTGAAGGGCAAATTGAACTCATCTGGTAAGTCTTGCTTGGAAAAAGCACGAAGTTCTAAGGGAAATAAGATTTGTTATTTTATTTCCTTTCTCTAAATCTATTATTTTATTGTAATTTCCTTATTCATATATTCAGAGACTTAGTGCAACACATTCACAGGAATGCTTTTTAATGTCCAGGACTTTTATAAGAATTTCTGGTATACTTTGACTCCTGTGATCACCCCATGAACTTTCAGAGGCAGTTTCTAATTTAAGGCCGAGTTTCAGGTCCAATCCTGTCTGGATAAATATGTCATATAAGTAGGCTTTTTTTTTCATCATTTTGTGTCATAAAATCCTCATGAGTGTGCTGGATAGCTGTCTAAGTAGAGCTCATATAAGAGAAAGTGTTATGCAGAAAATATGCTACCTAGTTGCCTTGGATGTTTCTTGCATATAACAGGAAAAATAAAGAGGTTTTTGAGGGTTTCTGCTGCCTAATACAGTAGGACTCCCACTAGAAAAAGTCCCAAGGAGTCCTACAGTGTAAATAGGTACGTCACTCATGGTTAAGCACAGTAGCCTTGTCTTTTGTGTCTAAAGAATCAAGTTACTGCAAGCTAATAATACCAAAAAGTGGCTAGATAACTGTTCCTCTCCCATTGCCTCTCCCTATGGGTAATACTTCTATTATAAGATTTTCAAGTGGGAATCTACCAAAAGGTTAATTGCGGCTAATACAGAATAGGCAATAAATCCTTAAATAGTACTGTTGCTGCTAGAAAATTCTAGAAATGTTTCTGAAGGACAACTTGAATATATGCGTTTCACACTAGGCAAATCAAAATGTACAAAAAATAGTAATTGGTTCTAACAGTGGGAGGATAAAAAAATTATATTACCCCTATATAGTGCCCATGTTCATTTAACAGGCAATGTTGGCATATGATAATAAATATATCATGTATCAGAATACTTTGTCACAATTCTAGGAGACAGTCTTGGTGTGCAGATTTTGTCATATTTCACCAAATTAACATGCTTGTTCAAATAATTTTCAACTTATTGTGGTAATTCCTTAGTTGGAGAAACGGACATATATACCTTAGTTTATTTTGGTTGCATTACTCTATGAAAAATTTTTTTAAATCACTGTTTCCTTGCTGTTTTCATGAAAACTATACTATGTATGATGCTTGCAAGAAGACTTCTTGCAGCTAAGGAACATTTCTCCATATAAATTTATTGTGCACTTATCTGTATTGGACAATATGGGAAAGATATTTTAGGGGACAGGTGTCATGGGTTTCTGTAGCTGAATTTTAGTAGAAAGTAGAAGTACTTTAGTAGAAGTAGAATTTAGTAGAAGCTGCTAGAAGTTTCTCCTGTCCTGTTGAGCTAATTAAAATCATAGTTACGCGTCTGTGATACATATTCAAGAATTGGAGTGTTTGTGCAGTTGAAAATTCCAGCTTTGAGATAACAACGCAGACAGAGACCAAAATCAGAAGAGCAGGAGGAGGCGAAGGAAGAACCCTACGTTGGAGCAGGGTGGGGGGGGAAGGACTGAAAGCTATTTCCCCCC
>VXAU01001592.1:102042-119668 GCA_013399695.1 Formicarius rufipectus | reverse complement strand
AAAAAAAAAAAAAAAAAAAGGTGCAAAAAAAAAAAGCTAGAGCTATGTATAAAGTCAGAAAATGAGGAGGCAAAATTTGCTTTCACTCTATGAATTAGTTTGCTTTGTTTCTCAGTTAAAACAGTTGGCATGCTATTTTCATCCTGTTTTGAGTCTCGTGTAAATAGTGAGAGTTTGTAACTCCAGTTAAAACTGAAGGCGCCTAGCTTTTTACAGGAAGAATGCCTAAATGCTTGTCTTGAATATTTTTTGGAATTCGATGGTGGTGAAAGACTATTTCAATAGCGTGTGCTGCTGTGTTGATTAATGACCAGACTCATTTAATTGTGTAGTCTTTTGTGAGGTTTATTCGGCAAATTGTGTTTCAGTATTTCTGTCAAATTCTACATGATATTTTCTGTTTATTGTAATGGCAATGGTGATGAAGAGAATAACAGCTGCCTATCAAGTTCAGTGAGAAAAGTTTCTTTTGACTGGTGTTCCACTTGTTGCTAGATAGGCAGTTCCCCAAGGAAGGCATTTCAGAAGATTTCACTTCTTATGTAGTGAAGATCATAATTCTCCCAGGTCCAGATGCCAGACACAGAAAATATTTAGCATTAGAGACCTAAAAGAATTATCAGCATCTAGTTGAATGGAAGAGAGGGACCTTAAAATCTGGAGATGGAGCTGCCTCCTTTCAATTTCTAAACTGAGGAAATATGTAGAAGTGTTTAAGAATTATATCACTGAAATGAATGATTTCTTAAGCAATAGAAATACATATTCACTTCAGATATTTGAATATTTGGTAACTGATTAATTAGAGGATGAATATTTTGTTTAAATCAGTGATTCAATCATAGTCACTATGGGTATTCAAGAACAGATTATCTAATTAACCAATTGCTTGAAAAGATAATTTTGCAGGTAAGCAAAGTTTATTATACTTTTTAATTTGATAAAGTATAATACTGTAGACTGAAGAGGACAGGTCTTCAGATAACAAAATTTTTTAAGTGTAAGAGGAAGGGAATTTTCTTGCCTGCTGTTGACACATGGTAAGTAATTATAAAGCTTTCAATTGGATCTTAAAAAACTAAACCATTGTTTAATTTAAAGCAAACTTGGATTCTTAAGAAACTAATTGTTTAAGATATTTAGAATGAAATTGTAAGAATTGTTTTTATTTCAGGGAGTGACTCTGACAGTGAAAGTGAGAAGGAAGATAAAGAGGAAGGCATTACTGATGAGAGTAGTGGGAGTTCCTCTCCCAGTGAAGAATCAACTGACAGTGATTCAGACAGCGAAGAAAATACTGCAAAGAAAACATGTAGAGCTGCTGATGAAAGGTAGGTATACATTTGTATGGTTTTAATTTTTTGTGATGCTAGCTGTTAAAGCACTCTTCCTGTATGCAGTCTGCCAAACATTGAATTAGTTTTTTGGAGGTTTTTTGGCCAAGGAGTGATGTCAGTGTATGAACTGGGTTCGTATTTTCATTAATCAGATTACTCTTATGTTTAGAATTAATTTCTGCCTTCAGTAAAGTCTTGGGTGGCTTTTTGAAAATTGATGTAACCTTGGGAGGCATAATAAGTGATCAAACAGTTGTGTGAACCACTTAATTACCTTTTGCAGCAATTTTGCTGAGAGCTAAAATTAAGTCCTTCAACACTTTGCCATTATGTAACTAAGACAATTGATTTTTCTAAATAATGTTATATTAAAAAGATTATGATCCAAATATTAGAGGCAAGGGCTGTGAAGGGAAACGGTCATAAGATATTTAAGTGTTAGCGCTTTTTAAGATTGCCTATTATTAACAGCATTATCATTTATTAAAGTATCATTAAAATTTTGAGTAATTGGGGCTAATACCTTGGATTGTATGAATCTGTTCCTTCCGCCACTGTCAGCAAGTGGCCTCTGCAGACATGATCGCCCTTACTCTGTAGTCTGCTGCCAGCTCACTTGATGAGTTTGCAGCTCAGCTCAGTCGTGGCTGACAGCACTGATTGGGGCGCAGTACACACTCTGCTCCTTTTATTACAGACAGTAATTAAAGCAGCTCGCCTTGCCACTTCCATAACAAACACAGCATAATGCCCTAATTATGACTTTATTAATTTAAGTCAGGATTTAATGATTTTAAAAGTGATTTATATTGTTTTTCCTGTTCAGAACAAATGAAATCTGTAGGTTAAATTAATACAGGCTTTTCATCATCGCAAAGTTAAAAAGCTAGTTACCAGTAAATTCTTTTCATTAGAATAACATCTGAAATTTTAAGCAGTAAGATAAACAATGATTACCCATCAAAACTGGTTGATGTGCAGTAAAGTAACATTTTTAATCTTCAAAACTAGTTTTAATGTTAAGCTAAGGATAAACTGTTGAAAAACAACTTCATTTATATAATGGGTTCAGAATAATTTATTTGTTGATGCAACTACAGGTTCTGTTAAATGGCAGTGAAAGAAATGTAAATAGTTTTGTCAGTACCTGTCATGAAGCAGCTTCAAACAGTATATGCTAGCAAGTTTTTGTCTAGCTTATTGATCTCAAACAAGTTTTTAAATGTTGTCATGCTGAAACACAATTTTGATAATACCAGTTTTTCACCGTGATTTTAATAATCACATATGCTACATCAGACTGTTTTTGTGACCTGTACTATTGTTTCATTTTTAGCTTTGCAAACTTGAAATTTGCTGCTTTTAGAAAAGAATGCTTTTGACTAAAATATGGGGAGTTGATTTCTTCTTCAGTCATGGGGGTAGACATTATTAGCATGGCCTAAATGTTAATATTGACTTTTAATCATTTTTATTAAATTTCATCTAGGTAATTCAGTCCTGGAAAGTTCTTGGGAGGAGGAAGACTTCTTCCTATTGGTGTTGCTTTCTATCATGTTATATTTGTCAGTTCTCCTTCGTTGCATTTTTTTCTTCTACAAACATTGCTATCTCAAACAGTAATGCAGCATAGTACATTATTTTGTACTACTCTTAAAGCTAAACAAAAAGGTATAACAATGTAATTCGAGTCCAAAGGGATTCTTAATAATTGAATGGTCTAGATTTGTTTAATTATTGTTGACCTTGTTACCCTTCAAGCACTTCAGTAACCAGTTTATAGTCTTGGGAAGGAAGTGTAAACAGGTAGTGTATGAAATACCTGATTTGGAAGTATAAAATGTTTGCTTGCAGATCCAAGAACAAAGCGGGGTTTTTCCTGCTTGCAATATTAATTTTTCTGCTCCATGATAACTATTAGAAAACTATTTTCATTTCCTGTGATATTTCTAGATAGTAACTCCTCCTGAGATAAAAGGGTAATTTACTAATTTGTATTTAGAGTATTATTAGGTCTGAACAAAACAGATAATATTCAGTAGCTGTAGGACAGAACAACATAACCCAACATGGCCAGGAGGAATATAACTTTGCTATATGAAGGATAGTGTCTCTGAAGTCCATTATTAGGTATTTAGTGTGACCAAAAGTGCCAGAATACAACCACTGTTGTGTATGAACTCTTCAATGAGTTGAAATATTTTTAGACTCCACAGGTCTTATTTCTAAATGATGTGGTTTGATTTAGAAGAATTAACAAAGGAATAAACTAAATGCATTGATTATTTTTAAACAATATTAATTTGCAAAAACATGGCATAATGTTGTTAATCTTAGGTGAAATAGTATGAAAGCTTCTGTATATAGAAAGGTTTCTGCACTTCTTTCTGCAGTGTTACAAACTGATGCATGCAAACTTTTAACATTTAACGTGCTCACATTTGTTTGGCTCTTTTTGCTGGTTCAGATTTTATGTGGTGTTGTCTTGTGTACTGTGATAGAGCAGTTTTGTGTACCCATGAATAAACAACTGTTTCACTCAGAGCTAGGTTTTTTGTCGTGAAGAAATACGGACTTAAAACTTTATTAATAAAACTTTGAAATGTTGGTGTAGGATATTGCCTAAGCAGATTTCTTTGCTGGTTTTACATGTCTCTTAACTTTTCTTTTAAATATGTAGTGATTCAGAGGATATTAAAAAGAAGGCAAAGGGGATCCCCAAAAAGAGAAGTACGTCCAGTTCCTCTGATACAGAGTCTACTTCATCAGAAGAAAGTTCTTCAGACTCCAAATCAGAGTCAGACTCTAAAAGTGACTCTGAGGCTGGAAAATCTAGAAGTGCTACCTCTAGTAAGGTTACTAAGGTAAAATATGTCTTCTAAAAACCTCTAAAAAATACTAAAATATGCATTTAACCATCTATACATGTTTCTTTCTCTGGAAATGCGTATCATAAACCCCCAAAATGTATGAAAAGAAAAATTTTGCTTTTCAGAAAAATACTCATCCCAAGGTAGTTTGTTAGTTTAAGCAATTAAGAGTATTTTTATAACCAAAAGAATATTTCAGTTTAAATTACATTATATTTTACTCCTGATAAATGATGAAGAATAGTAGAATATTTTTATAGACAGAATGTAATATTTTTGTAATAGTCTTTTCTATTATTCTTACATAATAGAATTTAATTGGTTTTAATTATTTTTTTATGTTAGTATTGAGCTGGTGAGAGCTTAGTACATAGGTGTTGATGATTGTTTTATTAAAATGGAATCTAGAAGTATAATTATTACTGGACCTGCATCTGACAGAAAAGAATACCAAGAAATAAATACTAGGACATTGTCTCTTAAGAGTTTGAAGACATTCTAGTAAACCCACTAATTTTGTTTTAAAATTTCCTGTTAAAATTGAGAGTTGTGCAGTTAATTAATCTATAATTGAAGGGCATACATAGTTTAGTAGACGTAATAATGAACTATCAGCTTTTTATTGCTGCCCGTGTTTGATAGGAATAAAGCTTCTAAAGAGTTCTGCTACTTCAAATTCTATTAGCTTTCTTAAAACATGTATGAAGTAGCAAGCTTTCGAATACGTATTTTTTAACTGTGAAGATACAAAAATACGCCACAGAGCCATTTATGTGTCAGTTAAGTTTTATTTGCTTACTTTACTGAAGAAAAAGGGCTTAAAAGTTCATTAGAATCAAGCTAGCATTATAAAGCTAAAGCTAATAGCAATGAATTGGTTTCTATTTCTCTACCTACCTTTCATTTAAAAAATAAATGAACAACTTCATGCTAAACCTGTTAGTGTAGAAGGGTAAAAGGTTTTACAAAACTTAATTTTCTGCTACAAAATATTTCCTGAGCATCTCTTTTTATATATTTAAAAAATTGAAGGGTAGAATTGTAGCTCAGAAGTTTCCATTTCCATATTGATATGTGGTATTGAAAATTAAGCCAAGACATTTCAGTCAGAACTCCTGTATAGATTGCTGAATAGTCAAAATAGGCCTTGTTTATTGTATTTGATGTAATTGTAGAAGCTGGTGTATAGGTATGTTTGTTTTGAACAGTTAAGAGAGAAGACCATAACTTTAAAGTTTTGGTGTGCATTTCTAAGGCTCTCTGTTTCTCTAAATCTGTAGCTTATTATGATGGTCTTTGTAACTTTATAGATCTGTCAGGGAACTCTGAGTTGTAACCTTAACTTCTATTCCCTTCTTCAACCAAGTAGAACAAATTATGAAGTGAGCCTGTATTATTTGAGTAATGGAGATGTGTTTCCATGGTCTTATTGTTTCCTGCTCAAATACCACACTGGGTAACATATCTATGTTGAAGTTTTTTTCTATTAGAGAAGTTAGACTGAGTCTTGCCAAAAACCTAAGTCCTCTTAAGCTCCTTTGATGCTAGATGGAACATAAATTAATTTTAACAGTTTGCAGCTTTCCATATCATGGTGGTATTTTTTCACCGAAAAGTAAAGATACTCTATATGCTTAGTTCTGAGCAGCCACTGCAAAACCATACTCAAACAGTAGTATCTTCTCTCCTGCATTTGTCCGTCTTTCTCAGGATATTAACACCATGTGCATGATTTCTTTCACTAGTTATTTAAAAACTCTGGTTCTTTCACAGGGTATGTGAGGACTACTAGCATAAATAAGCTCTTTGTATTTTAAGATAGCAGTTGAGAATATTTGAAGTCAAATCTACCAAATATGAGAATGGGAATGTCCAAGAAGCTTGGGCAATTATTGAAGTCAATAGAAAATTGTCAAGGCCTGGGATTTTAAGAGAAGAGAAAGAGCATTACAGTAGTTCTGAAGTCTTACTTGATAAAGAATCACCTAAAAAAATTTGTTAGGGACAAAAGTTTTTAGACAGTTGACAGAAGACTTGGTCTGAGTAGAGTGAAAGGGTAGACTGAAAAGTGCAAAGCTTTTAAGCATCTCAGAAAGATAATAAAACAACTAGCAGTGGGTTTATATGCAGGGCAGCAAGAAAAGAAAAAAGTTTATTGAAAAGAAAAGCTAGGATAGAGCTCAGCGTGCAAAAGCTGAATGTCTATGTTCCTTAAATTCTTTTTCACTAAGAAATTAGCATATTTAATATAAGAGCAACAAGCTATGGCTGATGGGCTGTAAACAGCAATGGTCATGTATAGTTAATAAAACACCCTTGAACATAGGGCTGTTTCAGTGTAGGATATTAATCTGTGGAACCATGAAGTTAGTTTCCATTTAAACCATCTTTGATACCTACATTTATACTTGAGGTATTTTGGATGCTGGTTTATTTCTAGGTGCATAAATAGATGAGGTTGTGGGGGATGAGAATCACAGGTATTTTTTATTAAAGGTGATTGTTATGCTAAATAGCTTAATAGAATTTTTTTGGAAGAGACCTGTTTTGAACCCTGTAATGAAAGGCGGAGCTAACTGATGACATAACCATTTCCAAATTGGAAAGCAAAACCAATTGATAATAAACTTTATAGAACATTATAGCTAAAGTATTATATATAGAGCCTTTGTGTCAAGGTACGTTTTACAAGAACCACATTTATTTATTTTTCTGCTTCCTTCCTGACTTATTTTTCAGACCACCTAGGAAGCAGATGGTTTCTGCTAGGCTCTCAGGAATGCATGTTTTTTTCTGATAGATTTTAATTGGAAAAGGCATTGCTTATATTATTCTGCTGCAGTATATTCTTAATTTGCACTGTCTATATGAGAAGATGATTCATTAAGATTTCCTTTTTGGTAAAACTGAAAAAGATTTGGTAAAAGGAGTGGTTAATAGGCTCTATTTTTATGGTTTCTCAGTTTGCCAGATTTTAAGAATTATGCTATATCACTGATGTTATGGGAGATATTTACCATTCTATACATTTTGTTGGGTACCATTGCTATGGTGAGCAGAATTTGCATAATAAAAAAAGTTTGATTACACTGACATGTCAGTATAATTTCTGCATACATCCGTGCATTTACTAGCATTAAAATAGGCTACAAAAAAATTGGAATATTTTTCTGAATGTTATTAATGTTACTGTATTTTTTCTCTTGAAGAATCGTTTTGAAAAAGCTGTTGTGTCCGCTGCAGTGAATAGAAAACTCAGTCTCTTTTACTGCAGTCTTTTATATCATTTTGAAATATGGATAGTTTGAGGTGTTCAGATACGTATTATACTATAAGCATAAACACTGTAGAGCTAAAATGCAGATTTGTTGATGATGCAAGTATAGGTAGGTGTCTCTACAGTGTGGTTTTAAAGTCAGTTACTGTTGACCTCCTTATACAAGTATAATACAGTCACTCAGCTGTTAAAAACCTGATCCACTATTTAAAAAATATACAAAAACAAATTGTCTATCTTTCTGCCTGATCTCTTTTGAAGTGCTAACACAGTGGAAACAGTGGGTGATCTGTCAGTGCATTTGGATTGTCAGTGATGGTTTTGTATAAATATTGGGAGGATAAGAAATAAAATTCGCATAGCAGAATATGATTTCATCTGCCTTTTCTCTGCAGCTCCATGGCTCATGCTGCGGTGTGAAATTCTCATTTTACACACTTTGCAGGCGGAGCACATGAATTATGCATTGAGCAAGAGAAATCTCCTGCTTCAAGTCCTATATGCATTTACCAGGTTCTGTCTCTATTACCAAGATGAATTGCAAATGGAGAAATGTTTGATGGAATATACCTTAACTTCTTTGTTTAGTATTCTGCTTTTCCCATAGTGGGCTTTCTTGGCAGGAAACTGTTTGGGTTATATTGTAGACTTAGTCTTAAGAAAGAAAAGGTTAAAATTGTGTTACAGAGAAATGTCAGAAACGTCATAATGTTTTTATTGTCCTGAATTCAAATGGAAAGCTTTTTTTATTCAATAGAAATATCTGTAGTCATTGGCTATTTATTATTCCTAGATAGCAAATCAATTTTATTTTCTTGGAAAGACCGAATTAAAAAAATAATCATGTCTATAATAGGTAGGACTCACATAAATGTATTTCTTTGGTGTTTTGTACTCAATTAATGTATATACCCATCTACAGAAATACATATAAATGTGAAAAGGTTTCTGTTTTTATGTCTATATGGAACATGCACACAAACACACAGAAGTAGCTGAGTGTGTTCTTAGGCTTGACACACTTGGCTGAAGTAGTAGATAAAACATAATACTTTAGCATTAGCTTTGTCTTGATTTAATTAGCTTATGATTTTTCATTTCCCAGATGGTAGGGTCAGATTTGTTTTTGTTTTCTATTTGGTGGAGTTATTTGTTTCCTGGTTTTTTGTAGTAAACTGTTAAATATAATCTTCCCATATAGTGTGCAGTGGAAGTTTTTTATACATTTGATATAAAGATTTTTCACTTGTGATGAATATTTACCAGATGATGCTATAAAATGGCTTGGAATTCATTAGAAGGATTGTTAAAAATTCTTTCTCTGAACTTCATGAGTAATTCAGATAGAACCTGTAGCTTATGAAGTATACTGTTTATCCTAATTTCACAGATTTAAAACAAAAGTGGCCAGAATAAGCTTAATGACTTACTAATGAACACACTGTAAGAGAAAAGTCTGGTAGTTGTGAGCAGCATGGAATTTAGGAAGCAGGTTCTGCAGCAGGGTCCCTCACTAATTCTAGGGAAGACATACAGGAAATGGAATAACAATAACACCATTTTAAAGATAATTTGTAATATGTTCTTTGTGTTGAGGATTTTTGTGTTTCAGATAAATCAGTAATAGTTGAACAATCAAATACCACAGTGATGAGGACCTTCAAAAGCATGAATTTTAAATATTTTTTTTTAATGGTGGCTCCTATTTTTTTCTGTCCACAAGATGATTCTGTTTCCAGAATTATCTGAAGCACATCTTTGTTGATCACATAGGTGAATGCTGTCTATTTGAGCCATGGGTTTATAGGAAGCATGTGATGAGCAGTGTCATTGTGACTGCGGTCAAACCTGGTGGTCATCAAACATCAGTGGCTTCAAATAGTGTCAGTGTTGGCTAGTTTCTTTCATGTTCTTTGGAGAGAACCATGGAATTCTCCCAAAACTGAAAAAAACCCAGACTTTTCATTATTGTTAGTTTGCAGCTGACCATGAGGATGAGAGACTAGAAGAAAGGGAATGCACCTTGAGAGAAGAGATGTCATTTTATTCTGTGGTGGTAAAAGTGACTCTAGCTACTGAGTTTCCTGGGAGGTCTTCAAGGTCATGTAGAAATTTGTATCCTCAGTGCCTGAAATGCTCAAGACATGGTGGCCCAGATGGGTATAAGGGGTTTTCCTGATTTATTTAGACCTGATAATTTATTAGAAATGGTAAAATATACATATGAGTATGCATTTGACTGTTACATACTGTTCAAGAGGAAACTGGTAAACTAGAAAGTTCACATAAGCGTGACTTGAAAGATTACATTCAAATTACTTACAGTATCTTGGGTAGTGAGTAATGTCTAAAGGCAGTTAACACTTTTTTCTGAAAGAATAGCAAAACCTTCTGTTTGGTGAGTGAGCCAGAGAGAGCAAAGGCAGAAGAGATTCTTCAACTGACCCAAGTGAAGAATGCCTAAGAATGGGTAGGAACAGCGTGATGACAAAACTGTTCGATACACATGGCTCTGACTACATCCAAAGATCAGTCCTTTGCACTAAATCATTCTCTTGGCAGTCCGTACTGAGCTGTGACACTAAATTCTTTCTCAAATCAACACTGTCTTGACATGATCTGTACATATGGCAAACACTGCTTTTACCAGATTTGTTTAGAACTTTTTACTTAGGTGTGTTGAAACAAATTTTGTTGAAATACTCTGCCAGGTTACTGAGATAACTCCATTACTTCTCTACTCCTTACTTAATGTGCTGCCAATTCTTATTATTCAAATTCATCTTAAGGCTTAAAATTTAAACTTTTTTTTGTAAAAAAACCCCACTTTCTGTTATTTGTCCAGCAATTAAGTAAAATCCCAGTAGATAAGTGGACAGATAAGTGCAAATAACACTACTTTCTTGTTGAACGGATTTTGACCTATTCTTTGTATGAAAACAGAAATGCTAGCACCTGGATTTTTTTGCCTTAAAAAAGTGATGCTGTATCTTTTAATGGCCTCAGGAAAAGAGCCTGGTCTGTGACCAAGTTTTCTTTGCAGCAACAATAGTTAGTACTAAGTGAATGCATGGGCTTCAGATATTCTGTTGTGGAATTTAGGTTCAGTTAAATATATAAACAAATCTTTCTCACTGGAGTGAATTGTCTGGATGCCAAACCTTAAAAATGGATATATTTTGCTTTATGAAAGCAGTCAAAAAATTCACTTTGCTTTATAAAGGTATTAAAGACTTCTTCTGATGTGATGAAAGATGAAATGTTCATATTTTTTGACAGAAAGAAGAAAAATCAGTACAAGAAAGAAAAACTCCAAATAAACAAGATGTTTTTCTCTTAGATTTAGATGATTGTAAGTATCTTGGTTAAAGCCTCATTTTTCCCATGGCATAAATTCAATTCTGTTAATTCAGTGAATTTTAGATGTCTGAAACGTTGATTCTGTTCATTTATGGTACCAGTTTCCTGGCAAAACAAATACATAGACTTTCAAGTTATTTTTAAGTACAGTTATTACAATACAATAGCTTGTTTGGTTTCTATAGCTGAGATTATAGAAAATTTTCAAAATTTAGAATGTATTGGAATCTAAAACATTTATTTCGAGAATTTTATGTTTCTGGGTTTGTATTCTATTAAAGGGGACTTATTTTCTCAAGTACTGATGGATGTTATTTGTACAACATTGTACAAGCCAAGAACCAATTATGGTATTACATTAAGACACTAAAAATCACTATTTTTAAGAACAGTATTATATGGTACTCTTGTAAGCCTAAGGGTAGAGCTGTTACTATTTTTTGGTTATACTTTTATTACCTTTCTTCAAGTTTACCTCTGAAAGTGCAGTATATTAGAATTGCATTAACATGTACTTTGCACTTAACTTGTAAATGAAAAAGTGCTGCAATATGTATGAAACTGAAGAATAAAATAGGGGGAAAATGGGAATCATATGTGCATCATATTTATGGTCTATACTTGTATCAGTTGTATTTGTATTTACAATGTTTATGTTGAGTATTGGGGCTTTATGTCTGAAAAAATAATCTATTAAGAAATGTACATACAAGGGTAAAATAATTAGATCAAGATGCAAAACTTTTTTTTCTTAATAAAAAAAATCATTTTCCCTCACAGTATTTAAGGTTTTTTTTCAATTTAAGTATCAATTGCCCTTTTACTTCTAGTCTGTCCTGTGACAGCTCCTGTGGCAGTTCCTACAGCAGCTGTTTTGTCCCCGAGTTTAACAGCAGACCTAGAGGGATTAAGTCTGTCAAGTTCATCAGTCATTGATGTAAGTAGCCTTTAAAAAGTGGAGTGGGTGGATATTAATGTAAGCTTTTCACATGTTTTGAGGCTGTCATTAAAATGGCTTTTTAAAAGTTCTTTCATCTCTAAAGATCTAATGTGAAATTCTGGTTTACATGCAAGTATAGCAGCATTTTTTGATCTGTAATTACATTCTGAAATGTGGAGAAAAGTATGAATATTGCATGTCTGAGAAGGATGCCTTCAAGGTTTTTTGACCTTTTCTTTCAAGTTGTCTTTTTCTTTGCCTCAGTAAAATTTTAATTCTCAAATTAAGTGTTCAAATTATAAGAAAATATTTCAAATCAAGTTGCTACACTATCAAAAATACGCTACAGAAACGTCACATACTTTTTAATACTCAGCCTGTTTGTTTACCATACATGCCTCCAATTATGACTTTTTCTACTTGGAAGTAGTTTTTCATGAGTATATGAGGCATAGCCCTTGGGTGCAAATAAAAAGGGTATAGATTTACAATCAGTACTGTATCAGTATGTGTCATGATTCATTCTGTTAGTGCTTTATAGCACTTTCCATTAGGGAGTCTCAAAACTATAGGTATAATTAGGGTTAGCAAACTCTTCGAGGTAAAGGGCATTCTTTGTTGTGGAAAAGGATAGTAGTTTGTTGTCTTTTGCGTTTTAGTCATTTTTGTGTATCCAATTTAAATTTGCAATGTAATAAGAAATTGCAGTGGTATAATTTAGGATGCATCTCCTTATCAAAGTGTATGGAAGTGAGCAGAAAAAACACCAGAATCACAGGCATTTTTCAACCTAACCTTGTTTCTAATGCGTCTGGTATATGCACTGGAGCTGTATGTGGAACCTACACTGCGACTCTGATAACTGCTGATACTACTCTGTGCTGCTATTTGGAGCAGTAGTATGCAACATCAAATACTTGTTATGTAAAGGATCTATAGGAGTGATTTGACTCAAGAAGTAGAAGCCCTTAACTTATGATTCAGTTTCCTGTTTACAGGCTTCAAAATTTGGTGTTGAAAAGGTAGACTTTCTGATAATTTATTGGCTATTAGCCTTATCTAAAAAAATTGATATGTAGTGTAAATTTCAAGAAGAGCAGTAACAATCCATGGACATTCAGTCTGTTCACCTGATGTGTAGACGTTGTTGTGTCACACAGTCTGAAGAGGCCACAAATTCTCTTCCATGTTATTTTGCAGCGCAGTTTACAGCGTTAGGTGGCAAGACTGTTCTAACTCTAACTGTGGTGTTAAAACTATGATTGCAACCCCACAGCTGGCTCTTTGCCATTCTTTACAGCTTTGATAGCTCAAAACACAAGCAGTCCTATGTTTTCCTGGCTATGAGTTATTTTAAGAATGACTCTGGTGTCTTTGCTTTACTTCACAATTATCATCTTTGAGATAAGTTAAAGATAGCAATCAGTAATGTCAGAGGCTTGAGAACACCCCCTGCTTGCCAGTGTCTTTAGTCCTTTTATCATCTACAGTACATGAACATATATTCCACTCCCATATTCGTGCTTGCTTTCCTCGTTATTGCTACTGTTATTGCTAAATTGCTTCACCCCATTCTTCTGGTCACTGCAATGAAATACCGCAAAGGCTAGAAGGCGTAGGCTAAGGAGTAGAAGTTCCATAGGAAAACATGGGTTGTGCAGCAGGCCTCCTCCTTGGTACTCCTGAGTTCCTGGTAACCAGCAGAAAAGCTAGAATACTTTCTCATTCTCTTCTCTGGAATCATGTAAGTTTCCATCATGTAAGAACTAATTGTTGCAGCCTGAATGTTTTGGTCTGTATTCTGTTTTTAGATCTAAGCTCAGCTCTCACTGTGATTGATAATTGCAGATGTACGTGAGGTCGTTTTCTGGGTTTTCTACACCAATGCTGAAAATGGTTCTTTCAAATTCTTTCAATATATAGCCATATATTGTAAGAAGTGTCACATGTGTGCAAGTAGTTAAATATTGTCCCGTGTTGTTCAGCACCATCACGTAATTTTCTAAAAATGAAAATATAACACCAGCTTTTAAGACTTTACGTGGAAATGTCTCTCTTAAAGTAGTATTTTGAATTTAATCTGTGATGACTAATTCTAAAAATACTTCAGAAAACTTTTTCTTCAGTTGGAGAGAAAATGAATATAACTGTAGGGCACATGCCAAACTAACAGTGAGAAATTAATTTATTACTGGGCAATGGAGAGCATGGAGTAAAAATAGATAAGTGCAGTATATGACCCTAATATCAAAGAAATGTAGCAGCCACTCATCTTGGAATATGTCAAGCAGTCTATTATTCAAATCATTCAGCACTGTAATTGGATACAGCTTTTGGAAAACTTGTAACTTCAAATTCATAGCCTCTGAACATTATATAAAGCATAAATAAAAGAGTGGTTTTACAGTAGTGGTAAAACCTACAAAACCAAAATATCCTTGAATAGAAACTGTAGTGCACAACCTCATGCTTTGTCCTGTAGCTCATTTGGTTTTATTGTTCATGTTTACATGCAGAACATTTGCCCCTCATATAAATGGACACATGCATCTTAGAGTTTGTTCCAGGAAGAACAAGAGTCTGTTTTAATTCATGAATAACCTTCTTCGAACTGGATGCAAAATGTAGAAAATCCATGCTTCTGTGATTCATCTTCTGGTTCAACTGAACCAAGTAACTGAGGTTGCCAGAGGCTTCTGTTTGGCTTTTCAAGGTGTACATGCAAGTGAAATCAGACTTAAGTGCTTGGGGAAACTGCAACTGGCATCAGTTGAGTTTTAGGTGGATAATTTGCAGGCTTGAAAGATATGTGAAGATGCAGTGCAAATGAAAAACAGGAGGTGAGAGAAAATTGCAAGCTGTCAGTGCGAATAAGTTATTGGAAAACACTGGAAATGTGTGTTGTCCCCTATGGAAGGGTTATAAAGTGGGTAAGTAGGGAATTGAAAGAAAACTCGTGACTGACATAAGGACATGGAGGGTTATAATCTGCTGCAGGAAATAATATTTTGAGCAGAAATGGTAAGAGGAGAAAAGAGGGCTGTGGTGAGAATGGAGAGAAGCTGAAGAGGGGAGTGGTCATCTGTTCCTACCTGTCATGCAGCTGATGAGGAAAAAATGTTAAACCTTGTGTTCTTTTCTCATTAGGATTTTCAGTGGTAAAAATGTACAAGCAACTTCTGTCCTAAACTTGGAGAGGCCTGAGTATACTCTGTAGGATAATTAACTGGTAACAATTACACATACTTTTATAAATAAAATTAGTGAGAAGGAAATACTGCTTTGGTAGCAAGAAATCTGTTGTGATTTAAAGCAGTGTTAGTACAAGGAAGAAGTGACAGCTCTGGTGATAACAGCAGTTGGATGGGGTAAAAAGCATATGGATGATTGGGTTGAGTTGAGTAGGATTTGTTTCTCTGCCTCAAACAGGATAACCTGGAGAAAAGGTCGAGGATGAGTAAGAGAAGCTCATGAAAAAAATATGTAGCAAATGAAGGAAAACTCTTGTTGTAGTGTGGAGGTACTTATAAAATTATTTTGTGCAACAATTTAGAGTTGCTACTAACTATCGTGTATGAAATTGAGGTATATATGTAGATAGTACCACTTTACTTACTAAGGTTTTATTCAGTGTGTCCAGTGTTCTCTCATGATAGTGGTTATTTCCAATGTTGTATTTTTGTTTTACTTCATATCCTTCCAGAGATAGTTTAGGAAGAGAGGAGTAAATCATGTTGTTTTCTGTTTTGTATCTTCTAAAGAACTTTTGACTGAGATCCACTTTGAAAACTTCTTTAGAGTGGTGATGGATAAAGCAAAAATAATAGCTTTTTTCAGAAGTCAAGGTCGAGCTGTAGACCTGTCAAACCAAGTGATAAATACATTTAATTTTAAAGTGAGTACACTTACAGAATTCCATGAGAAATGGTAAATATGAATTCCTTCAATATTTAACTAGAGATATTTTCAGACATGGATAACATCTTGAATGATATTTTAGTTTCTGAGTTGTTGGCACAGGTCTTTCTTATGATTTAGGTGGCTTTGTCAATTTAGACTCTTTCTAATTTCTTTATAACAAGTTTTAATACTGACTCTGAAGTGTATTCTCCTGTTTGAAGCATCTCTCCTTAAAAGTACTGAGAACACAAAGATTTCCATAGTAAATTATATTATGACTCTAGACTGGTGTGTAGTTTGCAGGAAAGGTTAGCATGGGGTCTTCAAGAATTTTCAAAATCCTGCAGTAGAAATAGTAATTCATCCAAATAGTTATCAGCATGCAGTCAACTTCACAAGTTTTATTTTTTCAAACCTTTACTAGCAGCAATTATTAACTGTATGCATTTGTCATTCATTTAAACTTTGGTCTGAGTGCTTACCTCAGGAATGGCTGCATCAGAAGAAACATTAAATTGTTATCGTCATGAAAGAGATGTAGTGCAATCACTTGTGATAGCAGCAGTCTGTGGTCAATGGCAGTGTTCTTCCCATTGTCCTCATAGAGATTATGATCAACTACCATTGTTTTTTAAATAATTTTATATTTCTTTAAATACATCCATATCCTCTTATGATGCTTCTAAAATTTTTACTCAGGCAAAAGATGATGCTTTTAAATCAACTTTCAACATTAGCCACATCTTCCATCAGCTGTTTTTGTAGTTTTGTGTTTGGATAACACAAGCTTATGATAGCATTTTAATATTTTTTTATAGTTTACCATAAAAAAAAGTCTTACCCTTTTGCTGTCTCATCACAAGTGAACTTTTTCCTTTGCTTTCAATTACATTTCTTCTGAAACCTACCATATGTACAGATCAAAATTGGGAAAGTTTGTCGTGGGGAGGTAAAGGGGGAAGCGTGTTACAAGAGAACCTACATGTATCCCATTCCTGTACATGCCTATAGCTTGTTTGTGTTGTTGACCACAATCTCATACTAAGTAGAGATGTTTTTGCAGTTCTGCATGGTTTTCTTCTCCAGCTTCATTTCTTAAGGTGGTGCTTTTCCTCGTGGAACATATGAAAGTATTTGTGTTGTCTCTGTTTTTCCTTCTACTGTGCTCTCCAAGATTTGTAATGAGCATAAGGCATAACTGAAAGCACTTTTTATGACATCGTGTGTTAGTAGGGCAATTTTGTGGTTATGAGGCAAATGAAAAGGCATAGACTTAAGAGTTAAAAAATAACTTTCTCTTAGTGCTGCCCAAAATTCAGCTATGAGGCTGATTAGGTGTGACTGATGCTTGTGGGAAGGCAGCGTGATCCAGTGGATACAGAACTGGGTGTTACATATGGAAAATGAGTTCTATTTTTGGCTTACTACTTGCTGTGTGATCTGGAGGGAGTAACTTAATCTTTTAGTTTTCCATCTGAAAAATGAGGATAATGATGCTTACTCACCTTGGGAAAGCACTTGGAGATCTACAAATGAGTGTAGTTTCTCATCAGCAGATATTAACCATTGCCAAGCCAGAAGAGGGAATGAAACAAAGACACCCCCCTACTTAATTTTATTTTTCTGTTTGTGTAAAATTGCTATATAGGCAGGTGATGTGTTGCATGAAATATTTGAAAGATAAAATGATCTTTCAGAAATTGCTTCCATATACATCTAAAAAGTTAGCTTGAAAGAAAAAAGACACATGTTATACTATCTTCTTAAATGTCATTTCACATATATTCTTAAATTAGAAATCCATAAGTATTTGTGATGATTAAATATGGTTAGGCCTCAAAAATACCCATCTCATGTTTATTAAGTGAATTAATTCTTAACAAACTCTACATTTAAGGCTTAAGAACCTTCAACTTCTTTTCTTCAAATAAATTAAACAATT
>VXAU01001592.1:64227-101856 GCA_013399695.1 Formicarius rufipectus | reverse complement strand
AAAGTATTCAAAACTTGTATTTAAAAATAGAAGCACCACAATTGCAATGTAAAGTTCAATTGCAATGTTAAAGTCTTATTTAGAAAATGGAAATTAAATTGTGGGGGTATTTTGAAGAAGGTCATTTAAATAACTTAGCATGAAGGCACCTTTGACCTCTTTTTGCCTTCTATTAAAAGTCAGTACTGTTCTTAAAACTAATCTGACTATATATATATAAATATAAAAAAAAATTAAAGGCTTAGATCTATGACATAATCTAAAATAATGCTTCTTTGTCTTTACAACATGAAATATATTATGCTCCTTAAAATAAGGAGGCTGTAAACAGGGTTGGTGCTGGGTGGTTAAGAACAAGCATGTATGATGCATGATGGTGATTCCATAAGTTATTTTTTAAATGTGTGATATGGTAATGTGTGTAAAATGGAGTGTGTCCATATGCATGTTATGCTGTGTACCTCACAGAGAAGAGAAAGGTAACCTAAGCTGTATTTTTCTTTTATTTTGTCAATAAACCTAGCTCTTAAAAATTTCAACCACATCTTTCTAAGGTAACATTTACCTCCTCACATCTTTAGCATCTATCAGACATGACATGGGACATATTCATTGACCCTAAAAATTTTCATCAGTCTCATGCACTGGAAGGGGGCAGCCCCAGCCAGACAAGAGGCTCATTTCAATTTTAACGGCTGTAATTAAAGGTTAATTCACTGAGTCAAAATTAACGAGGAAAGTACAAATGATAGGCAAGCAGCTGCCTTTATAATACAGGATTAGAACAATGCAATTACAATAAGAATTAGAAAAAATCAACTTCCTGAAAAGGTTCTGTAATGAATGAACTGCATTTCTCTGTTCTTAATTGTGGGACTTAAACATGAAGACTCTGTGCAGCACACTTTTTTTGTTGTTATAATAACACTTATATCAAAAGTGTGTCTAATAAGATAGCATGCCAACCACGATGACAGCAACTGTTATATTGATAAAACTAATACTGTGCTCTACTGAAAACCTTCAGGCTTACTTCTATATTACAGCTATATATGCTAGCCACATAGATGACTGCTTTGAGCTTTGTGATTAAAGATTTATTTCTCTTTTTTGCAGTTGGGTTATTTTAGTCAGTTTCTTTAAACAAGCTTAAAATTATAAGGAATTTTACAAAACACTGACATAGAAGTTTCTCTTTACATTATCCCTATTCATTTTATGAGACAGTCTAAACGTCTGAAAAAGTATTTTAGTTCACAAATCAATATATAAAAGTGGGGCCTGACTTTTAATATCCTATTGTAATTATGTGTATGCTGTCGTTGCATTAATTGGTATAATTTAAAGTTTAGCATAATTAATGCATTCACACAGGTCCATCCTATGCAGTGCCAAGTGTAGGGGTATAATTGCAAAAATACAGTGCGAAGTAAGGTTCTGATCACCTCTAGGATTTTTCTTTAAAACTGCTGACTTGTAAGTAAATATATCAAATAGAAACAGCTTTGTAATAAAAGGAAAACCAGTAACATTCCAAATCAAAGCATTAAACTTCTCTCTCGTTTCTTAACTTTGAAGTGGTGAATAATTGTACCCAAATAAATTACCAACATTATATCTATGCAAATAAGCATGGAATTTCTCAGACAGTCCTGTTCTGAATTACTAGCTTTAAAGTCCATTCTCTTCTCATTTTATTCAAATTCAAAGATCCACCTTCTGTGACAGTGTATTTCACAATTTTATGCCTACCACTTATTTAAAACTTTTGAAGTATGTGCAACCATATGTTCTTGAATATTCAAAAGATAATCTTTCACAATGGCAATCTGGAGACTCCTCTGAAAACTGAAGCTCCATGAAAGAACTCTGTGTTTTTATCAATCATTTTGGTGGTATACTGAGATATCATGCTGAAATACAATTGAGCTTTGTTACTTTAAACCTAAAAATCTAGCAATATTTTCTTGGAAATTAGTATTAACAGAGAAATATCTGAAAGTTGTGTGGTTTATGTTACACAAAACTAAGCACACCATCTTTTGATAAAGACTCGTAATATTAATATGGGTTTTACTTTATGAAACTTATTTATGTGTTTAACAGTAGTTCAAGAATGTTTCACGTTGGTACTCTTGGTTAAAAGTATATTATATATCACTGGTATTTAGACTACTCTAGGTATTGTTTGGCTAAAAAGCTGGGCCAGCATGCGTTTCTAACAATATTTTGACATTAAAAGCTCCAAGAAACCTCTTTTTGGTGAGGGCAGTTGATAACTTTTCATTCATAATTAGCTCATAGAGAACCGAGAGACATTTCAGGGAAATTGAACTGTCAGTGGGTAGAAACAAGCATTTGACCTCATCACATTGAGTGGGGCCCATCATAATTTGTTCATTTGGTGCCCATCAGCCCAGCCTCATCTCTCATACGGCACCTTGCTGACCTTCCCTCTCCAATTCCACTCAGTTCAGCTTTAATTATGACTCTGCAGACCCGAAGAAATATTGCAGCTTGCTCTCAAAAACCCTGAACTGCCAGTCACCAAAAGATTGGTTTTTAACAGGTAATAAATGCCCAAAGGAAATGGTGCTGTGTCCCACATAGAGTAAAGCTGGAAGGGTGATGGTAGTGTTCTTTTTTTTTTAGGTTTTCCTACCTCTCAGTTGTCATTTTCCCAGTGAAAGTTTAATTTCATAGAGAGAGTAGGAGACCATCCCTGTACTATAGGAGTGGTTTGGGTTTGCCCTTTTTGATCATCTCTTTGAGACTAAAAGGAAGTTTAACTTGATCTGCTAATTCAGAATAATATTAAAGTAACCGAATACTATATTAAAACTGCAAATACTAGTTAAAGAAAAAGTGGTGTCTACGTTCTTTCAGTTTGTTTTGTCTTGTTTTTAAGCTACTGTTACATAAAAGATCTAAAACTTAGTCTGAAATCTGGAAACTATTTTACTTCTGTGATAGAAATTTAACTAAGATCATGATTGTCAAATTTTACTATAAAAGTTACTATGATGTTCATTATTTAAATGTGTGACACCTGCAGAGGAGCTGTGGTTTGCCAGCTTACTTCCAAGAATCATGTAATAGTTTTCCCAAGTAAACTGTTAAAAAGCACAAGATGTATGGGAAGAAAATACAAAATGCTACTGATTTTAAATATGTAGTTCCATCTTTAAAAAATGTTCCCTTGAAGTTCTGAGCAAATAAAAATATTCAAAAATACAGTACTAGAGAATGTATCCTTGTGGTGAATGTTAAACTGTCAGCAGGATTTTCAGGTCATTTGACAAAAAGGATACAGGTGCAGTAGCTAGCAGTGAAGGTGACTGCTAGTTTCATCAATCACTTTGCCTTTCTTTAAGTTGATACATAATGGACCCCTTCAATCAGCTTCCTTGTTCTTTGTCACTTGTTTAGGAAGAAGAAAAAAGAGGGTGGAAGGGCTGAACTTTAAAGTCAAGGTTATAAAATGAATCGTTATTTACACAGGATAGGAAGGATAAGCCAGTGGGAGAGAGGGCTCTTCATAAAATGTCGAGTTTGTCAATGGGTGATAATATGCAGTTTGAAGCTTTGTGCAGACCTTGAACAGTGACAGTAGTTGTCAAAGCAGTGATTCTGAACAAGAATTTAAAATTAATACATTGTTTAGTGACAGAGACACAGCATGTGCCAGAAAATGTCCTAATCAGTGTTCTCTTTATTTTCAGAGGGTCACAGTAAATGATGATCCTATGACAAAGTTTGTTTAACTGCAAAACCAGAATTATAATAGAAATAGGATGTGAATTTATACATCACCTAGAAGGTTGTCGGTATAATTTTTTTGTGTAACACATATTAACTATAGTAACAGTGAGTTCAACTTCATTACAACTGGATACCTAATAAATTACTTATTTTAAGAATGCAGAAAGCATTATTTCTTAACCTATCTGTGCAATAGCTATTTAGCAAGTTATAATACTTCATATTTGTTAGCCCAATATCATATATAAAAATTATAAACATACAGGAAATTGAGTTTCCTGTTCAGACTTCCTGCATTTCATCTGCACCGCAGCATTGTGAAATCACAATGAGTGTTCTGAGGACTATACATGAGAGTAGGAAGGAAAATTTTGAGCTCTTAGGTAGAATTTAATAAAAATACAACTTCCCATAGTCTCTGTATTCAAAGAGTCATGCTATTAGATACTTTTTAGAAGCCTGCTTCCTTTAGCTACATCAGAGGATTGTGCAGATTATAGTTTCAGATTATAGTTTCAGATTTTTTACTCATGAATGACACTCACAAACCATATGAGTCCTTTATAATTTTAAATTATGTCATTCCAGTTTCACAAATGCCTAGCTATCTTGAGAGTCCATAAGCCTTGAAATTAAATTCTACTTATTAAATATAGACAGAAATAGAAATAAGTTTTTTAACTAGCAATATCTTGATTTCTTAAATTTTGATTTTTAGGATATTTTTAACTTTGCATACTTGAAAGAGTGAATAAACAAATTTTGGTTGGCGCTTGTAAGACCACATCTTGTCACTTTTACTTGAAGAGTCATCAGCACATGGAATGAAACACCTGTTATTGAGATTACAATATTGAGATTTTTGTCCTGGATTGTTAAGAATAAAACTTGTTTGTAAAAATATTTGGTTGTTGAAAGTAGAAGCTAAGCATGGGACTAACTCAGTAGAGAGATGTTACTGCTGTTAGGCAATTTCTTTCCTGTCATGGACTCATACAGTGTTGCCATGTGACTTGTAAGCTAAATCGCAGCTGTTAAAATAAGGTAACTTAGAGTCTTTTAAGTTATGTTAATACAGATGCATTTTAATGTACTCTAAAAGTTCTTGCTAACAGTTGCAGGCAGGGAATACCTCGATTACCCCACTAGAAACATGTGTGAAGATTGTTTTTAAAATGGTTGATAAGTGATGTGCCAGTGCTTTCTGAAATCAGAATAATTTAGAAATGTTTTCAGTCTTCTTGTACCATAGGCTCTAAACGATATTGAAGAGGCAGATGACTCCTCTTTAAAAGGTTGTTGAACAATGCTGTGAGAGATGAGCTCACTTTAGTCCAGACCTTCTCACCTTATTTTTGCATGCTTTTTTCCAAATGGCTTGGTGGCCTAGACATAATAAGACTAAAAAAGCAGTTCTAGAATATTCCTGGATTAAAACTGCTTTCTGTGCAGTTGATGAAATTTTTCATTTTTAACTTTTGTTCACTTGTGTTAAGATATGTTTCCATCTTTATGTGGCGGCATATAGTGTTGCTTGACATTTCTAGTTCCCAGCATCTATGTTCTTGATTTGAAGATGCCGGAAGAATGGTGGGAAGGTACATTTGTTAGAACTGTAAAAAGAACTTTTAATTGTATAATGGAATTTAGGAATTCATGAGTGCAAAAGAATGTTTTTGTACAAATTTTTACTATTATTAGTTGACAATGTTTTTATGCAAAAATATATGAAAGAAAATCATTCTATTTATACTGAAGGACCTTTGTAACACCAGAAACGTTAGAATATATGCTTACAACATAAAGCATAGATTTCAACTGCTATTGCTTGCTACATAAATCATAAATTCCAAATACTGTGAAATACATTTGTGTATTAAATATTGTTTTAAAATGGACTAAGTTTTAATAAATTCTCATTGTCACAGTCTTGCTGCTGCATTTGTGCTCAGTAGGCTGACAGTGTGTGGAGGACTTAGATAGTATTAACAGTAATATTTTACATTAGTAATACCAAGATAATTTCAAAAGTAGATGAGAAAAAATTGCTTACCGACATTTGCCCTCAGTCACCCATGTGAGGGCCTTAGCTATGGTCACCACTACTGTGTAAAGCAGAGTGCATACATTCGAGGTCTGTGTCTGTACAGTGGAACCTTTATTAGAGATATCCATAGGCTGAGGGTTTTTGATTGTGATATGCTCTGCGTGTTATTGCTTACATTACTCTGAGCAGTGTGTGGATGGAATTGACTGGCATTTCTTCTTAAGAGCATGAAAAGAAGTGCCCTTGTGAAGGCTGAGTATGTCATTTGACATCACAAATTTTGTTTCTGAGTCAAAAAAATAAAAGTGTGCTTTTGAAATTAAACAAACCGAAGGTAACTTGTTATAAATAAAACTCTTTGTAGTTTAATAGACTGTTAACTGTAGGAGATGATTTTTGTCTTTCTTTTTAAAGATGAAAAGTTAAGCTTAAGGAAATCAAAGCACAGAAAAACTGTATGTTAGCATAGTCTCAGTGAAGTTAGCTGCAATTTGCAGCCTGAGGAATATGAATTTGTTCACTTTAAAATATTATGTGTACAATTCAGTAAAACTTGGGGAATATTGGCATGTCAGTATCGTGTGTAAGAGACATATTCGCGTACATACAGAGATTCTTCTCCTGCATTGATGAAACACTGATACAAATTTCTGTGTGCAGTGAATTCAGTGATTATTTCAGGCTTTTGTCTGCGGGTGGACTACTGTGCTTTAAGGTCATCCTGGTAGAAGCAAAAATAACATGTCGCATTCCTTAACAACAATATAGTGAACAAGATTCAAATATAGTTGTATGAAGCTGATAAAGATGTAATTTACATCTTTTATAAATAGGTGTACTAGATTTCAAATGTGGTATATTAGAGTTAATGTAATACTGTGCAGAAGTGTATCAAATTGTAGGTAATACTGTGTAGAAATGATTCAACTTATGCACTTATACTGACACATGATGTCTTTTTCTGGGAAAAAATTTGAACTAGGTTCTTATCTTTGGAAGAAATCAATATGGAGGTTGTTATAGTATAATCTTGACTGTAAAATTATACATTATAGCCAGTAGGGTTCTGTATGTTTTTACTTTGGAGGTCTCTAGAGTACTGGCTGTTTGCCAAAATCAACATAATATACCAGAAACCATTTGTAGGAACTTCTTTGAAGTCATTTAGACTCAATGCCAAAATCTATATTAATCCCTCTCAGCAATGTCCATTATTTCAGATTTATAATTAGGATGTAAGGTGAGGCTGACACCTTACTCTGTTTTTCTAACTGCTATATTACTTCAAGTAATCATAGAATCAAAGAATCGTTGAGATTGAAAAAGATCTTTGAGTCCAGCTGCAAACTTAACACTGCCAACACCGCCAAGTCACTAAACCATGTCCCCAAGCACAGTCCTCAGACTTTCCGGTTAGGTGGTCAGTGAAGGATTGAATTACTAAAAGGAAGTAAAGTACTTGTTTGTGTATTGGGATAATGCCTTTTCCTTGAAACACCCAGTGACTTAGTGTTTCATGCTGCTTGATGGAAGTGCCTTTTATGCCTCAGCCACCAGACTATCTACTTTTCACCTCAGAGATACATACATAGGACAAAATGATAGTAAGTCTTGAAGTTTCCTGTGCACAGATACAAATGTCACTGGTTTAAGAGCTTAAGTGTAGGAATTCTCTGCTCATGTCCATCAAAGAAAATTTTTCCTTAGTATCTCTTTGAGCCCCTTTCATAGTCCACTGATGATCTCAGGGTACTCTTTGGGGAAGAATGTGTACTTCTGAGTTTATACCAAGATTTGTGTCCCATAATTATGTCACTGGCTTTAGCCCTTTCCTTCATGCTTGTGTAGTAACCCCGACTTAATAATGAGAATATACCCATTTTGTTGGTGCTGAGTGTCTTTCTTGGGTGGCTTTTTAAAAGACTTCACTAATATTTTCATTACATTATTCATGTGATTCATTATACTCAGCAGAAGGAAAAGCCAAAGATACCAAATCTCAAACAAAACCACGTGTTGTTGTATTACAAAGCTTTAAGCTCTATTATACATGTGAAACGCAAGCTGTCTCAGTAGCCCCTAGCCACATATAAAATGCAAAACAAGTGCACACTCAGTTTTAGCAGTGCTTTATTAGTCTGGAATGGCACTGATAGAGTTTTGTGCAGTTCGTAAACTCCAGGTTAAGGCCTAATCCTGGTTCCTATCATATACTCAATTTTATTCTTGAAAAGCAATACTTTTTAGTGATACAGAGTAACTGCAATTCTGTCTAGTTGATTTTCTATTAAGACAAACTTAGAAACATCTAAGGGATATAAAAATATTAGAAAAGGGACTGTTTAGTATTATAGAAGATTTTAATCATCTTTAGATCCACAGATTACACCCATGGGCAGATCAAAAGCCTGTGGATAAGAATTGAAAACTGAGGCAGCAAAAGGAACCTCACAGCCACTGTCTACAACAGGCCATGTGATGAAGGAGAGCGTTCTGACAGAACCTTCCTGCTCCAGCTACCGGAGGCATCATGCTGGCAGGCTCTTTTTCTGCTGGGAGACTTCAACCACCCAAACATCTGCTGGAAAAGTAGCATAGCAAGCTGCAGGCAATCCAGGAGACTCTTGGAATGCTTGGAGGATAACTTCCTGACCCAGGTGATAGACAGCCTTGCCAGAGAGAATGTGTTACTGTATCTCTTGGTCACCAGCACAAGTAAACTAGCTGGGGGCTTCTTGACTGGAGGCCTGGTGGATTGCGGAGGTCATGCATTGGTGGAGTTCACAGTCATGAGGGATGTGGGTCAGGTAAGGAGTAAAATTAGGCTCCTGAATTTTAGAAAGGCAAATTTCCAACTATTCAGGGAGCTAGTCAGTGGGATCCCCTGGAGACTACCCTCAGGGACAAAGGAGTGGAACAGAGCTGGCACATCTGTAAGGAAGTCATCTGTGGAGCAAAAGAGCTAACAATCCCCAGAAGCAAGAAATCAGCCAAGGAAGGCAGGAAACCAGCATGGCTGAGTAGGGATCTGGTGATCCAAGTAAAGGGAAAGAAGCAAATACATGGATAGTGGAGACAAGGACAGGTGACCTGGGAGGAGTATAGAGATGGAGTATTATTGTGTAAGGAGGGGAAGGGGAAGACTAAGGCAAAACTGGAACTGAACCTGGCACGGGACACAAAGAATAAAAAGAAGGGCTTCTACAGGTATGTTTATCAGAAAAGGAGGTATAGGGAGGTGTATCCACCTGATAAACAATGCTGGAAAACTGGTAGCAATGGGTGAAAGGGAGCCTGAGATACTCAACTACTTTTTCTCAGTCTTTAGTGGCAACCTTGCTTCCCTCACCTCTCCAGTGAGTGCTCAGCAGGGTGGGGCTTGAGGAAGCAGAGTACATCCCACTGTAAGAGAAGATGAATTTCATGACTACCTGAAGAACTTGAAGGGACTTAAGTCTATGGGACCTTATATATCGCAGAGTTCTGAAGGAATTGGCTGATGTAGTTGCCAAGCCACACTCCTTGGCATTTAAAAAGTCATGGCAGTCAGAGGAAGTCCCAGATGACTTGTAAAAAGGAAACATCCATCTTTAAGAAGGGAAGACTGATACCCTGGTGGCAGTCCAGGCTGGGGGATGAACAGATGGAGAGCATCCCTGCCGAGAAGGACTTGGGGATGCTGGTGGATGAGAGGCTGGACATGACCCAGCAATGTGCACTCACAGCCCAGAAAGGCAATTGTGTCCTGGGCTGCGTCCAAAGCAGTGTGGTCAGCGGGGCGAGGGAGGGGATTCTGCCCCTCTGCTCTGCTGTGGAGAGACTCCATGTCAAGTGCTGCATCCAGCTCTGGGATCCCCAGCACAGGAAAGTCATGGACCTGTTGGATGGAGCTCTGAGTAACCTAGACTACTGGAAGGAGTCCTTTTTCTGCAGGGTGGTTGGAACTAGATCATCTTTAAGATGTCTTCCAACCCAAACCACCCTGTGATTCTATAATTCTGTGATTGCCTTGAATGCACAATTCCTCTTGAAAGGCTGATTTGAGACCATACAAATATTAAGAGTTAAAAAAAAAGAAAAGGCAGAGAAGAGGATTAAGTTTGGTACACTTACACAGGGAGCCCATGAGCAGTATAATAAAAGTGATCTTTTGTTGGAGATTCATCTCCATGTGATTTAGAAATCAGTGGAAGTTATTAGGTGGCTTTGGTTTTTATTTTCTTTGAGGTTTTTATTTTCCTTGGAAGTTTTTGTAGTCAAAAGTATTATTCAACAATGTTGGAATTTAGTAAGAGTTTTTGGAACTCACTTTATAATGTCTGAAATTGTCTAAAACCGCTAATAGTTTAAAGATATAATCATTAATTTGGTAATTTTCAATTAGCCTCATTGACATATTAATCAATTAGGAAAGTGTAGAGCCTAAAAGTTGGTGACAATGCAAAGAGAAGGGAATTATGTATTAGAAATTGAAGGACTTCCCATCAGGCATGGCTTTTAGAAGATGTAGAGCTGTTAAATGTGCCTTTGGTGGAAAGTGTTTTCCAGAACTCGACATGATCTCCTTGAGTGTCTGTATGTCTAGATAAATTAGCCCAAATTGAATGATGATATCCTGTTGCTTTTCTTAGATTGTGGAAAATAGAAGCTAGCCTGCCTGGTTGTTTGGTTTCCCTACCCCCTGCCAGAAGGATTCTGTCATTACTTTGGCAGTCCGTATTAGCGTGACTTAAATATGCTGTAATGTTGGGATTTCCAACAGCCTCTGGGAGTAATACAGACAAAGATGTTGACATTATTTGTTTGCTTTTTATTATATCTTTTTATGAATTATTATTTTTGTAAAAGATGTATAAGGAAGACATTGCCTTATGACTGTGAGTAATATCTAACAGGTAATTGAGCAAAAGATCATGACTATACTGTTTCCTGCTAGTAATTCACTTTCTTTTGTTTTCCTGGTTTTCCATCTTTCTCCTCATACTATAAAATTATAGTGAAGTTGCTCTCATAGCTTCAATTGAAAGATCAAAGTAAATGTGGCTGGGCTACTTGATAGCCCTTCTCCCCTTAGCTATTGCAGAGTTACTGAAGCATATCCTTACCATGAGTGTGGGAGAGCATATAGCTCTCACAACTCAGTAGGTAATTCTTGGATTGTATCATGAATATTGCTAGTAAGAGGGCAGCAGAAGATAAAATTATTTAGTCCACTGCTAACAGAATATAAATTAGAGAAGTAGAATTATAATTATCATCATTCTGGGAAGCAAATATTTTTTTCCAAAAATATAGTTTTTTATCCAAACATATACATTTATGAATCAGGATAAAAATTTTATCTATGTTTATTATTGCATTATTAAGCTAAGAAACAAGTACAAAAGAAAGCAGACATAATTTACTTAATTGTAAGAGTAATAATAATAAGGCTCTTTGAAGGTCCCTTCCAGCTTTGACCATTCCATGGTTCTGTGGTGATTCTATGGTACTTCATAAGGGAATGTGTGTCCACTTCTGTTTTCTGTGGTAAGTTTAATATACCCTGTAGTGCTTTTTATTTTAAGTAGCTATGGAAATTAATTTTTTAATTAATTTTAATTAATTTTGTGCTTAACTAGTAAGGACTTATGGAGCTGCTAAAAGAAGCATGTTGATTTTGAGAAGTTTCAGTGGTTTGTGACTAGTCAACTTTGTTGTGGTAAAGGAAAGCCAGAACTACAGTCAGTGATCTTACACTTTTCCCTTTATGTGATTAATGATTGGGGAATTCTAAGGCAAAATCCTAAAGTTGCCCTTGTTCTTATATAAGAACTAGTTTAAAAATACTTTTAGCTTTTTTTTTTTTAGGGTGATGAATCACCTTTCAATCAATCACTGCACCTTTGTGCAGTTCAAATTGTGGCCTTTCTGACTTCTGCCAAGATAATGATACCATGTGGTATCACTGTGGAGTCCCTACTTGTGATGGCTTTTAGTCAACATGGAATGGGAGGACAGTCAGTATTTTAATTTTTTTTACTGTCTTTCTAAACAGCTGCATAAAAAAAAAAAGTTTTGCAAGTTTAATCTTAATAATCTTCACCCAAAAAAGCAGACACACTATGTCATAAAATAACTATTAGTGACTAGTTTGTATCCTATAAATCTAACTTGAGTTGATAATATGGTCCATTACCAGCTAACTGCACAGAGTATTTTTCATTTTACACTCTTCAGTTACTTTTTAGTGAAGTGTTAAAAAATATGAAGCTTTTCTCCTCTCTAAAATTGCACGCTGTCTGTCTGTTATTAGGGAGATAACAGCTCTTATAAATGTTTCAGTAAGCGTTAAGTAGACAGTTATGTGCACTCTCATTCCACGCTTATTTGCTTACTGTAATAAACTGATAAAATATGTGTGGTTTGTCTCTGTGTATCTGCAGGCATCATGAGTCACATAGATTTCCTTTAGAAATAATGTTGTGTCTGCAGAATTGATTGGTTATTTTCATAAACCATCCAAAGGTACACAAACGACTTCTATTATTTAAACATATGCTGTGTAAGATTTGTAGGAGATTATCTCCTGGTTAGTAGATGCTTCTTGTTCTGTTAACTCTGTGTAGTAGTATTTTAACTCCCTGGTGATTGCAAGTATCTGCCCTATGGGTTTCTTTGAGTATCTCAACTGTATGCATTAAAAATATTAGAATTAAAACAAAAAACACTGTTTACTAGACCAATGCAACTGTTAAATTCATCATATTACAGTCACGTTAGCCTTTGTCAACTCAAAACCCTTGCTAGCAAGTAGAGGGTTTGAGAATTCTCATTTTCCAGAATTAAATTACTTTGTTCGATATATGCACATTTTATTTATTTCCAGTACTGCCGTGTTAAATACAAGTGAAAATTAATGTTCTATTGGAATAAAGATGGTTTAAACATAATGTCATTATTCTGACTGTCCTTTGTGTTTCTGTTACTGTGTGTAGCACAATACTGAAAATAGAAGTGACCGGGCTCACAAGTGAAATTGTGAGTGCAATGGGAAATCACACTGGAGGGGGCATAGATTAAAATCTCTAAAAATCACAGAGAGGATTCAGTAAAACTTGAATCAGTGTTACAATTTCGGTATAGTGAGGGATTTTTTTTCTGTTTGTGTATGCATTTTGAAACAGCTCATCCCGTGCTGTGTGAAATGCCATCACACAGCACGTGAAGAGCAACCAGGGGGTTAGGGTCAGCCAACATGGGTTGGTGAAAGGTGAAGGTCTAAAAGGCCGAGGCTGGTGGTATGGGGTTCAACAGGGCCAAGTGCTGGGTCCTTCCTTTGAGTTGTGACAACCCCAGGCAGTGCTACAGGCTGGGGGAGGAGTAGCTGGAAAACCACCCAGAGGAAAAGAACCTGGGAGTGCTGTTTGACGGTGTTTGAATATGAGCCAGAAGTGCCCAGGTGGCCAAGAAGGCTGGTGGCATCCTGGCTTGGATCAGAAATAGTGTGGCCAGCAGGACTAGGGAAGGAATTTTCCTCTCTGTAGTTGGCACTGGTGAGGGTGCACCTCAAATCCTGTGTCCAGCTCTGGGCTACTCACTACAAGAAAGACTGAGATACTAGAGCATATCCAGAGCAGGGCATTGGAGCTGGGGAAGGGTCTAGAGAGTAAGTCCTGTGGGGAATGGCTGAGGGAGCTGGGATTGTTTATCCTGGAGAAGTGGGAAGTTGAGGGTACCTTACCACTCTCTACACCTACCTGAAAGGAGCTTGTAGCTGGGTGAGGTTCAGTCTCCTCTGCCAGGTAAGTGATTGGACAAGAGGAAATGGCCTCAGGTTGTGCCATGGAAAGATTAGCATGGGTATTAGGAAAAATTCCCTCACTGAAAGAATTATCAAACATTAGAATAGGCTGCCCAGGGAAGTGGTGAAGTCACCATTAGTGAAGGTTTTAAGAAAGCCTGTGGATGGTTAGTGGTAAAGGTGGCAGTGGTGGGTTAACAGTTGGACCTTTTTCTGGTTTCATTCCTGTTAATAAAAAGTATTAATAAAGCCTGGTATAAAACAACACAGAGAAGCTAATGTACTTCAAAATACTCGTGTTAACATGAATTAAACATACATCCTAAGCTTGTTGATGTAAAATGGGTGAATCATTTTGTGAAATAACGTACCTATTATGTATATCCCACTTGAATAAATATTTAAAGTTAAAGGCTAAGCTTAAACTTAAAAATAAGATTTAAATTACATCCTGAAACTTCACTTTTGTTCATTATTTGAACAGTGGTTTAAGTAACATTCTGATCTGACTGCTTAATAACATGTTACTGTCTCTTTTTGTGTACCAGTAAGATATTTAAAGTTCTTCCTTTCTTATTTCCTGACAACTGAGTTGGGTTTTGAGAGTTTGACTTGACAAGTATTTCTAAAAGCTAAGCAGAGTATTAATCTGTGAATGTTTGGATCTTGTATTCAAAGGTGTTTTGAATTTTTAGTAACTGTGAAGGTCTATGCAAATTGTACATTTTCATTAATTTTGCATTGACAGTAAATCTGATCATGTAATGTCACAGAGGTTATTATTTTAGAAATAAAATCAAAAGGTAGAGTAACCCTAATCTTAGCATATGTTTAAGCGTGGAAAATGGCTTTGAAGTTAAAAGATTCTTGGTTGTTGTGGGTTATGTAAAATTTTACTGAATTGTGTTCTTGGACTCAAGTATTAGATGTTTCCATGCTTGTCTAGGATCAGGAATTGGGCTGAAGAAGTTGACTCAGATTAAAAATGTGATGCCTATATTCTTCAAGTGATATTGCTACTATTATTTGAAGAGGTACAGAAATTTATACTATGTGTTCTATTGTAAACAGCTGTATTTTCTTCTGATCATGTGGAAAGTTAAAAATGTTGTCCCTGAAGACATTACAATATCTCTGTAGGGTGAAGAAAGTGATTGAACTTCACCAATTTACTTTAAAAGTATTAATCAGTTGTACAGATTGAAAGCTGGTGTTGTGTCGTTTCCTCAGTTTGGAGGTGTTTTGAAACTGCCTTTAGTCTTCACACTTACAACTACTAATAATTAATTTGTTTCTAAAAAAACTTATACCAGAGTTTTTATATATCGGAGAAAGAAAAAAGTACATAAAATGCTGAAAGTGAAATCTGTTGTGAAATGTTTTGCAGAGATGTTTGTGTGTTGTTCTAATTACAGTCACATAATGAATGAGTTTTGAGAGTATGGAAAGACTTCTGCCTTTTTTCCTTCGTTATTTATTCTTCATTTGATATGATATGTGTGCAACTTCATGCACCTACCAGAGTCACCTCTGAAAACACAGTTCCTCATTTAGTTTGCTTCAGCTTTCATCAGAATAGTGTTCACAGTGTTAAATGTTTATCAGTTGACCTTCACAGATACTCACTTGAGGTGATGGATATGACTAATCTGGCTTTGCGCTTCAGAAACGGGTGCTCGCTGACTTTGTTACATGTTCACTGACTTCAAAGTTTTTGAACAGGATACTTCTCAGCCTCACATTTTCCAGATGCTCTCCCATTTCTGTAATACCTTATAGACTTAAATCTCAGCTCCTTCTGTATCTCGTACTACTTTCCTATTACTGAAAATGTTCACTAAGCCTTCAGATCACTATTCCCTCAGTGTTAAATGTGTTGATCGGGAAGATATAGCATCCCAGTAATTGTTTTGTAGAGAAGGCAAGATGAAAGCCTGTTCTTCTTGCTTAGCTGCCTGGAGTCTTGAGCATCCTGCTGTTTGCAGTTGTCTCTTTCACTTACACATTCAGGGTTGTGGGTAGGGCAAGAGAAGATTGACACTCATCAGTGAAAATGTAACAGATCTACTGTAAACTTCAGTAGCTCATACAGCATTGACCAGACAAATGGGGTTTTTGTGCTGAGTATTTGGCTTCTTCGACCTCTGTGTTCTCTTTGTTTGGTGTTGCTTTTATGTAATTCCCTAACTCTTCTTTAAAACTTGTTTAAAGAATTCAGATTCACATTTCTGCATATACTTTAGAATTATACTTTTTAGCTCATGATTACCGATTTCCTTATCAGTAGTATCTGGGAATATGTTAGAGCACTGAATGTGTTTTTTTCATGCTATTTTTGCAGGATAAGGAAGAACCTAAACATCCCTGGTATTTCTCTTACTGCTTTTGGTAGCAGAACTATTTTAAAAGTGGCATCATCCTTCTGCTCTTTATAAATGTGTTTTTACTATTTCACCATTGTAATTGTTAGGCATCTTTTTTTTTGTTTGGTTGGTTTGGTTGGAGTTTTTTTGTTGTTGTTGTTTTTTGTTTGTTTTTTTGTTGTGGTTTTAGCAAGAGAAGCAATGACAATTTCTCACTACTCATTCACACTGCACAATGACCGGGGGTCGCTCTCATGCGTAGAGTATTTCTTTTTGGAAAAAACTGTCTTAACTGTACCTCTTTAAAAAAAATTATAATTTAATAGTTAACTGTAGAGTTAAAAAATGAGAAGAGATTATAGTAGGAAGTGAAACAGATAATAAGAAAGGTAAAGATGCTTTTTCTTAGCACCAGAAATGTTATTTTTAGGCTCTGTTACCTGATAACTGTTACTGCAAATTTTTTATGCATCTGAATATGTCCTTACATGTTTCTGGTTCATTGAAATTGAGCAGGTGCTCTAGCTGAATGAAAAGTGCAGTATTTATTTGTTCTTCACTTAGAACATTTGCCAATTGTTGTTTTGTACTTAACAGGTCACTACGCAAGTCTCTGTGCCAACTAAGACATATGAACTGCTTCATCGAATGAGTGGAAAAGGATTAGCAGCTCATTATCACTTCTCAAGACAGCCAGGCATTTTTGGTGATCGTATGGTATCTGTGCAAGTGACAGTAACAAATACAACTGATCAGAAGATAGAGAATATTCACACTGAGGAGAAGAAATTACCTCCAGGCATGAAGATGCATGAGTTTAATCCAATAGGTAACCATATCTTTAAAAATACAGACTTCTAAAATTTCAAATACAGGGAAGTATTTTTGTATAGGCATGTGTATACTCATGCATATCTGTATATATGTGTGTGTATGTGTGTGTATGTCTATACACATTTACATGTGTATGTAGGTATACATACACACACTCATGCGCCTATCTTGTCTTAATCTGATTTTAACAAAAATTTAACTCAGCTTTCCCTTGTATTTGACTTTGAAAATAACACCTTAGATCAGAACTTTCATGCCTGAAAGCTTACCTGCATGTTCAAATATCAATTACATTACATCTCTTCCAGCTGATACATTTTTTCTGTATACCTACACATTTTGATTCTCTTAGAGCCTTAGTCTAGAATGGCTGTTATGGGCTATACAAAGAATGAGAATATAAGGAATATAAAGAATATATAAGAATGTGAATAAAGAATAATTCACATTCTATAAAGATACNCTGCCATGCTTACATAAATGTATCTGCTTACACTAGATAGAAGACAATGCTGCAGTCAGCCTTAACCTAAATTGTTTCACTTTCAGCCATCTGATCACAGTGGGTTTTTTTGCTAAATTTCTGATAATGGAATAGAGTATAAAACCTGATAAAGAACACAGATCATAACTACTTTTATTCAAGAGTAGTGCGTGCAACTTGCTTTCTTTTCTCAGCAGTTCTCTATTTTAGGACACTGGTGTAGTCAGAAGGAACAAAAAGTACTCTTAATTCATAATACAAATGGAAATGAGAGACACGCTCATTTTTGACACAAGCTCCTGTTTCTTTAGACACATTGCTTCTCCTTCAGTGAGCTACATTGCTAGATGAGTCTGTATCACATTAGAAGAATATGGGAACATGTTTTTAAAGCACAACAATGAAGTACTGAATATTCTTTGTTTCAAGTAACTAAGATGCTATTGGAATATTAATTTTCTTAACATTGTAAAGGTTATGCAGATTCCCATGAAGTAGCTATGAAAGCAGTTGCTCAGTGCTACAGTTATCTCAGAGTTAAAATTATGGAACTGTTTGCATTATGATAATGATACATACTTGATCAAAGCAGTTACTTTTTGGAACTATATAAATTTTTGGTTTAAGTGAACTTTTTTATGTTTATTCCTCAAGATAAGAAGTCTAGCTTAGAGTTCTGAATTCAAGTTAGTTTTGACCATCAGCTTTGTTGTATATCTCTCCTTTTAAAACATTTAAAGAAATAAAGCACAAAGACTTGCAAGTAGAAATCTAGTAACACTGTGAATCTTATCAGGAGATACTGTACTCGCCGTAACAGTCAATAAAAAGTAGCATTCACATATCTCACATAAAAACCATCGAGGAAAAAAAATGGAATTAATAAATTGCCTACTTCAGATTTCTTGAGCTTCACAAAACAGTCCTACACTTTAAAGTATTTATTTCCCCAAACAAGACATTGTGGTATCTGTCCTGTGAAGCTGTTGGTTTCTTCTGCAGAAAATCAGTTATACATCATCGGTAGTTCCTTCCAAAAGTATTTTCTTGCTTGAATGCAAATTTTCTGTATTCTTCGTCACTTTATCTAGAAAGAAGTGTGTATACCCTGTTCTTACTACATTTTATGTTTCCAGCCTTTGGAAAACACATCCTATAACTTGTCCAGCAGAACCAACAGAAGAAGTGTCAGTGTAGAGAGGTATTCCTCCTGGAGTACAAGTCTAGTTTTGCCTCAGCCACTGCAGTTACTCTTGGCAATTGTCCTGATTTTTCCAGTAGAAATTATTTTACCCAAATCCCTGTGCACAGCATTTTCTTGTCGGCTAAGTGCCTTTGAAATCCCCTCTGAAAACAAGCTCAAAGACTTTGGTAAAGTTTATTCTAAATTTGATCTGGACTCTGTAATTTTTCAGTGCTTTACACAACACTGAATGGAATACTTTGTTTTCTATTAATTCCCTATCGTTAGTTTAGACTCTGCCTAACTGCATCAGCTCCATATTTTCCATATTTTTCCAAACTTGATGTACTTAAATTTTGTTTCCTTTTGCCATGGAGCAGTTGCCTACTTTTGAGTTCCTGAAAAGCATCAAATACTTTATGAGTAATATGGAAATTAGACATTTTTCTGCCTTCCCTATCCTTTTTATTTGAATTCCTCACTTTTAACTGAGCTTTCAGCTTTTTTGTGTTGTAATCTTGGGAAGTCAAACTCGGTTTTAGTGCTTGTTTTTAATATTTCTACTTATGTAAAGAAAGAGCTTGAAAGAAAGCCTTTAAAAAAGCTTTTTGTCTGTCCTATTAAGGAATTACTGTAGTGATTTAGTCAAGAAGCTAAGAATGAAAATGTCTCTTGATATCTTAAATCTCAGGAGTCTCTGACACATATATATGTGTGTGTGTATGTATATAATGTGTATATATTCGTGGGTGTATAATCCAAAATGATCTTTCATTTGGTGTTCATAATCTTACTCCTTCCAACTAATGTAGTTGGAATATTGAGAGATAATTAAACAACAGTAATTGTGAAATAGTTTGAAGTCAGCTCATTTTCCATTACTATGTGTATTAATGTAAATTTTAATAATATTTCTTGTGTTTTGCCATTTACTAACTAAATCTGCAAACTGGTTTTGTTGAAAATGAAATCTCAGTGCCGGATCTATACACAAGTAAAAGGATGTAACTTCAATGGGTTTTTTTCTGCAAAACATTTTCCTCACTTGCCTAATACAAATCCCTATTTTGTTGATAGGGCTGTGATATTGAAATGGCAACATTTCATGTGCACTAACTGTGTGGGGAGGAATCCAAGACACTTAAATCTCAAAGTGTGACATTTTGGTGATACCTATTTGAAGTAAAGCTACAACTGTTGGTTCTTTTCTTATTGAGCTTTTTGAGGTTCTTAACATAGATTTTTTTTTGATTATGTGGAGTTTGGGTGGTTGCATCTGTATTTTTTTGTTGCATTGCTTAACCTGTTAAAAACCTCTTCATGTAGAGTGCCTTGAGCCTGGAGGATCCACTACTGTTACAATGGGTATTGACTTCTGTGATTCTACTCAGACAGCCAGTTTCCAGTTATGGTGAGTTCTTGAGAGGGGGAGGGTAATTTTTGATACTTGGAAGGCAAAAGTAGTGTTTATTGGAAGTTTATTTTCCAGTAGCAGGCTTGCTGGTTATTAAATATTTAAAGAACTAAACAAAACTTACAGCATGAAGTATATCCAATATGTTTTTAGAGAAATAATACATGATTAGTGCTCAGTTTTACTAATAGAAAAATAGTGTTTTCTTGATCCTTCCATATTTTTTTATTGCTTGCTTCTCAAAACATGGTTTTGATACTAAGCTCAAATCTAGGTTAGAAATCATGTATTTACACTCAAAAACTCTTTGACATTTGTGTTTGGAGGGCCTAGTTTATCCCTTGGTGTAAGCAGTACCAAGAAGAAGCATTAAGTCCTCTTCTAATTTAGAATTTCTTCTCTGTTCTTCAGCTTTATTTTTGTCCTGATTCTTATTAACACTCTTTTGAAAGGAGCAGCCAGATCTGACTATTCTGCTGTAGTGTTCTGTGTGTGTTCTTGCTTGTAAGGAATTGCAAGTCCTAAAAGCACATAGTGTGAGCAATTTTACTGCCTCAAGTGCTTATTATGGCTGCTTGAGATCTATGTAACCATGAAACCAACCCAAAATTTGCTGGCCAAAGACATTTATTCCTGATGCTGTAGATCTTTTTCAATAAAGAGTGAAAGAATGAAAACATGTAACTGCCTGGCCAACGAGATTTTGTCTCACATACTTGATTTGCTTTTTTTATGCTCGTTATTGCCATGTTCAAGGTCCTCATTTGTATGAGTTCCTTCTGCATGCTAGGATAGGAGGGAGCCCCTTCACCCAGTGAGAATTCTGTTATAAACTAGCATTTGAAACCAGGGTAAAGTTATAGTAAGTTTCCAAAAATTGGGAAAAAATGGATGGGGGACAGCTGGAGACCTCCTTTTAAGAGCTTTTCAGGTTATGTAGTCTTTGAAACTGTGCAAAAGCACTATATAGTGCTTTTTTTTTCCTGCACTGTCTTGTGTTTACAGATTTTGAAGTAATTTTTTTACTTATTTTGTTTAAAGAATTACTGCTTTCAATATTCTTTAAAAAAATGGATATTGAAGAGGCATTCATATTGCTGCCTTCCTGTTTAAGGGAAGCCCCTTTGAGAAGTTCTGTACCCCTTTCTTAACTACTGTAGGAATTTTAGTATACTGCTACTAAGCACAGCTTGTGCAAATTAGAGGTTATTAAAGATAATGTGACAATATTAATAATAGAGATGTACTCTGGTAACTCCAAAAGTACTGCTAAAATAAAATTTCTAGTTCTAGAGGCAAGGATGTTTTACTACTGAGGATTTTCCTTCCATTTCTCAAACCTTTTCCAGTACAGTGGATTCTCCTACATAGTCATTTTACACCAATTTGTACCTCTAGCAAGATGTCTGCAGGACGTAGTTTATGCACATCACGTTGTTAATAGCCTGTCTGTATACTGTTTGCTGGAATTTGGAAACAGCTTTGGACTGTTGCCTGAGGCTAGGTTTCTTTGGGAAGGAGGTTCCCTTCTAGACAGTACAATTTCAAAATTGCTTCAGGATGATAGGTTCTCTTTCCCTAAATATATTTGAGTTTTTTTTAAATAGAATATTCTCAGTTTTTCAAGCAGAAACTTTAATTTTTAGATAGAACAGGTATTTTTCTTTCAAGTAGGTGTTTTCAGTATGCCAGTGATTTGATTTTGAGCTTACACCATTTATTGCTAAGAATCCTAGGCAGTGATGAGGATAAGCAATGTAGCATAACACATTGATTTTATGCAGATCATCACCTTTATGTTTTGGGAGGTCTGCTGTATTAGTGATATATAAAAACTGATTACTTTCTCCAACATTGCCTAGTAATTGTTTATTATTTTCCTATTAGACAAACAAGACAGATCAATATTCCTGAACACCAACCAGACTATGAGTAACATCACTGTAAATAGATTTGCCTCAGACCTCAGTGGTGTATTCATTTTAATGATTTAGACAATGTGAGTCCAATGACAAAGCATTCAAGCTAAGTTTAAAATTAAATTAAGAATAGGAATTGCTTACTTTGTTCCTTTGCTAATTGATAGGGCCTTGTTTCTTTGTCACTAGTTCTTACAAAATGGTATAAAAGTAGGTAACATGTTCTTTGGTTTAGATTTGATATTTGAAAACATATATGGTTCAAAATCATACTCATCTTCAGCATCAGTGAAGCAATTTTGCACTGTGATGTTTTGAGATCAGTGTCTCAGACAACTCAGATGCAGCCTTTTTAACTTGTCATACTTCTTAAAAAGGTTTTTATTCAAAAGAAAGAATGACTTCTGGAAGTTTGTCAGAACATAGTTGAAATACTGTGCAAAGTATGTCAATATTCTTGTATTTCCTAACTGATAGATCTTTATGAAGGACATTGTTAGTTATTTTGTATTTCTGTTAGGAGCATGTTCAGCAGTAAAGTGTTCCTGATCATAACAATTTTCTTTATGCTGTTCTAAGAGGAGCAGTTTATCTTGCATCAAATGTAATTGATCCTGAAGCGGTGTAATCACAATTACTCACTTTCTTAATTGGCCTGCCCAAAATCAGAAAATGGAAACCGATCGGCAGTGTTTAAATCAATAGCTTTGTAGTAAAGCTTGTGGGGGTAGGGACGTAGTGGTAATGGGTAGATCAATTGGTCTTAGATGCCAATCATGGACTGTGTGTTTTGCATAGCAAACACTATCTTTCTGCTTAGGGCTGTGCTGTGGTACTAGCGGTTCGATAAATACAAACTGTATAAAGGAAAAAACCTAACAAGAGTCATAAAATATTTAGATCCTTTTCTCAATTTGTTGTTCAAGTTCAAGAACAATGAAGGAGAAACTGCATTGCAGAGAGGTTTGGAGGGCTGAGTTTTGAAAGACCTCCCTGGAAATACTGTTTTTGTTAAGTAAAGCTTACCAAGGTCACATATCTAATTAAAAAGAAGTTAAATGCCTTAACTTGGAAACTGTGCCTAATGCATTTACTTAGAATGTGTATTAGGATGTTCACACTATGTACTTGTTAAGGAGAACATCTCTCCACTGCGCTTTTTCTTGTGCTGTCTTCTTGCAGAAGCAGACTACTTTGGCATCACTGGTGTTCTGCAGGATAATGCCTCTCAAGTAGAAAGTCAGAGAGGACTAGATGGAGGAACTTTGTCTTTTAAAAGATTTTTTTTGAGTGTTACTCTGTCCTTTTGAGTTACTTTTTTCTCTTTCTGCAGGCAGGGTATACACAGCTTTGAACTTTAAAGCAATTTGTTATTGGCTAACTTGTCAGTGATGTAGATTGCAGCTTGTTGAATCCTAGTTAACTTTTAGTATATTCACCACCCCAGTAAGAGACCTCACCATTAGTTAAGCAGCAAGGCATCAACTGAGCAGAGGAAAGGTTGGAATCCTTGGTGCAACAGATTAACTACAATACTCCACTGAATGTGGAATTACTTTTTTCTGTCTTGTCAGACTTTAAAATTATCCACATGAGTGTGTTTTCTCTTGGATCTTTGAGCTCCTAGTGATCACTGTCTTAACAATGCTACCACTGTCTCTTATGTTATCTTTATTGTCTTCCATGTCTCTACTTTTCAGATATTCTCAGGGTTCTCTCACAGCTTACCAGCTTTCTAAGATATCTGAACAAAGATTTGTGAGCTTTGCCATGTCAGAATTTGGCAATGGATCCTTGGAATGAAGACATTTGAATCTCTTGAGAAAAAAGATGAGGAAGGTTATAGTGACAGAGTGTTTCAGCATATACATGCCCTTATCCTATGGTGTGTACATGTATTTAGCATTATGAATTCCTGTCTGCTTTTGTAAAACCCAGTAGGAAAAAGTCCGATTTCTTGTAGGTATCTGATGAGTAACTAAAAGTGAAAGGTAGATCTCCATTTTACAACACTGAAGGCTGAAGAAGAAAACCTGTCTTCTTCCCTGTTCTTTTCATCTCCTCTTTCCAAATTCTCTTAGTTATTCCTAAAACCATGAAAAAACCACAATTTTGAAGACAAAATTGATTTATGGAGAACCTGTTTTCTTCTTCATTTTCCTCTTCGTTTGAAAAGTATGTACGGTGGTGTTTAGCTTTCTTTGAAACCACTTGGCATAGGGAAGGGGCCGTGCCATGTATCTCTTTTGCTGCTTTTGTCAGGGTTTAAATGCAAAGAGTGCAGCCAGAGCTCCCAAGAAGAAAGGGAAATGGAATGCAAGCGGCAACTTCTATGCTTTCCATGCTTTTTCAGAATAATTAGGTTATGGAAAAAGAGTGTGACATGTGACAGAGTTTTTTACAAACATGAGCTGGATGCTTTATATTGGGTTGTCATTAGAAGAGCTAGGACCCTGTACATACTCTTCTACTGCTGTTATGCTGATAGGAAAAAAACCCCTGTCTGTTCACTTCTCCCTGGGACTATATAAAGAATACATTCTGATGATTACTCCAGAAGAGGTTGGTGTAACAAGGAAGAATCTAGCGTTTTCCTAAATGAAGTAAATTCCATGAATGAGATTTGAAACCCTTGTTCAGTCTGCTCTCTGCAGGTTCCATCTTACTGTAGAAGATTTTGCTCTAAATTTTGTTTTCCAAGGAAGAGATTTTTTTCAGCGTGAAATTCACTTATTTCACTCTGTGTTAGTGTAGAAGCCTTCTCAAGCAGAACTTCTGCCTGCAAAATGGAGTAAATGAAAAGGATCAGTTGTGTAGCAGTCAGTATTTCTGTTGCGTGCAAGCATGCATTCAGGTGTAGATGTTTGCATAAAAGCAGCTGATTAAAATTATGTCGTGGAATATGTTATGGAATATATTAAAAGCTAATGTTAGAGATGCAGTACTGTCTTCACCTCACTGTCACTCTCATTTTTACTTGTTTCTTGCTGTTTCTTTCCCTAGTGCTGTGTCAGCAGATCAAGAAGTTGCTTATAGATGTAAGGCAAGATATCTGGTACTCTTCTCTTTATTTCATTACTCTAAAGTAGTCCATTGGCCCTATTCCAGAAAACAATTATACTGAAAAAGATGACTGACCTGGAGAAAACAAGGCTGGACTTAGACAACTGCTTGCATTTGTTCTATTGCTTTGGCCTTTTTTCTCATAAAAGCTGAGTGCTATCCTTTTCTCAGCAAGACTACGAGCAAAGTCTCCCAGACTTCTCCATTCCATCTTCTGTTTGGCAGGAGCTTAGCATGTTGCTCTTCCATTTCAAATATTTTTGATTATTTGTGGAGTTTTTTTGAAAACAAGACAAAAATAGGAAGCTGGTTTGGAATAGATGTATTATGGGATAAGCAGCTACTGGGAGTGATACGAAAAAGGATAATGTAAAGAGCAAGAAGAATAGTCCCCAATTTCCTATTACTGTAATGATTTATTAAAAGCCTTGGAAATTAAGACTTTACACACTGCTATTGTGGAATCTTAAAAGAATTCATTTACAAGTGTTAATACTACTTGCGTTAAAGACGGTTTTGCCATCATTGTCCTCAAGTCTTATGTTATGGCAGATAACTGCTTTTCCAGGAACCACTTGGAATCAATTCTTTAACAAAAATAAAAAAGAGATAAGAGGGAATAATCATTGGTTTGCAGTGATAGCTGCTAGGTGCTCCCACTACAACCATCTAAAGAAAACTTAAAACTGCACATCTTCTAAAGGGTTGAGTGTTAGTCCTGCAGTGTCATTTATCATGGAGCTAGTAAGTCTCTCTGTGTTCCTGTGGAAGCATTATTGTCTCTCTTCTGTTCATCTTAATGGGTTGCATCGGAAAATAAATTCATGTGATCCTCGAAATTGAATCATGAAAGTGATGTAAGCCTTTGAAAAATACAGTATGTACATTTTAACAGTTTTTAAGGCATAAGTAAGGGTAATGATGTCTAACCTTTTTTGCCCCTAAGTTCACAATTAAATGCAAAACAGATTTCGCAAACTAGCGACAAGGTACTGTTCTTGGATATCCCCAGCTGTTTGATTCGTTTACAGCTTCCTTCATGAACGTTACGGAAGCATTCATGTTCCACTAAGGCAACTTAGCAGTTGCACTTGCTAATACCAGAAAGTCCAACTTTGAATTTTTGAAATCTGAAAACAGTTACATTTCATTGGCCTAAGAAGCTTTGAGGGTTTTTTTCTGGTAACCTTCGTCAGCTTGATCCTCCAGAAAAGTTAGAGCAACACCGCCTGAGAGATGTTTCAGTGCAGTTTGAACCAATTTTCCAGTAGGTCCTTCAATGTCAATGTTCAAGCTTCAAATCACGTCCACAGTTTTTTGTTTAAGCATCTTTTAAACTAATTATAGTATTAAAAATACAAATATATGAGTTAAATACATTGGAATTACATATTAGGTATGGTTGTATTTAAGTAGTTGTACTGCAAGAGTCCCTTTTATTATTTAACTGGTCCATTAGATGTCCAATGAAATCTCCGTCTTTGGAGATACTCCAATGGACAAGTCCCTGAGCAATGTGAACTGAAGTGGCCCTGACTTGAGCAGGTGATTTCCTAATGGCCCTCCTGAACTTTCTGTGGTTCTGTAGTATTATAGAATTGTTTTTGTTGAATTAAATATTATGAGCTCTCTAATATAACAGTGTAGTAAAAGACATGTGGATCAATAAACAAAAGCTGTATATTTAACCTGTGGAGTGTTTGATAAAGAGAATCTGTAAGGAAAGATGATTTTCTTACAGAAGTGCATTGGAATTAAAGTAATACAAAGTAAACCAGATGCTGATTAAAGTGAAATTAAGAACAAAGTGGTTTGAAGAACAACTAGCAATCAGAATTTCTGTTTGTAGGCTGTGAAGAGTTCATGGTTTATCAAAGAATACATACTAGCTATTTATTCACTAGAGGAAAGGGAAGTGGAATCTTTGTTAACAGCAGAGGTGTCAAGTGGTCCTCTTGAGCAGTTACAGTCCTATAAAACCCAAGCTGTGCTCATGCTTTTATTCCTTCTTATTGTGAAAATATTACTATAGCCATTTTAAAACAATCTGATAATTGATGTTATAAGTCAAGTGTATGTACAAATGGCATGTCCAGTCAATGAAGGATATGAATCATTGTACACAGACAGTATATCTGTTTCATGCTGAATTATGTACTGCACATCTTGCTTAAATACGAAACATAACATTGGTTGAATGAACAGTTGAACAGTGCCAATGAAGGTATTAAAAGTGTTAATCTTATAGTCCAAGTAGTAGATATAAACAGCAAAAAATTAATGAGGCAGTTGATTAAAGACCCTTTGGTCAGCTCTTAAGCTGATTGAGTTCTTAATCATTTTTCAAAGGAAAAATTAAAGGGAAAAAAAGCTTCTTTCTTATTTTACAGTGCACTTAATCAGGCCAGCCAATCAAACAAGTCCTGGTCTTTTATTATAGAAATTACTTTAGAGATGAATGGTATTTAAAGTAGGGGGGAAAAGTGAGAAATTGTTAGCTTTTAAAAGCAGAACTTTATAAATGATTCTTTGTAAGGGAAATACTAGCCAGGTTTGGAGGGTTTGTTTCCCTGTATGTTTACTGAATAGCAGTTCTGAAAAAAGTTAGCATCAGTGCTGAGTTTTATTTGGACAGACTTGAGTTTGCATCTATAAGCATAATTGTAACACATCAGAAGCTAGAATGTAAGAATGTACTAGGTCCTAAGGATTTGCTTTTAAAAATAGGTAAGTATGGTAAGTATTAGAATTTTGAGTAATAGGGCTGAAAAATGTTTTTCTGTTTTTGGGTGGTTTAACTTTCATCTTTAAGAGGGAGACATATATGTTCTATACTGTTGTTCTGGTCCTGATATTTTATCAGTCCATCTTGTTTCAGAATTCTGAAGTTGCAGATTTATAAAAAAAAATAGTAATACATGTTTTAGGTTAATTTAAATACCAGGATATTAATTGATTAAATGTATTTTTCATTCTAACAATTGTATTGTTTTATTTAGGAAATATGTCTGGGGCATATCAGCAATCAATATGTGTTGACAATTTGGTACATCAGTTAAAAAAAAAATGTTCTTTTCTAAAAATTTCTCAATCCTCAAAGCATTGACAAAGATTCCGGCTGGATGTAATGATCCTGAATTGGTAGTACTTTTTAACTGCCATTAAGAAAACAATCTCAAGTTCTGCAGTTTTCCAGTGTGCATTTACATGTATTGCTTTGTTTAAATATATAAAATGTTGCAAAATTGAAGTTATTAAAAATTCTGGTTTTTTACTACCATGTTTATTATTTGTCATGTTTCAGGGTTTTTTTCAGGCAATAATCATCCTTTTGCCTGAAATTAAACCTTTCCTACATTTAGGCATCTTTCTGGGACAGCTCTTGCTGATGACAGGATGTATGAACTACAGGTTTTTTAGATCATTTGTAAAAACGCACAATAATTTGTCCTTTGCAAGCATTTAGTTTGAGTGTGATGCTTTGTAGATTACACATCAGTGTTGGTATGAGTAAGAAATACCTTTTTATGAATAAGACACATTTTCAGAAATAGAAGGCTGTGTATAGTGTACTAATACTACATCTGTGCTGGAGAAAATTGATCTCCTTTTCTAATATAAGAACATAGAAGGCTTTCAAATTAATGAGGTAAAAATCATTCAGGTAGTTCTTACACTTTTTAAAAATTCCATTGAAAATTTTTAGCTGATAGGTATATATTAATCTATATTGAAGCACTTGGTTGAGTCTCTCTAACTTCTCTTTTCCTAGCACAAAGGATGATCATTTCAGTGTTAGCATTCAGCCCCCTGTTGGAGAACTACTCTTGCCTGTCACAATGTCAGAGAAAGACTTTAAGAAGGAACAAGGTGAGAAATATTTCAGCAGTTTCATTAAATGTATTTGGATGGGAAGAAGACTGTGTGCCTTTCAATTTCCAAGCATACAAGTGCTTTCCAGTTGTAGGTGGTTGTGTTAGTCACTGTTATTATTCACTCTGATACTAATAAGCAGTTTAAAGATGCTTAAAAAGGATGTGCAGTGAAATTTAACAGGTTTTCAGTGTGCCTTGAAAATCACGAAGCCCACTCTTTACCCTGAAACAATATTTTGGCTTTGAGCTTTTTTTGAGTTTTGGCTTCCTGTCATGAAGTGTGAATGTCTTTCCTACTAACAGTAAAACAGAAAATTGGAAGAGCAACTCAAGGAAATAAACCAAATATACATTGCTATTGTGTCTATTTTTACTAGTCTTTATTCCAAGGCTAATTTTAAATCCTTTCAGTGTACCTATTCCTCAGATATTTTGAAGATGATTTTATTATTTTCACTTTCAATCACTTCATATAAAAAATCATTCTTGTTGGAATACTGTTTTGGAAAGGTGTCATGGTTTTCATAATTCTGCATTCTTCTATTTTATCTTTAAAGAATGTAAGTTTCTGATGCTAGTCCAAAGACAGGCTTCCATATTAGCTTTTAGTGACTTGAATGTTTTATGCAAAATAATTAGAGAAAACTGTGCTTAGATTTTATAATGTTTGAAATGGAATCATCAATATTGTTACCCTTAATTTGGATATGATTCTTGGATATTTTAAAATATAAGGTATTACATTTTGGTTGCATTCAGATGTAGGAGTGTTTACTCATCCATCTCAATGTATGGGGATTTACATTTGTAAATCTTCACATTGGGATGAGAATATACACATGGGATCCTGTCTCATTGCTGCGTAAGGCTAAGAAACTCAGTATATCCATCAAGCAATCAAGAACACCAATGAGTAATGTTATGAATTATTAGTTATTGCTTTTGAGCATTTCTTGCTTTTGTATTTTTGAGTTATTAAGAAACTAGTTTAAATATTGCCTAGATCATTTACCATTAAGCTTCTAGCTGCAGTGAAAAGTTAGGACTGTGCTTTGTTTTCATAACCAATTGATACTTATTTGCTGTTCTTACCCTTTGCTGGCTAAAGCCTGCCTCTCTGCTTTATACCTGCTCAGCAAACCAAGGTGAGTGATTGAATGAGGCTGTGCCACATTGTTTTAAACTGTTCCCTTCTAAACATTGTAGCTGAGGTTGTAGTGAAAGGAAGGCAGGTTGCTGTGCTTCTTCCCTCCCCGCTTTCTTATTTGCTTGCTTTGTGATATTTTGATAGAGTTTGTGTATGCTTTACTGTGACTGAGGGTTTTTTTTCCTCCTGACTGGCCATACAGAACCATGAGCACATAGAAGAAGTGTACTTGGAGAATAGCAGTGGTCCTCTGTGGAGTTGTTGCCAAAATTCCTTTTTCTTCTGCCATTTTACTTCTATGGTTGTTGATTATTTGTCTGAATAAATCTGGCAGCTGTTTGCTATGTTTAATAGAGCAGAAAGGCTACTCTGAATAAAGCTATTTGAAAATTTGTTTATATGAAGTATTTGTAAATCCCTGAAGGTCTCTTGGCATTTCTGTATCCCTCGCTCTGTCTTCCTGAATTCATTCTTTGATGCAGGACTTTGCAGGCTGGCAAATTTACCATGGGTTTAAAAACCTTTTCTGTTGTGTTTTTTTTTCTTACGGATATCAGCTGTATCAGAATATTCTTGGTAATAGAGATCTCAAGTCTACATTTTGCATAAGTATCTAGAAATAGCTAGTATTTCAGTTCTTTGTGTTCTTGCTAAATGAAAAATAAAAATTACAATAATAAATGCAGGGCAATTTAGAAGTTGGTATATATTATTCTATTTTATGTTTAACTTCAATTTGTCTGTATTGTCCAAATGAATCTGATTTATAGAACTTGTTTTTCACTTGTCATGCTTTTTAATTTTTTCCTTTTTATTTTTGTTTTGTGGGGGGTTTTTTGTTTGGTTTTGTTTTGTTTTGTTTTGTTTTGTTTTGTTGTTTGGTTTTTTTTTTTTGGTTGGTTGGTTGGTTTGGTTTTGAACATAAGATATTTCAAGTCCTGTGCCTAGAGATTCCTTATTTTATTTGCAACCAAAACAAATAGGTAAAAAGTAGTGAATGAGTGAGGAGAATATTAGAAATGCAAGATAACACTGGGGGAGAATGAATATATGTGTGGATTTTAAGGATTTTTACATCTAAATTGTGTGTGTGACCTAATAAGAATGCTAAAGAGGAAATAGCTGGTACTATACTGCTGTGCAGAAGACAATTCATTGTTACACATCTTTACTCAATTACACTCTGCTGTTTTGCATTGTCTCTTACATTTGTATATGTCCATTTTCTTCCTGATAGTGTAAGAAGAGGGGAACAGGCAGGTTATTGAATATTCATCACTGTGAAGGTTATCTAGTGGTAGCAGCAGAACCTCTAAAACCATTTTTATCCAGATGCTGTGCAAGATATGCTTAGCCTTGCTACACTGTCTTCCCTTTCCTTCCCTCTTGAGCTGGGGAATCCTCTAGTGAGGTAATCCCCCTGAGCCGATGCTGAGTTAGTGGTTGTTGTTGTGATTGACAATTTGCAGTGAGTGGATAAAAATGGTATTGCAAACACTCTTTACCTTTCTGCTTAAATATTTTTACTGATCCTTCAGGCCTGAGGATTTTATACCCTATTTTACATCACATCCCCATGAAAAGCCAAGTTTCTGTAGTAAGAACTCTGCCTAAGTGAAAGATGTACTGTTGGGAAGTCTGTATTCAAATTTTAACTTCTCTGGTTTTTTTAAAAATCAGTATCAAAACTTTCCCTCAGTTCAGAATAGGAGTGGTATGGTAGCTAACATACCTTGTTACCTATCAATGTAATTTTTCCAATTTAATTTCCTTTTATTATTTAAAACATGTATAGTTATTTCATTGTATCAGGTAGTTAACCCAGACTAATTGCTACACTGGGCTCTGATTAGAATTTTCTTAGATTCTTACGTTTCAAGCAGTATTAAATGTGTCATGTGATTGTTTTATCTGGATACTAATCAGAATTTTTATGAAGGTGTTTTTTAAATAGGCAGTTAGAACTGCTTTAAGTATTAAGATTTTTTCCCCCCAAGAGACATGATTTAAAATAATTTTGCCAGTGTTTTTTTAGACGTGTACCTGAATCACATTTTAAAAAGCCCAAATGAAACCAACCAACCAACCTAACTACAACCCAACTAAACCCAATTTTGGTTAAGTAAACAGATAGTTTACCTAATTTTATTAAAATTATATATATACACAAATTGTTTTCCTAAAAAGCAAGATGCTAATTCTTTAAATGGTTGGACATTTACTATTTTCTGGCCATTGACTACCCCAAGCAATCATATTTGATGCTCCTTAATTAGAGCACCCTTTTTTATTTCCAGGTTCTTTTCCACCTCAGCAATCGAGACAATACATTTGCTTACCACGCTGCTCTCCTAAGTGTTCTTTTGCATGTAAATTAATCTTGATTCAGTTTACACTGTCATGCTGAGTGGTACAAATTGCCTATAACAATAAAACAGCATGAGTTAAAAATAAAGGGGGGTGAAAAAGCAGATTGAATGTGTGCCTTACTTGATAGGATGTTACTTTGCTTTATGCCAATACATTAGTCGACGATAATGAATCTTCTGTTCTGAAAAGCATGGTTTAGTTGATTTTTTTAATTTTACTTCAATGGAGCAGTACCTTGTCTTTTATAGAACAAGTTAGACAAACCATTAATGACAAGAGTGTTAAGGTTAAATATGAAGCAATGCATTCACTTCTCTGAGTGCTATCCATCTTTCCATTTACAGGAGCTTGACAAAAGTACTGGCTTTGTACAACATTTCCTTTAATTACTTGCTGAGGGAAACAGGCTTTTAACATAAACATAGTTGCATTCATTTATTCAGCATTTGCTCTTCAATAGAGCTTAATGGAGAAGGTTTAAATCCTAAATAAGTACACACATCTCTCAGCAGTGTTATGTCAGTCCCTGTGCTCTGTTTAAAAACAGTTTTAGTCTGCGTATGTAGTTTTTAAAGCTTTTGCCTAATAGTTAAAAAATTTGAAACAGAATGTTCTATTCCCATGATAAACCTGATCGTTATATAAGTTGTATGCTTATTTTTGTTCTCTTCAAAAATATCCTGTTATTTACTTATGAAGTGTTCCATTTTTACTTTGGTATTTCTTATCCTGTAACAGCTGGGGCATTAAACTGTAGGATTTATTGTTTTAATTACTCTATTAAACATCTTAGTACTATTTGCTCTGGGTTAGAACTGTGTATGCAGCCCTAACACATTAGCCTTTTGAGAATTTTCCATGGTTTTCATTCTTAATGTTGTTGAGGATTTCAGATACTTCATGTTTCTGCCTTAAGTACTGTACTCCTTTGTTTGTCTGCATTTTCAGCTTCTGAATATACTGTAAAATTGCACACACGGTGTTAACTTGTAGTTATTGTGGTGTTTTACTCAACATGAGCATCCAGCGAATCTTTCCTCTAAACAATGGATATTGATAGAAGAAAAAAGTGGGGATTTTATTAAACTGTCCTTAAATGACATATCTTTCTTTACTTTTTCTTTGTCATATGTTTGGATATAATCTTGACATTTCTATTCCATTTTTTAGTGATATTCAAATTATTTAACTCAAATATTTTATCATGACATTTTTGAGAGCTGGATACTAACTGAATTTCCCAATTTTTAATGTGATGACTTAATCTTAAAGAACTAAATTGAACCAATTACTACTATCTGAATTTCAAGATACTGGATATGAAATTATAATTAAATGCAGTGGGTTTATAATTGAAATATTAGAAGGTGTCTTTGTATGTCATCTTACTTAAGCTGGACTTTTCCGAATCAGCCTTACTTAATATTTAATATCCATTAATTTCCAAAAGGACATTTGCATTGTCCTTTTAAGTTGAGCTTTTTATGAGAAAGGACTACTTTGGTTTTACAGTTGCATTAGTATCACATGTATCATTGTTCAGTTATTAGTAATTTGTTTCTAATAATAGGCCATTGCAATAAATGCATTAAACTAGTGATGTGAGTTCTTTGTTTTCTCAGTAAATGATTTAACTTTTTAAACAAATACGTATTTTTGTTTAGGTGTCTCTTATTTTGGTTTTATGCATGATAAGCAAACATATTTGTAAATAAGCAAGTCTTTGTAATTGAATACTTAATGTTTCAGGAATGCTGACTGGAATGAATGAGATATCTGCTACAATAGCTGTTACTCCACAGAATGCTACTAGACTTGTAATAATTGAAAGGGTAGTGAAAGCAGCAAACCTGGGTATAGTCTCTTCTGGTGAAGACAACATACACAGGTAAGATTACATGTTATTCAAAGTAGGAACATAATTTAATATGAATTTGTTTATTCAAAATTCATCAATATTTGATAATATTTGGGAAAATTTTATTATTTACATTTCTAGCGGAAAAGATGCCCAATTATACGGTAATATATAAGCCTAAGCAGATAGTAACTTCAGTCTAAGTACTCTGCAGCCCTTCAATTTGAGTGTATATAGAACAATCAAATGTCTAGACTTTAATATACAGGATTAGGAGAAATTGTCCTTTTCTGGTTTTGTTTCAAAGGGTAAAAGTAGCCTTTTAAAGCAGAGTAATTTCAAGGGAGAGTTTTTTTATTATTGTAATTTTATTTTTGTTTCTGATAGTAAGTGGCCTTCTCCAAGTACATCATCTGTGAGAAGCAGTTTGTTTTTCCTACATTATTTTTTGACCTTCCAGTACATATGCAAGCAAAGCCAGTTACCAGCCAAGGAAGTCATTGTCCCTGTCAAAATTCCAGTTGTTACTTGTAGATGAATCCATTTCATCTAAAAGCTGTGATACAGAATGTCAGTGGAATTGATACGATTGTTGCTTAATGACAGCTTTTAATGTGATTGACTCAAAATATTTAGTTCTGTGAATTGGTACGGCTTCTTACTTGTGACAGGGACAAACAGGAAAATTGTCATGTGTGGAAAACTGAGTAGACACAAATTACAAACAGCAAGATGTAACTGAAAGCTATTAACCTGGTCTTGGAATAAGAACACAAATACATCTCTCTTAGCATTTACTAAAACTGTTCCAGAGTGTAAATTATCTTTGTAGCCCCCTGAATTCTGCTATTTCATTAAGAGCAAAGTGTCTTCATTTAAAGCAAAGAGAAATTTTTCTGACTGAAATGGCTGTGAGAATCCTGTAACGTACACCAGATTAATAATCTGATATTTCTCCTTGTTGGATTTAGCTTCTTTTGCATTGCTGAGCATTTTTATTGTATTGGATTAACATTAACCCAGCTGGATTTTCCTATATGTTTGATAAGGTCAGTGATAAAATTCTGTTTCACCATAAAAACATGGTACAGCTAGTGCGATTGCACTGAAATGATTGTCACTATTGACACCTGCTCCTCCATGAAGGAGTCCTCATTTGTTGCATCCCTGAGGGATCTATCTATATAGCCTGCGTTCTCAACATCAATTCAAAGACTAGGTAAGAATGTCAATCAAGAGTGACTGAAGTGTCTGCAGTATAAAGGTGTTCTCTGTCTTTACCCTATCTGTGAGATTTATCACATAGGCATGGATTGTTTTGTTGACTGAGTCTCAAAAAGGCTCCCTAAAATAATAACTTAGTTCCTAGCTCAGCCAAAGGTTTCTTGATTGCAGATAAGTTTCTAATTTGGTCTTGTTTTCTTTTGCTCTTCTGGTTTCTTTTAAAGGAGGTTTTCTACAATAGGGTCTATAACCAACAGTAAATAAATTGAAGGTGCACTTCCTGTTGGGTACACTGCTTCAAAGACAGTGGTTAAAGACATGTTTTGGTCCAGCTGAAGTATTCAGAGTGCTCTAGAGCATCCCAAAATCTTTGGGGTTGTAATATTCAAAATAGAATGTATTCAGTCTGCCACAGTAGTTACAGAATAATTTGCCTCTATAATACCCATCAGGCAAAAAAATCATTTATTGCAGTATAAGTGGCCTACAANTTTGAGATTGAAATTAGATAATGAATCCTTTCAAAACACTGAAGCAAATGACTGAAATTTTTTTTATTATTATTTATGTATCAAAGTATACATACATTTGGATTACATGAACTCCGCCATGAGCGTAAACAAAAATAGAGTCTCTTCTGTCATAAGTTGCATAGATGCAAGAATTGTGACACGTTTTATTTATGTGGCATGTACAGCATTTCAGGATAATAAAATAAACATCCACCTTTCATCTTGACAAAACGTTTACAGAGTCAATAAAATTATGTTGCGAGTGATTTTTTTTTTTAAATTTTTCTGTAGTATCGTGATCTGTCTTGTTTGTTTTATTGCAAGTGGTATTTGGAGAAAAAAATTTTATCCAAGAAATTGTTTTAGCTCATCATGCCATTCCGTGAGGTCTGCTTCAGTTCAAGTGTTGGAAGTGCTTAGCACATACCTTTTTAGTCAGAAAAAGTACTGGTTTTAAACTGATGTTCTGCACTGTGCAACAGAAATTATATTAACCTCTTAGCTGGTCATCACCAACTAAGTTGAGTACTAATACCGAATGATGGCTAATGCCAAAAAATTTGTATTGCCTGGTAATGCAATATACTCATTCAAAATGAAATGGTACAGTTTAATACAAGTGCAAGAGTATCTAATGGATATGAATAGGTGTGTGTTTCCTGGTTTTGTTCAGTCTAAACATGTTCACATTCATGATGTCATGCTGGTGGAATCTAATTACTGCTCCTTAAATTAATAACCCTACTAGGATTTTATTTTTGCACCATGTGAAAACACTTAAGAGTAAATATAATGAGGATTTGAATGTAAATACTTCAAACATCAGCAGAATAGTATGCAGTTAAGAAAGAAAACTTAAGTAAGTGTAAATGTCTCAAATACATTAGCTATATCTGACCACATCACAGTATAGTAATGTATTTCCTACATGCTTTTATTTTTTTCTCTCTTTACTGTATGGCTACTAAATTTTTGTACTTAGTTGCAATGTAGTAATTTAACTGTTAAGTGAGTGTAGAACAAAATGCCAGATCATACAACTGCTTGTACTTTAAGCTCCCTTTTCTGTCCTGTCTTACTTGAAGTGATAGCTGCAAACCTTTTTAACTTAATAGCCAGTATATATATCAGCACAAAATTGCAGGTTAAGATTCATATATTTGTAAAATAAATTTGCTGTCCCATTTTACTTTCTTAAGTATAGTTACCTGCTCTTCCAATGAGTTTATACAAGGTATTAGGTTACTTGTAAGACTGCATGCAATGCAATCTCATGTTCTTAATAGGATTTAACAATTTTATGTATTAATCTCTTCCTTTTGTTATCAAGTGGAAACATTTTGTTTTTAAAAGGCTTCTACTAAAAGCAAGAGAGTAGAATGCATTGGAAAAAGAGACATTTTCTTGAATAGGAAATATGTCTTCTTAAATATGAAAACTTCAGGGAAAAAAGAGTGTATTATTTTTCTTACTGTGTTTTTTCACAGAAGTGATTGTTGGTAATTGTTGGTATATACATCGCTCTTTCGATGTTCTCAGAAGTGTTGTTTGATGTTGCTAAAGTGATTTTAAAAAAAAGGCAGCCACGGCATCAAGCTTCTGTCTTTCAATTCAGACCACGTCTGAGGGTACCATTTGACTATCTGATGACAGAGACACTGGGAAAAAAAATTTTGTGCAGGGCATTAAATTGCTCTGAATAACTACATTTAGGGGCCAACTGATTTTCAGTTGGAGTATGTCTGCTATTTGTTATCAGTGGAGAAAGTGTACCAGGAATTTTTCCATCTT